>JADLZK010012550.1:0-158674 GCA_015847255.1 Hyparrhenia diplandra | reverse complement strand
TGCGGCATGGATGGCTTGGCGCGTTGTAGACGAAGGTGGAGGCTTTTCCAGGTAGCGCTAACGCCCGAATGTCGAGCCCCATCCCCGAAGTCACGACACAAAAGGCGAAAGCCGTAGCATTAGGCCGAAAGGCCGGATGCCACGGCGTCCAGCGGAGATCTCACGGAGAGGCGCCGCCCCGGATGAATCCGACATTCGGCTCAAACGGCCGAATGACAAAGCATCCGCCGCCGGAGTCGGGTCGGGAGGCCGCGCCAGCGAAAAGCACCGGCTCCGACTTGGGGGTCGAAAGCAAAATTCTGTCGAATGTTCTCCAAATGCTTTGCGTGGGTCGTGGTCCGACGCCAAGGTCCCGCCGAGGTTTGATAAGAACGCGGAGGATAGTACCTTTCTACCCCTGAAGCCCCGTGAAGGAGCGGGAGATCCAGGGTAGGTAGAAGGGCATTTGTGGAATTGTAATAGTCTACGGACTATAAATAGACCCCAAGGGTCACTGTAAAAAAAGGGACGAGAAAAAATACCGTAAGAGGGTTCCGCTCGCATTCCCTTCCGAGTTTGCTTTGCCTTGTTGTGTGATCCGTCCTACCAGGGGTAGCCCGCTTTGGGGCTACACCAACATTGGCGCCCACCGTGGTTGTGCAGTAACCCATGGCTCCGTGGCGAGGTAGACCCCGGGCGGGCGGCACCGGGCCGGTTCTCCTCCGCCGATCCTCCGCCGGATCCCCGATCGAGACCGCTACCCGGCAGTCGTGGCCGGGCGAAATGAAGATGCGGACATAGGCCCCGGGGCAATAACCGGTCGTGGCCCTTCCGACGCAGGTGCCGAATTCCAAGAAGATGAAGAAGACTCGAAGAAGAGCAGCAACTCGAGCAAGAAACAAAGAACGAGCAAGAGCAACGCTCTAAGTTAGTTCACGAATTGAGCCTCCGACAAAGCCGAGCTCAGAGTTAAGGGCTCGAAAGACGCGATGATGAAAGGCCAAGTAGCCAAGCGAAGGGAAGATTCGGCCTGGAGCGCTTAAAGCTCGCCGAAATCGAAAAGAGAATTTACTCCGCGAAATAGCTCGATGGAGAAAACACCGCCCCATCCCATGGAGGGTTAACGATCGGTTCCGTCGCAAATAGAGAAATCGACCGGTCTCACCACTTGCGCCTCGAAATTACATACCGAGCCCATGGCCAATAGGGTACAAGCCTAGATTACCATCATTCAACGGGAAGTCGATCCAAGGAAGTTTATCGCAAGTTACTTAAGCCGCAAAGACATTCTGGCAGGGGGATTCGGCCACCCCGACGAAATCTCTCATAATGGCGAAAAGACGTTGCGCATGAATGGTATATTGCCCTCCGGCCCGCTTTCAATAAGAAATTGGAAGCAAAATGAAGGAGCAAATGATCATTACATTCGGGTTTTCGGCCCCGAAAAAGGGAACCGTGAGACTTCCTAAAGCTCAAGCAAGAGGATGGAGAATCACTCACACAATACCGGAAAAGATAGTACAACTTCATGCTCGACGCCGAATGTATCGTGATGAAGTGGTCATAGCAAATGGCAATTGAAGGCATGGTTATAGGCCGCTATACCCGCACAACCGGGCCGTGGAGGAACCCAAAACCTTGACCGAGCTATAATGACGATAAAAAGTTTGCGGTCGAAGAAGGCCCGAAAAGAAGAAAGGCAAAGAAGAAAGGATGAAAAACAACAATCGCCACATCCAAACGCAAAACAATAGCCAAAAAGGCGGCAAGACTCCACGCCCCTGGCCAATAACGCGCAAGATGATTCGGCTCAAAACAACAGATCCCGGCCAAGAACCAGGATCCGGGACGCTTCAAATCCCGCACCAAATCAATCCAACCGAGGCGCCGAAGCTCAAGGGCGAGGTCGCGAAGAGGCCGGATGGTCCGAGAGTACCGCATCGCTTTGTCTTGTGGTGAAAACATGGGTCATTTCACGAGACCGTAGTATGGGCAGATGGCCAAGGAACGTAAATCAAAGGACGAAAAGTTCACAAGGTAGCCAAGCTTCAAAGCACGTGTTCAACATGAGAGAAACAAAGAGGCGCTCACCGAATGCATACTTCGGTTATCGAATACTCGCTTGCCACCTCCGCCTCCATTAGTGCAAAGAGGCCCCCAACGCTCCCGTTCACCATCATCAAGTACTCTCGAACTACCCGGGTTACATCCCTCGCCCTCGGCCTCCATCAATGGCGGCATCCTCTCCCAAAACCCGAATGCCCACATGTGAATGCACACACGAAGCCCGAAAGCAAGGGAAAATAGGATCAGAAACTCGGTACTTCCGTCTCGTGGGCCACATCTATGCAATCACAAAGTGGATCCAACCTTGAGCACGAGAACAAACAAGCCGTAAGGGACTACGTGAGGAGAGTACACACCGTAACACCGAGACTACCCTTGAACAGGCCAGCTTGGTCAATGGTCCCAATCACATTCGACGAAAAGTGATTTCCAGCTAAGAGATTATCCGCATATAGATGCATTTGTAGCAACCGCAAACGTGGACAAATTCACACTTCATAATATCCTCGGTAGATAACGGAAGCTCGCCAGATATTCTATTCATCAAGGCCTTCCGAGCATGAACATGGAACGGAGGACGCCGCATCCAAATGGGTAATGCTCTATTCGGATTCGGAGGGAAAAGGATAGATGCGATAGGAAAGAAGGACATCGCGGTGACTTTTTCCGGTGAGGTGGGCCTATGCCGAACCAAAATCATCACATTCGACATAGTCAATATAGATTATCCCTACACAAATGATATTCTAAGGGGAGTCATAAGCAAGTTTGATGCAAGAATCAAACGAGTTTCTTGTGCATGAAGATCCCCTCCCCATTCGGCATTGTGACCATATGGGGAGATCGGGAAGCAGCTCGGAAAATAGATGCAAGACCAATTCCGGATACAAAGATGATCAACGAGGTAACCGGGCCGAAAGGGAAGACGATGAGAAAGAAGAGCCGAACCCAAAGCCGAAAGATCAAAGAGCCGAAAGTAGATTCAAATTTAATCCACAAAGAAGGTCTCGATATCCACCACAGGGCCCGAAAGAGAGATTACAATAGGCTCGAGCTCCTACTGGATGAAGCGGCTCAGCTATCTCGCATTTCTTGACGCCAACTCGATGTGTTCGCATGGTCACCGAGGATCTTAAGGAGTAAGTCAAACCTAGCTCAAAGATAACTTAAGTGTGGCATCAATAGTGAAGCCCAAGAAGCAGAGGTCGAGGAAAATATCGAGAGGAAAGAAGCGCCAAGCAGCAGCCAAGTCCGTAGACTTTCTGGACGCCAGGAGTAATCGTGCACCGTCCAATACCCCAAATGGTTAGCAAACGTCGTCATGGTCCGAAGAAGACATCCGACCCAAACATTAAGAAATGGCGAATGTGTGGATTTCACCGACCGAACAAGGCGTGTCCAAAAGATCCATATCCTCTCCCTAGAATAGACACTCGATTGACCTAGCCTCGAGTCGCGAAAGAATGAGTCCGCTCGATCGCTTTCTCCGGATATCATCGATACATCCGAACCCGGAGGACGAGAAAAGACAAGTTTCATCACCTGGGGGGACTTATCGCTTCAAGCGAATGCCGAAGGCCCGAGAAATGTCGGATCTACCTTCTCCGAATGTCGGACGAAGTGTTCAGAGAGCGGCGAAGAAGAAGAATCTTGTGACATACGTAGATGATATAGTAGTCATCGCCAGCTCGAAAGATTCACACATCGCTGACCTAAACGAAACCTTCGCAAAATCTAAGGCGGAGCGGGCTCGAGGTTAAACCCGGAAAAATGCATTTTCGGCATCACCAAAGGTAAGATGTTGGGTTGTTTAGTTTCAGCCAGAGGCATAGAGGTGAATCCAGATAAGATCGCAGCAATCATAGACATGAAGCCCCCGATAGCCGAAAGAAGGTCCGAGGCTCACAGTCGGCTAGCGTTCTTAGCGTGTTCATCTCAAGATCACCTGAAAAGGGTTTACCTTTCTTCAAGGTGCTAAAGGATAGCACGGATTTCGAATGGGGGCCCGAAAGCAAAAAGCCTTCCAGACCCGAAGACTACCTCACCAATCGGCGACCATGACGAAGCCGTCCCCAAAGGCAAGATTATTGCTATATTTAGCAAATCGCCAGATTCGCGGTAAGCGCTGTCCTCGTGGAAGACAAAGAGCATGACAACCGGCTCAAGCGGTTCCCTATCTATTACGTGATCTAAAGCCCTTTCAGCAGCTAAGCTTAACTACCGTAACTAGAGAAGATAGCTTACACGGTCCCTAATGGCAAGCCGAAAGTTAAGGCACTACTTTCGTGCACACAAGATTCGGGTTGTTTCCTCTCGGCCCTTGGAAGCTCTGTTCAAAAACAAATGGGCCATAGGCGGGGTAGGCAAATGGGCAGCCGAGCTCAATGAATTGTCGATTTCAACACGGGTCGGCCATAAAGTCTCAAGCAATCGCGATTTCATAGCGCATTGGACTCCGGCAAATCGAAGGGAACCCAATAGTTTTTGATGAACCAACCCGGACTGCGTATTGTGACGGAGCCTCGGTGCGACAAAGGGGCCGGAGTTTCGCCATACTCACACCTCGGCAAAAGGTCCATCCATCGATACGCACCAGTTGCAATTTCCAAGCACCAACAATACGGCCGAATATGAAGCGGTATTGTTAGCACTTCGAAGCTAAGAGAAATGGGCGTTAAGAGATGTATCATTCGTACCGACTCGCAGGTAGTAAGTGGGCACTTGTGAAAAGAGTACACAGCCCGGGAGCCATCCCTAGTCGACATCTACAAAAGCAAGAAGAGCAATGGAAAAATATTTCGCAGGTTTCTCCATAAAGTACATACCGCGCAGTGAAAACAGAGAAGCCGACGAGCTGACAAAAAGCAGCCGCACTTGGCATTCCGACCCCTCTAGATGTATTCTTCCAACAGCTTTCGACCAAGGCAATCGAGAAGAAGAGGAGGAACCAAGGGCCATTCACGTCATTGCAAGTCATGATTGAGGAGCCCGATATTCGCATTCCCCGACAGAACATTCGAACCGGACTCCAAGCATGAACAACAAATAATGGAGTCACGAACCAAACACTACTCCATCATAAGAGGTGAGCTCTACAAAGATGGCATTGTAGCACCAAAGCTCAAGTGCATCGGCCGTAAGAAGGACGAAAGCTCCCGGGACGAAATCCATGGAGGAATGTACGGAGCACATAGGGGACCTCACGAAATAGCCCACGAGCAATGAGACAAGGATTTTATCGGCCATCGGCAGCTGAAGATGCAAAGCAACTGGTGAAGACATGTGAAAGTCGCCAAATGTTTGCCAAGAAGCAAAATGCACCATCCAACCCCACCAAGTCGATAGTGCCCACCGGCCGCTCCAACGATGGGGAGTGGACATAGTGGGGCCGCTACCAACAGCTCCGCATACAGTGAGATTCGCGCCCGTGGCACTTGAGTATTTCACCAAGTGGATAGAAGCAAGACCTCCGCCGTAATCACCTCGGAACCTTGATCGCTTTTGTTTGGCAAATGGATAATCTGCATGCTTTCGGTTCCATCCTACATAATCGTAGATAACGGCAAGCGCCGACTCAACCGAAGTTTCGAACTTCTCGTGAGGAGCTTTCGATCAAAGTGACTTTCGCTTGAGTCTATCACCCGCAGAGCAATGGCGCGGTCGAAAAAGCCAACGGTCTAATCTTCTCAGCCGTCTCTAAGTCTCTATGGGACGCAAGTAAAGGAAAGTGGCCAGCCGAAATGACCGTGGCGGTTTGGGGTCACAACATCTCCAAGTCCCGAGCCACGGGGTTTACTCCGTTTCGCCTCCTTTACGAGGAAGAAGCCATAACACCCGAAGAGCTCGAGGCTCGCTCGTTTCGTACACAAATAGCTGATGTAAAGAAGTTCAAAGGTTTGTAGATGCCGACACATCTGAATTCCGAAAGTTGCAGGCGGCAAAAACCTCGACCACAAGGAGACCCAAAGCCGGGCGGGACAAGAAAGTATCGCGGCAAGAACATCTACCCGGCGACCTCGCCCTGATTCGGCAAGATAAACAAGCGGGGGCAAGCTGCAATCACAATGGTACGGACCTTTCGTCGTCGCAAGCATGGTCAAGCCCGGCGTGTTTCGGCTCAGGACAGAAGAAGGCGACGAAACCACACACACGTGGAACGCGGATAACCTCCGTAGGTTCTACGCATGACGAATGCTCCTCGAACAGGAGTTGTAATTTTCTTTTTCTTTATCATGGTTTGTAAGAATTAAGGTACGAAACCACACTGGGTTGAGCTCTTTTTCCTCACAGGAGAAGCCCTCTCGAGGGTGTGAGGTTTTTTTACGAGGCAACTTGGAAGCACTAAGTCATAAACCCCTTATAAAGGTTTCTTTCCCCAATCACCGCCAAGTAAGACAAAAGAGCCGAAAGCAAGAAGTGACTAAGTCACACTTGACATATTCGCAAACCCATGCCCAAAGAGGGTATATCTTTGAAGAGATCAGCAAAACCAAGGCATAGAAGCCGAAAAGACTAAGGTCGAGAGGGACCGAAAGTCGGAAGGAAGTCCGAAAGTGACAACTTCCAAGTACTAAAAGCCGGGGCAAACAAGCCCAGGACATCCGAAAATTGACCAGAAAGTCAAAAACGGAAAATAAGCGGTGAGACCCGCAAAGGAGCAGCTTGGCCCCAAAACAAAGAGCATCCGCTAAAGCAACCAATCATTAAAAGTCCATAAAAAGGACAAAGTAGGTGCCTTCATTTAATAAAGGATGCATCACAACACACCTCCTCGAGGCCATATCCTCGGGCAATCAGGGCAATAAAAGCCCGTGGATATGACAAGGACAACCAAAACTACTATAAAACAGGGACCCAAAGGTCACAAACCCCTCGAGAAAATAGCCACGAGTTTTTTGAGGGAATACCCTTAGATAGCCACCAAAAGCAATGCAAAAGGGTTACAGCCCAAGAAGAGCTCAGGCTCATTAGGATTGAGAGGGATCAGGAAAAGGTAGCCAGCATTCGGCCACACAGGGGGAAACAGCTGAATAGTGAGTGGCTCTAACAGCTTCCCCACAAGGTGATGTCATGAGAGAGCTTGTCGAAAGACAATCCTACCACGAGGGAATCATAAAGCCAAACCCGAGAGAGAGCTCCGTAGAAAGTGCCGCGGACCAACCCAAACACATCCATGATCACTCAAGGTGGCCGGCAATATCCGGGTTTCAGCGAAATACCAGCTCTTCCCACCAACATCGGGAATCTGAAACAATCAATGCTCGTGAAACCCGACAGCATTCTCTATTGTGCGAGCTCGCCCCCCCGTAGGCCTGAACATCGAAACCGAGCACCGAATGCTCTGGTTTAACCTGGGACAAAGATTCTCCATTGCGCGAGTTCATCCCCACAAGCATGACGGGGGCAATATCGGAGCAGCTCGAGTGTACAAGAAGGTGGCCAGACAAGTGCCGAAACGCGAAGCATTCGCCCAAACCCCACCACGCACGCAACAATGTCGAAATGTCCGATCCGATCCCAAACACCGTGGATTCGATGCCTACTCCTCGGTCGAATTTACCGTGCAGCTAGGAGAAAAGAGAAAGTTGTAGCCACAAGATGGCCGAATGTGCAAGATATGTAAGATCGTCTACATGCCCAACACTCGACATGTACGTTACCTAAGTTAAAGATAGAATAGCTTTTGGTAAATCACATGAAATCCGCTTTCCTCGCAAAAAGGGGAGGGGGTTTCTTGACAAGACGCAATTTTTCGAGAAAACGAAACAGCTCAAACCGAAAGCAACCCCACACAGGCGTACAAGAATCAAGGTATAACATACAGGGCTAGTTTAGCCAAAGATCCTTAACGGAACAATACCTATATCTAGGAGCCGAAAGTTCCATAGGTTCTTCTTTCACTTCCACTTTCGGCTCAAGTAAAACACCACGAACCAAGTTCCTTTGTCTAGCGTATGAACGAAACCACTCCAAAAGTCAAGCATCCGGTGACCATGTTGAATCATCTTTTTTCGACGAGAAGTGAAAAGTCATCCATCCCCTCAAGATAATCATCCCGAGCCCTAATCCATGAAAAGCACCACTAACGCCGAAACCATCGCGCTCTACGCAAGAGGAAACGAATCTTCCATAAAATCAAAGGTCCCTCCTGAACCCGCCAAAAGAATCAACAGCTTGTTTAACCATGTATCATTACAAACATTTAGGCCAACACGGCCGAATGAAGAATCTCTCAAACGTCATCTACCCTATCTCCGTCAGCGCCAAAGATTGTCATGCACGGGGGCTATCGTCCATGGAGGGTCAGCCGGTTTTAGCCGCGAGATGTCCGACCGTCCCCGCTCCCTCGATAAATGCGTGCACCTTAGCACGAATCTCCTCCTTCTCTTCAAAGATTCTAGATGATAAAAACCAAACCATTCGTCGAAAAAATTAATAAGGGTCGAAACCCAAAGGAATAACACCAAGCACAAGCAGGATTCAAAACTCGACCGAAGCTCTCGATTCGGCCGCACGGAACGAAAGGTGGTCTTTTTCTCGCCCCTTCGCCGTAAGCCTTCATAGAACCCGCCCACCACTGGGAGAATCTCGGCGTGAGTCTTCCAAAGAGGGCGGCGGATCCTCCTTGGGCTCCACGGCCTCCACATGGGGACACCCGAGCTCATGGAGGGCTGAACCGAATGCCCGGATGGTCTCCAAGGAGGCGTAACCTCGTCCAGTGTCCACCCGGTCATACAAGCCGCGAACCTCCTGCACGAGCCACGTGAGCCTCTCCCTGTGGCCCAGCTCCGACGGAGGGGCAGCCTCATCTCCAAAAGAAGTCAACAGCCTTTGAAGGGCCGAAACACCAGCTTTCGTCTCATGCTCAAGGGCATGCGAAACTGACTGGTTAGCCTTTCTTTCGGCCTCGAGCGCAGCCTCCAGGTCTTTAACTTTCTCGCCCAGCTCAGAGGACCTCTTTTCGCTTTCAGCTTCGATTCGCCTTTGCCTTCTCGGTCTTGGCCGTCTTCAAGGACTTGGCAAGGTTCTCGGTCTTTGCCCTTTCAGCCTCGAGAGCCTTGCTGCCTTGACCCTGAAACTTCTTCTCTAAGGTCCGGGCAACCAGCATGGACTGCAAAAAAAGAGAGAAGAGAAGAAAGCGAATGAAAAACACGAATCAACAAGTATGGCGAAACTCACGCGTCTAACTCAGGAGAAACTGTAGCTTACACCAGCAGCGTAGAAATTTAAAGAATCGAAGAGCAACTGAGGCTCCGTCTTCAACAGCTCCTTCTCAGTTTGAGGAGCCGTGAACGAGGAGGAGCAGTCGGTGCCGAATCTGACTGCCCCCTCTGTGGGAAGAAGGGGCAAAGTGCGCGGATCCACCCCCGCCACCACCCGAGCGTCCGAATGCACTCCTAGACAACGAGCAAGCTTGTAAGTCTTCTCCCTTCGGGGGCTCATCTCCTCAGGAGAGCTAAACCCGGAGTACACAACGGGCTCCCTGAAATCACTAGAAGTGCTTCCAAGAGAGAGTGTGCCATGTCCGAAAAGACAATCTTTGAATAGACCGGAAGTCTTGACGAACTCCTGGTAGAACCGAGACTTACCCGGGGCTGCCTTCGGCATTGATGACGAAGGAGCGACGCTGGTCGGAACGGGAAGCTCCTTATTTGACTTCTGCTTTTTCAAAGCAGCAGCATTCGCGGCAGCAGCAGCATCGCGAGGCCGTTTCACCGCAACAAAGTTGGGGCCGATGTAGTTGAATCCCCAAAGATCCCCGAGGGTGGCAAGAGGGTCCTTCACGCCTTGTTGGCCATCTCCTCCGAATCACTAGAAATAACCCGCAAAAACACAAACGAACATTAGTAATAACAAAGAAAGTTGTGCGAAAGTTCACAGGCCGAAAAACACGACCGAAAACCCCAAGAAGGATAGATAAAAGTACCGGGCGTATAACAATGCCAAAGAGACGGCTACGGCCGAAGGCAACCTTTCGGCTACGAAGGCCGGGAACCTTGGCCAGATCACGACCTACCTCAACGTCTTTCGGCTCTTTCAGCCTCCTCTGCTCGGACGTTTTCTGCCTCTTGATCCACTCAAGAGGAGCCGAATCGCGGGCAACAGCCTTCCCGCGGTAGGCCGCCTTTCACGCAGCCTTCTCCGCCTTAGCCTCGGCCGGGGTCAACCGATGAGGATACGGCACCTTCATGGCATCAAAGGCCCTGTTGATTCGGGCATTCTCCCCAATAATCTCCCCGGGCCATGTCGTACAAGCGTTGCCAACCGCTCCCGTGATAGCGCCGGTTTCACAAGAATATACTCCAAGAACGCTTTCTTCGAATGAAAACGCCAAGGAATGGTAGCTTGGACAGGATTCGCCTCATACCCATAACTAGGAGGAT
Source organism: Hyparrhenia diplandra (assembly GCA_015847255.1). Taxonomy (NCBI): domain Eukaryota; kingdom Viridiplantae; phylum Streptophyta; class Magnoliopsida; order Poales; family Poaceae; genus Hyparrhenia; species Hyparrhenia diplandra. The sequence goes on along the minus strand of JADLZK010012550.1, from coordinate 148,244 downwards.
CAACGACGAATCCCACATCATGGCTCAAGGGGCCGAACCCCCATAGCAATCCATTCCTCAACCAGGTCTCGGTGCTCGCCTTTCCAAAGTCGCAAGGAACGCCATGGTGGCTTCCGCATCCCCTTCGCACTCTCAAAAACTGCGCGCATGACATTTCGCACGCGGGGGAACCATTCGACTCTCAAGGATGCTATTCACCGGCAGGCCGGATGTAGATGCTTCGTGCTCGCTTCTGGCACTCACACAAGCATAGAACCAGAACTGCGTCCATCTTGTCCATTTGTTGCAAAATGCAGGAGCAAGTCGAAGGTTTCCCTTCGGAATAAATGTGTAAGCCCCAAACTGAACGTAGCAGTGTTCTTTGGTCCTCACGTCCCGGATCTGTTTCGGCTTCTTATGAAGCGCATAGTACTGAACGAATGTCTCGACACACAAGGGGGCTCCCATCATTTTCATGGCCCAAACAAAGGCCCCCAAGCGAGTAAATGCATTTGGCGTCAGGTTGTGCAGCTGCAAACCGAACCGTTCAAGAACATTACCAATAAATCCATCCTCACACGGTGAGCCGAAGCCCAGCCGGAAGTAATCCTGAAAACGAGCGCTTCACCAGGGCTTAGGGTTCGAACCTTCTCACCGGTCGGAGCCCAGCAAAGCAACCTTTGTTGTCGGACGATCCATGAAACCGTTCAACGTAGTCATCCAAAACCTCCTCGGTGACACGCGAGGTCCCGGCCCAGTACACTTCACGGCGAACTTGCGGCCCCGGATTCTCCCCGGAATCTTCCGCGATGGAGTAACTTTCGTCATCTGAACCCTCCACATCCCCGAAAGATGCCTCGGGCTCAGCCGTACCCGAAAGGTCAAGTTCAACGTGAGTCGTAAGATTCCCACCGAAAGGAGACCCCTCTATGTCAACATCCTCATCCATAACCTGGGGGCTCACCAAACTTTCAGATTCGGACCCTCCCTCACTATCGCTGGAAAACAAATGCGGATTGATACTCTGCAGAGGCCGCGGCGCTAATCACGCTTGCCGCAGCCGGATCCAAACTCGATGAGCCACGGTTGATCCGAGCTCTTTGAAGAGCCGGATCCCGAGGCAGCCAACCCGACAGTCTACCGAATCAGCAAAAAACCTAGAATGTAAAAATGTAAAGAAACAATGAAACCCTAAAATAAAAAAAAAAACGGGCGCCCAACTCAACCGAACAAAAAAGGAAGAGAAGAACAAAACTTACTTGAGCGGAGAAGCTAGCCGCCGAAAGCCTTCAAGCGCCGAAAGCAGAGATCGCCGAAAGCTCAGGAGCTCAGAAGCACCAAGAGAACAAGAGCGTCAGAGGGCAAATCAGCCGGGGGGAGTTCACCCCCTCGGCCCCCAATAACCTTATATAGGTCGGTTGCACACGGATCGAGGCAACGCCGCTTCGTCACCGGGGCTCGCAGCCCGAGGCGACGTCGCTTCACCTTCAGCCAGTTCAAATAAAATAATAGAAAATACGAAATGACAAAATATAATTAGCCGGCTTAATCTCACCAAGAAAAAGCACTCCCTCAGGCATTCGGCAACCGAGGGGTTTCTTTGACGGCCGAGAGGCCGACAAAGGGAAAGGCGAAAAGGGCCTCACCCTTGGCCTCGAGGAGCTACTATTGGGGGAGGCCGGAGCATGCCCGCCCCTACGGCCGGCCGATAAAACCACAGGAAAAGTGGCCCGAAGGGCCTACTTTCGCCTCGGGAGCCGACGCCTCGCTCGCGTTCGGGTCCTGATGCGGCATGGATGGCTTGGCGCGTTGTAGACGAAGGTGGAGGCTTTCGCCCAGGGGTAGCGGCTAAATGCCCGAATGTCGAGCCCCATCCCCGGAAGTCACGACACGAAGGCGAAAGCCGTAGCATTAGGCTGGAAAGGCCGGATGCCGCGGCTTTCGTCAGCGGAGATCTCACGGAGAGGCGCCGCGATGAACCGACATTCGGCTCAAACGGCGGAATGACAAAGCATCCGCCGCACGGAGTCGGCCGGGAGGCCGCGCCAGGCGAAAGCACTGGGCTCCGACATGGGGGGTCGAAAGCAGTCGTTTCCTGTCGAATGTTCTCCGTGTTTTGCGTGGTCGTGGTCCGACGCCAAGGTCCCGCCGAGGTTTGATAAGAACGCGAAGGATAGTACCTTTCTACCCCCGGCCCCGGAAGGAGCGCGGGAGATCCGTGGTAGGTAGAAGGGCATTTGTGGAATTGTAATAGTCTACGGACTATAAATAGACCCCAAGGGTCACTGTAAAAAAGGGACGAGAAAATTAACAGAAGAGGGTTCCAGTTCAGACATTCCTTCTGGAGTTTGCTTTGCCTTGTTGTGTGATCCGTCCTACCAGGGGGTAGCCTGCTTTGGGGCTACACCAACACACCCAAAAATAATTATGGACTCCATGTCCTATGGTGTCACTACGCCCAAAATAACAACTACGTGGAAGATCACTTAGCATCCACGCTAACCGGACCATGGGGCCACTCTCCCCATGTCTGCTCCTGATTCATCGTTTGCCTACTTCCGGCCTCCTAGGTTAGAAACTATACTTCAACCCAACGGGGTGTGGAAATCCAGTTCTCCCTCTCCGCAGGAAACCCTCGCGGTGATTTTCCTAAAAGTAATATTTAGGCTTTACCAGACTACCACTACTCACTTCTTTTGTTGGTTAGGTCTATTTTAACATCATCATTACTTCATGTAACTTCCCTTCATAGCTATCAAATCAATCTCAAGTGCACCATGCACTAACGTTATTCTCAAAACTCATATACGCCAAGTATATGCATAAACTCATAAACCATATACACCAAGTATATGTATCTCTCTCATCTCATATGAGATAAGCTATGATTCATCATTTCATGTTTTTTCTGTTACTTAATTAAGTTAAGGTTAGGGGGGTAGGGACTTGCCTTGGTTGTCTACGTCATCAGGCTCCGGGATGAAGTCAGGGTCGTCGTCGTCTTCCAGGTAAAGGTCCTCGTCAGCTACCCCACATTTGGCGAGATTTAGCGAATAATATTAAAGTAAAAGTATAGCGAATAAAATAACCATGTGATAATAGATAAAACCATAAGAAACAGATAAAGATTGAATTTAGAAAAATATTGGAAGGTGGTTTGACCTAAATTGGAGTTACGGTTTGGGAGTTATGATTTTTTGAATATTAATTCCAGATTATAAACTAGGTGGGATTTTTATGTCAATATTTTATTAAAATAAAAATAGTATAACATACATGACAATTATCTCCACATGATCTAGTTTATTTACATATTTTTCTCGAATTTTTCTCGAGATCCGAAAATTGGGTGTTTATAGGTTTCTGGGTACAAAAATGGGGTGTACATAGCAATTTCCCAAAGTGTGATGCGCTGTGGGTCACCCCCACGCGGCTGACCAGTGGGCCATGGGCCCAGCCCACATGGCATGGACAGTGTGGAGATGGCGGGTGACGGGGAGGCCACGTGGCAGAGCCATGTTGGCCCCGTCCTTGACGGCATCACGGTGGGTGACGGCGTCGTGGCTGCTCCCGTCCACCGTGGCTGCCCGGCGGTGGGTCGCCGAAGTCAGCCGGTCTTGGCCCAAAGCTCAATGTGAGGGGCTCTATAGCTCCCTACCGGCACCCCGACCTCAACGGTGTACCTCGAGGGGGCAGTGGAGGGGCGACCCCACGGCGGCGGCGGCTCGGGCGACACTCAGCGGCGGTGACACTCCGACGGGTCACCGTAGTGCACAAAGGAAGGCGTTAAGGTAGGGAAAAGAGAGAGGAGGACAGGGAGTCTTTCGGGCCCTCCAATTTTGACTGGTGGTGACCAATTTCAACGGCAGCGCTCCAACCCTAGGCGGCGGCGGCGGAGACCCGGTTTGGGGGAAACTCCAACGGAGCGGGGAAGAGAAGGGGAGGGAGAGAGCGGGTGCGAGCATGGTGTGTTCCATCTCCTGGCGGAGCTCATAGTGCTCGAGCGTGGCCAGGAGGAGCACCGACCGGGCGGGGCTATTTATAGCCGCGGCCGCGGCGAGCTCCGCCAGCGGTTATTTTCCATGCGGCCGATATTTTCAGCAAGCTCGCAGGCGTGCTCGTGGGTTCTCGTGGCCCCATGCTGTCGAGCACGTCCATGGCGGTCTAGTGAGGCCAGGTCCTCGTCTCAGTGATCGATGGTTAGGCTGGCGCGGTCATCGCCATCACTATGCGCGCGTCGTCACCGACACTGTGCGCCATTGAAGGCGGCAAGGTGGTGTTGGTGATGTGACGGTTCGTGGTGGTGTACTATGCTTCTCGGGCGGCGTCGCCATTGGTGGCATTGGCAGAGCAGGGTAGGAGCGAGGCAGCGCTGGCCGCGTGCCAGCGGCGCGTCGGGGAAGATGACCCCGAGGGCTGGGTCCTGCATGAGAGGGTAGAGGGAAGGGAGGCCGGGTTGGGCTTGGCCTCGGGGCGGACTGGGTCGACCCACTTGGCGCGCCCGTGCGGGGAAGGAAGGGAGAGGGAGAGTTGGGCCGGGCCGGTTTCCTTCCTCTTTCTTTTTTTTTTTCCCTTTTCTAGTTCTTCCAAACTCCTTTTAGGTTTTTTTGTAAAAGTTTCAAGCTTCAAAATTTCCAAAGAGTCAAAATAAATTCTGAAAAATATTCAAGCAAGAGAAACACCTCGATTTTTTTGAAAAGTTTATTTTTTAGTGAATTTTAAAAATGACCAAAAATCGAGGTGTACTTATTGATGTCTTCTAAACAATAAGATCAATCAAAACACAATTAGATGTCATGTATACTTATTGATGTCTTCTAGACAATAAGACTCTATTTGGATGTCGATATTGAGGACCTTGGCATTGAATTGAGCTCGATTGCCAAATCAGACTAGTATTGGTATTGAGTTACAATACCAAAGCTATTGTTTGGATGTAGATGGAACTAGCATATGGAATTTGATGAGATAGACAAATCCAATTCATGTTTGGATATGTATGGCCTGGAATTGAGAGTTGACTACTAATCACATCTACCGCCACATCCTAGCGGCGCGCCCGCCCCTTGCCTAGCTAGAGAAGAAGCCGGGTCTCATTAGAGAGGAAGACGGGGCAACGCCGCTCGCTGGCGAAGGGAGCAGTGAGACCACCCGCATCCTGGCAGAGCTCGCCCGCTCTTGACTTGCCTGGTCAGAGAAGAAGTTGGGTTTCACCTTGATCCGCCGCCCATGGGCCCGTGCCAGAGCTGCACCTAGTCCGTGCCTAGATCCGACGTCCATGGGTGTGGAGGGGCAGCGCACGCAAGCAGTGGAGGGAGACGTGGATGAAAGGTCCTAAATGGCTAGGGGGGGTGAATAGCCTAATAAAATTTCTACAAAACACTAGAGCAACTTGTTAGACAGCGGTAATAGCGGTTGTACTGGCTCTACTTGTCGGCAAACCACCTAATGACAATTCTAGTCAATTATGTCTCTAGATAGATCACTCAAATGGCTATGTCTCTACTTTACTATCTAGGTGATCAAGCTAGATTGCTCTAAACAAGTCTAAGCAACTAAACAACCTAGTCAAGTCTACACAAGCACAATATATATCAAAGTAATGCAAGAGTGTAGAGGTGATATACCATAATGTCGAGGTTTAGTCAATCCAATCACCAAGGATGATACAATGAGATAACTAATATGAAGCCAATCACTAAGAGATGACAAGAGACAAGTGGAGACACAATGATTTACCCCGGTTCACTTGAGCACCCATCAAGCTACGTCTCCGTTGTGCCGACCTTCTCACGTGTGGGGGCAAGGTGGAGCTCACACCTAGCCAAGTGCCTTTAGGCTACTTGCACCGAAAGCAAATGAGAGGTACCCAAGACACGAGCAATATATTACTTGCAATTTGTTGTCCCGACGAGGATGCACGGTCCTCTCACAAATTGATCCGGAGGTGGCCAAGAACAATCACCAACTCTTGCCAACGCCTCCACCAATCACCAAGCTGACTAGAAGTTGATGAGTTCAGCCCAGGTGGGGTTGGATGGAAAGCCCGACACACCGATCCGGATTCCCCGAATCCCGCAATCTTAGCACCGACAACCGATAATTCGACGCAGCGAACCGGCTACAACGCCACTAGGGCCTCCTGTTGTGCCTCGGCAATCTTAGCACCGCACTCCGGTGCCCCCACTCAGGGAAAGGCCCAATCACCCCAAAAGACTAGTCTAATAGGGTAAGGGTGGCTCTCCCTTTTAAGGTGGCTTCCTCCTCCCAAGTTAAGCAAGGTGGGATTATTCAGAGGCTCACACGGTCATCGCCCGACTACAACTGGGCCACTTGGCCCATTTAATTGTTGTGTTTTTGCCAACGGGTAATAGTGGAGGATGTCCTCATCAGAAGTGGTGCTCTCCAAGAGAAACAAGAAATCCACTGGCTCATAACGATCCCCAAGTGCCTCTAAATGCAAAGATCAAAGCAATATGCACTTGGACCTCCTCAACTCTCAAGAATGAAGCTCACAAGCAAATGTATGAGAGGAGGGAGTTTGCTCAGCTCAAGAGATGTTAGGAATGATTCAAAATGACCAAGAGGCCTCCCAAAGCCGGCCAAACTCCTATTATACACGCCCACACGAAAGAGAGTCATTGGGGGCAAAATCACGTTTCCTGCGAGGTGACCAGACGCCCGTCACAGCCGACCGGGGACGCTCGGTCCCGTGACCGACGCCCGGCCAGTGACCGGACGCACCGGTCATGGGTCTGGTCAAATACGACAACTAGCTAGGCCCACGAGCTGACAACCGAAAATGATCGTTCGGTCGCGGCGTCCAGTCATTGACCGGACGACCGGACGCACCGGTCGGCCAATCGGCGAAACACGATGCTTACTGGAATCGACCGGAAGCACCTTGACCGGATGCACCGGTTAGGACCCCAGTGTCTGGTCAAGCGTCCGGTCACAGGATCCGGTTAGCATTTCTCTGCGAAAAGTCGTCGTTTCTCCGTCACACTTGCTCCGACATGCTACCCAACAAGTATACCAACTTGAGCTCCAGAGATAGCATATTTTCACCACCACGATGCATCCGGCGCAATAGAAAATAGACGTTTCATTTTCTCAAAAGCGCCGAACAACATCACCACGTGTACATCACCATGTGTTCATGTGTTAGCATTTTCACAATCAATTTTGAAGGTTGGGTTAGCTCTCTAGGTTAGAATGCATGCATATGATTGTTGAACCTAGAGGCACATGAGAACCGATATGTACGATAGTTTTCCCCTCTTTATAGTATAACTTATCGATCCTAAATCATTCACACCCTCTATGGTGTCTTGAGTGCAAAATCAAAATGGCCCTATGGATATACCTTTGCCTTGAGCCCATTTTGATCCACGAACCACTCCAAGTTGCGCACTTGATCATCATTTGGATCACCTCGACCCATCCACCATGACCACCATGCACCAACTTTGGCTTGACTAATCACCAACTAAATCAAACACTTAGCATAGAGAGATTAGTCCTAGGATATCACTAATTAGCCAAAACCAAACTAGAGATCTCCAGTGGAGGAGCAAAGACGCCGCCTCGTGGGAAGGAAAGCCGGAGGGGGGCGCACTCGGGCCGGTCGATCGACGGAGGCCGAGGTCATCGGCGGACTGAGGCGTGGAGGATCGGCGCCTCATTGACGGAGGCAGGGCTTGTCGGCAGACAAGGAGGAGAGCCAGAGGCAGGGTACCTACGGCTGCGGAGGCGGCCTCCCCCGGTCCCTCGCGCGACCCTATTTTTTTTGGGTTAATTGGTTTTATACATTGCAATTCTCACGTTTTCGAGATGTACCATTACAATTCTTGAAATTGGAAATCTACTATTACAACTCTTCCCTATGCTGAGAAATGTCATTGTCTACGTTTGCTCGTAGATTGAGCCCACCTGCATGTGTACGTATTTTCGTATGGACCCATCCCAAGCAAGAGAATGAAGCAGCCTCCCGTCTGTTTTTCTTCATACACAGCCGCCTCCACCAACGCCACCCACAACTTTGCTGGTGAAGTAGGAGTAGTTCCCGTTCTTGTCCCCCAAGAGCACATTGTAGGGCACGTTCTGGGACTCGAACACAGAGGACGAAGCGGTTGAGATGTCGATGGGCACAGCTGAAACAATCGGTGCATTGACGTGCGCCGCCTCTGCGAGGAAGGCTGGATTGACCTCCAGGACAACCACTTAGAAATCGTCGACGTCGCACCACCGGCAGTGATGGAGTCCCTCGCGGACTACTTCGTATGGGCGGAGCCGTTAGATGCAGAGCTAGAGAATCAATTCATCATCGCCACCGCCACCGATGCCGGTGTCCATCTACATCTAGTGCACATTGCAGGAGCGGTGGTGGTTTATGGTGCCGCCGGAGGTGGCCGACGGCTAGCATGATGGCACCGCCGGAGGTGGCCATGGTGGCGCCGTGGGCTGCGCTGAAAGTGTGCTTGGGTGGCGAGCACGAGCAGCACGGTGGCCTCCTGCACGCCGGGGCCAAGATTTGTGACAACAACTCGCTACAGCTAGCCATCGTCGAACACAGACAAAATGCGGTTGTTCTCTTGTTTGGGATGAGGGAAAAACTATGCATACGAAAATATGTACACCTGTATGGGCCCAATCCGCAAAGCAAACATAGACAATGGCATTTCTCAACAGGGGAAGAGTTGCAATGGTAGATCTTCAATTTCAAGAATTGTAATGATACATTTCTAAAATGCAAGAATGCAATGCTATAAAGCCAATTAACCCCTTTTTCATGAGGACGAGACGAAGCGGTGCGTGGGCAGAGAAATTTTAATAGTTAGTACTCAATTCACACGCCTCGCAAGATTTGGGACTCAATTCGCTTGCCTTTCAAGAAATAGGATCGATCACGCGAACTTCTTCATGATTTAGGATTTTTACGGATTTTCACTCATTTTCAGTTTTTCTTTAATCCTTTCACCTCTCTAGGGAACCTAAATGACAAAACTGCCCCCGGCCTCAATACTTTGAGACATATTGCACGGCACGGTGATGGAAGAGCACCTCATCTCCCCATCCGCCCATGGTCGGTCGCCGGAACCCCCTCCCTCCGGCGCCCTCCCCTCCCCTAACCCTCATCTCCCGCTGCGGCTTGTGAAGCTCCAAATGGGATGGCGGGGACGCTGAACAAGCGAGCACGAGCCCGACGTGCACGGACGCTGCTAGAGCTTGCCGCCCCGCGCCGCCCTTTAGCTCCTCGGTGACGCCGTGGTGGGCCGACTCGGCCCGCCGCTACGCCTCTAGCACACCGCGGAGGGGCAGCCGCTCCCTCTCCCGTGCTTGTTGCTTGGCCTCCCATTACCATGAGGTAAGAGACCGTCCCCTCACAAAGGCGGGCGGGAGGGAGGGGCAGGGCGCGGACCACCAGCGGACGGGAGGGGGTGACGCTCTTCCGCCGCGTGCCCGTGAGCTCTATCGTGAGGGATGAAGGGGGATGAGACTATATTGAGGCCAGAGGCGCTTTTGTCATTTTAGGTCCCTTGGAGAGGTGAAAGGATTAAAGAAAAACCGAAAATGAGTGAAAATCCCTGAAATCCTAAATCTTGAAGAAGTTCGTGTGTTCACCCTAAAAAAGGCTAACAAATCGAGTCCCTAATCTTGCGCGGGACACCTGAATTGAGTCCTAAATATTGAAATTTCTCACACGGGGACAGGGTGAATAAAGATTCCAAACGATACCGAATAGAAGGGTGGCTAATAGCCCGTGGCATTAAAGCACGTTTCCATCTAGCCAATACAAGAAGCTGTCCAAACAACCAATAAGGAGTGCGGTAACTCTACAAAATAGATGGCATTTACTATATGAACCATTTCGATGGAAGAAAATTTATAATTGTTTTCTTTCCAAATTAACCATTTAAATACAAAATAGAAAATAGATTAGGTTTTTATGAGTAATTTGCGTATAAATAGTCTCATCATAGGCCTTTAGGGCATTACAGGTATTTCTTCTACCACCTATAGTTTGACAACAAATCTAACCAAACGGCGTTACGCTTTTTTGCCACAAATGCTTTTCCACATTAGCTTTTTCACAGCTCACAGCTCACAGCAGCTTCTCCAAAAGCCATAGCTCAACCAAACACACCCTAGGAGTCCTTAATGCCAATTCTAGATTCTGACCCTCAATATCAACTTCCAAACGTTAGATCAAACAAAACACAATTGTAATAAATATTTTGATCCATTTAAACTTGTTTGTCTATCATGTTAGGACAAATTTAACAAAATTTTAAATTTTACTAAATAATTATGTTTTACGAACTCATGTGGAGATGTCCTCGGTTTCAAAAATTGTAAACTGAAACATCAAGGAAACCTTCTCAATTTTTTTTTTCATAGGTTACACATACCATATTACGACAACAAGACAAGTTTCAGTAATTTCCGGACTTGGTTTGTTTTTCTTTGGAATTTGTAAACAATCCACCCAAACAACTAAAGCATCATGTTACGTGAACTTCGGCCTTTGATATTTCATGTGAGTCCATCGATGAGGCCTCACATTACCCTCACTAACAAGAACATCATTTTTCCATTCACCTATTCCACTTATTCAAGTGACTTGTAGTTCAATTTTGTCTTTCGGAAAAAAAAATTAAAAAAGCAAGATATAATTTTCAAATATAGCAAAAAGTACCAAAAATTCCAAAATTTCAATATGTTGTGAATAGTTCTATAGCAAAGATACAGAAAAAATTTGGATACAAAAAAAAAAAAAAAAAAAAAAAAACCTAGCGTCATAGCCGCCGGCAAAGCTTGGTTTTCCCCAAGCACCGAACGGTAGGGCGCGTAAAAGGTCACGGCAGGGGGCGACCGCTTTGCTTCCGCTGAACTTTACCGAGAGCAAATATTTTCCGAGAGCCGGCGCCGGTAAAGAGTCGCCGTCACCGAAGCGTTTTATTTCACCAAGAGTCGACGCCGGCAAAGCCCCCGCCTTTGCCGAAGCGCCGCTGCTCGCCGAGCGCTCGCTGGTGGCCATCGGCAAAAGGTAAGCCTTGCCGAGCACCCGCGCTGGTGCTCGGCAAAAGCCGTGGCACTCGGCAACGAGGCCGGCTCCGGTTGTGATGTGCTTTTGTGTTAATTGTGATTGCTTCATGTAATATTCATATGGCATTTGGCTACAAATACACTAGTGCAAAGATCACATTTAGAACATTTTTTGGTTTTCTGGTGGAACATTCATACATATTATAATTATCATGGGGTTTTATTGTTCCCGTTGCAACGTACTGACATTAATTTTTGCAAACTTTGTCTTTAGACTAGCAAAACATGCCCGTGCAATGCTACGGGTTGTTTTAAAGTATCCCTAGCTTATCCTTTACTCTCTCGTCTCGTTCTCCCGTTTCTCTGACCTCCAGATGTAGAACACAAGCATGAAACCGCAGCTAGCACGCACGCACGCAGCTAGCAAAGAAAGCAAACACACACACGCGGGGTGGCTGGCTTGCAAGGTCGGAGGCGTGGGCAGCACATGCGGCGCTGTTGGGCAAGGGCCGCCGGGGCGCTGGCATAGGTGCGGGGAGGGCCGCCACGGTAGTGGCGGGCGAGCACGCACGCGTGGCGTTGGCGGGTGAGCATGGTCGTAGGGGCTGAGCGGCGCAAAGACGGCGGGGACGGCGCGATTAAGGCCCAATTAAGGCCGACGGAAAAAGGAGGTGGACAAAACATTTTCTCTTTTATTAGTAGGTATAGATATAGATTATTAGAAGGTATAGATTAGTAATTTAACTATGTTATGCTTGGCAGATGACATATCCATCCACAACAAGACATTTATCGCAATGTGTGCATGCACGACTGCACGACTGAAGATCTCTAGTTTGGTTTTGGCTAATTAGTGACATCCTAGGACTAATTTGTCTATGCTAAGTGTTTGATTTAGTTGGAGATTGGTCTAGCCAAGGTTGGTGCATGGTGGTCATGGTCAATGGGTCGAGGTGATCCAAATGATGATCAAGTGCGCAACTTGGAGTGGTTCGTGGATCAAAATGGGCTCAAGGCAAAGGTATATCCATAGGGCGATTTTGATTTTGCACTCAAGACACCATAGAGGGTGTGAGTGATTTAGGATCGATAAACCGTACTATAAAGAGGGAAAAATTATCGTACATATCAGTCCTGATGTGCCTCTAGGTTCAACAATCATATGCATGCATTCTAACCTAGAGAGCTAACCCAACCTTCGAAATTGATTGTGAAAATGCTAACACACGAGCACATTGGTGTTGTACACGTGGTGGTGTCGGCACTTTTGTGAAGGCGGTGATGATTCGGGCTTTTTTGAGAAAATGAAACGCCTATTTTCCATTGCGTCGGATGCATCATGGTGGTGAAAACATGCTAACTCTCGTGCTCAAGTTGGTATACTTGTTGGGTAGCATGCCGAAGCAAAGGCGATGGAGAAACGATGACTTTTCATAGTTTTCAGCTGACCAAACGCTTGACCGGACGCCGTAGACTTGATTTGGAGCGCCCAAATCGGCGATGGTCCTGGCGATTCCAAGAAGCCACGAAATCGGTGGATTGGCCGACCGGTGCGTCCGGTCAATGACCGGATGTTGCGACCGGACGATGGGATTCGACTGTTAGCGCGTGGGCCCGGGTGTTTGTCGGATCTGACCGGACCCTTGACCGGTGCGTCCGGTCACCTTGCAGGAATTGTGTTTTTGCCCCCAACGACTCTATTTCGTGTGGGGGTGTATAAATAGGAGTTTGGCCGGCTTTGGGAGCTGTCTTGGTCATTTTGAATCATTCCTAACATCTCTTGAGCTGAGCAAACTCCCTCCTTCTCTCATCAATTGCTTGTGAGCTTCATTCTTGAGAGTTGAGGAGTTCCAAGTGCATATTGCTTTGATCTTTGCATCTAGAGGCACTTGGGGATCGTTGTGAGCCGGTGGATTTCTTGTTGCTCTTGGAGAGCACCACTCCTAGCCGGCTTGGAGATTGGTGGAGGCGTTGGCAAGAGAAGGAGATTGTTCTTGGCCACCTCCGGTTGATTTGTGAGAGGACCGTGCATCCTCGTCGGGACGATAAATTGCAAGTAATATATTGCTCGTGTCTTGGGTACCTCTCATTTGCTTTGGGTGCAAGTAGCCTAAAGGCACTTGGCTAGGAGTGAGCTCCACCTTGCCCGCACACATGATAAGGTCGGCACAACGGAGACGTAGCTTGACGGGTGCTCAAGTGAACTTTGGGGTAAATCATTGTATCTCCACTTGTCTCTTGTCATCTCTTGGTGATTGGCTTCATATTGGTTATCTCATTGTATCTTCCTTGGTGATTGGATTGACTAACCTTGACATTGTGGTATATCACCTCTACACTCTTGCATTACTTTGATATATATTGTGCTTGTGTAGACTTGACTAGGTTGTTTAGTTGGTTAGACTTGTTTAGAGCAATCTAGCTTGATCACCTAGATAGTAAAGTAGAGACATAGCCATTTGAGTGATCTAGAGACATAATTGACTAGAATTGTTATTAGGTGGCTTGCTGACAAGTAGAGCTAGTGCAACCGCTATTGCCGCTTTGTTATTGTCTAACACGTTGCTCTAGTGTTTTGTAAAAAATTTATTAGGCTATTCACCCCCCTCTAGCCATTTAGGACCTTTCAACAGCTACATGTCTTGTGTTGTGCTGTAATTGACAAAAAAAAAAAAAGAACCGAAAGGAGCCTATTTATTTCCATGGGCCGATCGATATTTACGATGAGTTACTTTACAAGCCCAAAGGCTGGTTACCAGAACTCACGGTCCCATCTGAAACAGGATTTGTTTGGCCCAATCGCTCTGCGGTCCCAGCGCGATTAAGACCCAACTAAGACCCATATATGGCAAACGGAAAAAGGAGATGGATAAGAAATTTTCTGTCTTTATTAAATTTCACTTGTCCTGCGTTTCAGTCAAAAAAAGTTTACAGTATTTATATCTTACTAGCAAAACATGCCCGTGCATTGCACCGGGAGGTACAATTTATTGTCTAGTACTCATGCCAATATTAAGGTTGTTTGACTTCCCGATTGTTTATGCGGCCGATAAGCCGATGTTGTTTTGTTATGAGAGAATAACAATATATATTAACTGAGGTTGACTGATAAGTCGGGCTGTTAATGTTCAAGCGAACTTGATTTTTTCCTTTTAAAACAAAAAACACACAGATATTTAGAACATACATATATCATAACTATAATTTTTAATATCATTACGTTAGTATAGTTAAAATCGAGCTCTGCCATTTTTGAGGACTTACAAAAATCTGTAAATTTAATCTCTAATTAATTAAAGCTAACAAGAGTTGGCTAGCTCCCCGTTGATATAGAGATATATTTATTTATGTAAGAGTCCGATTTGAAAGAGGAGTTTCTTTTCCTTCTGTTTATGTTTTTTGGATGTATTGCCGGGGCAGAATTTGTTTTCTTTGATGCCAAACGGTAGATGGAATACCAAATAGAGCAGAGTGTACTTGTCTAGGGAGTTGTTCCGTTTAATTGATGGACTCTTTTTTGAGTCCAACATGGACACGAGTGGAGAAAAATCACGTGGATAGAAAAAAGACCGGGCGGACATAAATAAGCGGAAGAAAACAGAGGTGGAAGGGCAGACCCAAAAATAGGTGGACAAGAAATTTTCTCTCTTTATTAGTACTAGCAAAACATGCCCGTGCGATGCTGCTACGGGTTGTTTTGAAGTATCCCTAGTTTATCCTTTACTCTCTCTCATCTCGTTCTCCCGTTTCTCCGACCTCAATGCGAGCACGCAAGCATAAAAGCGCAGCAGCTAGTACGCACGCTGGCTAGCAAAGCAAGCACGCGTCTTGCTGGGCGGCTGGCTTGCAAGGTCGAGGCGTGGGCAGCACATGCGGTGTTGCCGGGTGAGGGGCGTCGGCGCCGGCAAAGGTGCGGCGAAGGCCGCCACGGCACTGGCGGGCAAATTTGCCCGTCGTCGTTGTTACGGGAGTAAACAATCATCAAACATTAATAGGGGATGAGGACATGTCGCTATATATGTATTTATATATATTTTTATAATCAATTTGAAAAGCTATAATTTTTATATAAGCATAATGTTACTTATCCAATTAAGTTTGTGTCCTAGGTATAAATAGATTATATTATATATGTATATATAAATCAATTTGAAAAGCTATAATTTTTATATAAGCATGATATCTAAT
Organism: Hyparrhenia diplandra; assembly: GCA_015847255.1. Lineage (NCBI taxonomy): Eukaryota > Viridiplantae > Streptophyta > Magnoliopsida > Poales > Poaceae > Hyparrhenia > Hyparrhenia diplandra. Next base: position 133,028 of record JADLZK010012550.1, on the reverse strand, counting down.
ATAAAGAATAATGTTACCTATCCAATTAAGTTTCTATCCTAGGTATAAAATAGATATAGATATAGATTTATTTCATGATTTAATGATGATATTTTTTAGTGCAATCAGTCACTGTCCCGAGATATGATATCGAGAAGGAGCACGGACCAATCCATCCAACATACCGTATTGGATTGGAACCAAAATTTTCTACTATGTGTTGCAAGAATCAAATGAGTCTCAAATCCATAGACATGCATTACCTTCGGAGCTCACAGGAAATCATGGCTGGTTGAGTCACGCGTCATCAGAAATTAAATTAAATCAATGCAAGTGACCTCTGTTGGCTGGTTGTATTATTATATTGGATGTCAGATCATGCAAAGTGCAAGACGTGGGACAGAGAAAGTTTGGATTCGTCACCGATGTGGACTCTGCTTGGAGATCGGACGCGGCAGCCGCAGGAGTCGTATACGTATGGAAGGCGGACATGAATAGGCCGAGGCTCGTATGGAAGGCGGACAGGAATAGGCCGAGGGTGAAAGCAGTGCATGCAGACGGAAAAAGCCAGGCAGACCCAATATAGAGATATATTTATTTATGTATAAGAGTCCGATTTGAAAGAGGAGAGGTGGGAGGGCAGACCCAAAAAAATTTGGTCAAGAAATTTTCTCTCTTTATTAGTAGGTATAGATATATAGATAGATATAGATATGTTGTTATCCATATGTTGCTATCATAAATAAAAGTTTATTAATTGTCCGATCCCGTAGTAATGCATGGCCGAACCGTATATTATCAAAGTTAAAGAAAAAATAAGTCTATACCTTGAACTTGGTCGTACCCAGACTTGTCTACAAAAAAGGTCGTACTCGATCGGAGGCTATGGTCGTACCGAGACTTGTCTACAAAAAAAAAGGACCTACACGGAGTCGGATACATATGTGTAGCAGCCGGACTATAAACAGGACCCTCGCAACCTCTGCCCCAGTACCCGCAATAATCTCGGTGATAGTCTCGGCGGTTGGCTACCTTACCTAGTTAGGGCTCTAAACAGTTTGGATTTGGAAGTGGAGGGGTGCCGCCGTGCCGCCGCCACGACGCGGACTGAAGGTCATGGCCGACGTGCGGAGGCCCATCTCCTACTCCAGTAGTCGGCGGCCAAGGTCGTCTTCGGTGGTGCAGCGAAGTGAGTCCTCGGTCAGCACCAGCACGAAGCGGGCTCGTTCGTCGGCGCCGCCTCGGCGGCGGCCACTGCCGGGTCGGATCCACCTACTAAGCTTTTCTCCCGAGGACGAGGAGGAGGACGACGACGACGACGACGACGAAGAGGACGAGCAGCAACGCAGAAACCAAGACGAACGTCGGACCCGACTAAGCTTATTTCACGACGAAGAGGACCCGACTAAGCTTATTTCTGACGACGAAGAGGACCCGACTAAGCTTATTTCACGACGACGACGACGATGGCTTCATCATCAACGATGGAAGCCGCCGCTGGGACAACGGCCGCGAAGAGGACGAACGTGGCTCATCACGGGACGATGGGTTCTCGGGTGGATCTTATGCCCGCAATGTCGTGGAAGAAGAAGACAGAGGAGGAGGGAGGAACAGCCGACGGCGGAACAGGACGAACGTGGCTCAGCACGGGACGATGGGTTCTCGGGTGGATCTTATGCCGGCAATGTCGTGGAAGAAGGAGTGGAGGAACAGCCGACGGCGGAAGAGGATGACAGCGACAATGATGACAGGCCTCACGCGCACGCAGCCTAGTTCATCGAGGCTCCACGGCATCCACTGCGCCGGCGGCGTCCATGCCGGCTGCAGCACCGGCACGACCAGAACCGTCACCACCACCGTCGTCGTCCTCCTCGGATAGTTCCTCGGTGATGAGGAACGTGACGGTGGAGAATTCCTCTGCGTTTGATTGTAGCATCTGCTATCTCCCACTCAAGTCTCCAATCTTCCAGTGCACCGTGGGGCACGTGGTGTGCTCACCGTGCCACGGCAAGCTTTGGCAGGGGCAGGCAACCAGCTGCCATGTCTGCCGCGTCCCGATCCCCGACGGCTACTTTCGGTGCAACGCCATGGAGCAGGTGGTGGACTCGATCCGCGTCCCGTGTCCGCACGCCGCCCACGGCTGCGCCGTCAAGCCGGCATACCATGAACGCGACGACCACGGCCGGACGTGCGCGCACAAGCCGTGCCAGTGCCCGGCCGAGGGCTGTGGCTTCGCTGGCTCCGTGCAGACGACGCTCTTGGAGCACTTGGCCACCTTCCACGGCTGGCCCTGCAGCGCCACGAGTTCCGGGACGTCCGCCTTGCAAGGGCTTCAACGTCGTCATCGCGACGGGCGAGCACGATGAGCAGTACACGTTGGTGCTCAAGGTGGAGCAGACGGCGCCCTGTCTGCAACGCCATCACTGCGTTCTGCATCCACCCTAGCCACACCGGCATTGTCGTAGTCGGGCTCTCCTACTATCGACGGTGGCGGCGGGACTCCGGCTTGTTCATCTCGAAATACCTACAGTCGTCGGAGCTCGATGTCGTGTGCACAGACCTCTCCAATGGGATGCCTGGTGGCAGCAGCTGCTACCCGCCTCGTGCCCCTGGTGGTCCGTGTTAGCACCTCGAGGTTAGTACCACCTTGCCTAGCCTAGGGGCCATGACCACCTTATAAGGGAGAGTTTCCCTCTCCCACCAGTCCGGGCTTTTGGGAGGAATTGGGCCTCTTGCCTTATAAGTGGGCCGTGATGCGCATGAACGCCCGAATCTAGGGTGAGTGTTGGGCTAGACTGAGCTGGATGCTAACATTTGGTATCAGAGCCAGGTTCCCGGTTCCGCCTTATGGGGGGTGGAATGTCAGGGGCCACCACCTTATGGGGGGTGGGATTGTTAGCACCTCAGGGTTAGTACCACCTTGCCTAGCCTAGGGGGCCATGACCACCTTATAAGGGAGGGTTTCCCTCCCACCAGTCCGGCTTTTGGGAGAATTGAGCTCTTGCCTTATAAGTGGGCCGTGATGCGCATGAAACGCCCGAATCTAGGGTGAGTGTTGGGCTAGACTGAGCTGGATGCTAACAGTCTGCCACTCCAGGAGGCGAAGATGGCGATGATATCAGCGTCACGGTCAGCTACGTACGTAATCCGACGCGACATAGCTAGCGTGTCTTTTTTTGTGTGAACGAAAAAAATAGTATAATGGATTACGTACGTACTGCTGGACACCATTATGTTTGAATTAATGTTCAGAGATTTTCCACTTGAAATCTATGCTAGCTAGTGGTTTGCCATTATATGGTTTGCCATTATATTAAACCCAGTAATGCCAACTAAAGAAGACGGTGCACTACCGGAATTGGCCGAGTGCCAAATCAAAAACATTGCCGAGTGTATAAACGTTATGTTTAAACTAGCAGAAACCCCACGCGATTGCGCGGGCTAGCTAGCTGTAATATGTAAGTTTACATATAAAAACAGCATAATACATTAGGTGTTAGTATTGTTAAATACTGGGATCTTTGACATTTAAACACTTTGTACAATGTTTTCATCATAAACTACATGGTTGTTCCTAACTTTAAAATCTTCTTCAATTCTTGATCGTGCTTAGGCATCCTTGAATAAGTTTTGAGTACAAAGAGTGGCAAACTGAAGGCATTGGAGGAGGAAAGGATAAATGTCAGTTGATGAAACAGGAAACACGTAAAACTATAAATGGCAGTAGGGGTGACAATAATATGCAGCCTACAGTAAACTTAGAAATCAAAAGACATGCTTTGTTGCAGTTGGTTAAAGCTCATATATCTGAGTATTGTATTCAGACGTACCACATGTCTGGATGATGACGCTTTGCCATAAATGCAGATTGAATATCACTCTGAAAAGCATAAGCAGTATTATAAAATTGGCTTGACTTTTCTTAAGAAGCGTTGAAACCAAACCTTTTCCAATAACAAATCATACATATGAACGGTGCATTAGACTGAATAGTTCTCTATTACGATGGTACCATGCATGGATTTGCAATTTCATAAATGGTGGGACTATAAAATGACTTACCAGAGGGAAACATGGAGAGGAGGCCTAATTATTTGTTGTGATTGAGTTGTGACATAAAAAGGGGCTCTGTTTCATCTGCAGCAGCTAGTCCAATGCAATGGCCACCCTGGAGGAAAAAAAAAAAAAAAAAGATACATGTGTCATGTTAGAAAAGTATGGCATCAATTTTGCCTGCATATGGATGATTGTGATTGAGCTCTATAAACAGGTGCAAAGGCCATTTGACTAAGATAGTGTGGCATCATTTATGCAGTAACCGCCTTGGTAACATCAGACTGATCAACAGGTATCATCGTCGACTTCTATCTGATTAATAAAAACAGATGCTTCATTTTCCGGTCAAATGCCGGACCCAGATTTTTTTTGCAACCCTTTTCCCATCAAATGCTGGACCCAAATCTTTTGCAACCCAGTGGAGCCGTCATTAAAAATTAATTAAACTTTTAACTTCGTTGATGAATTGACTGAGTTGTTGGAAACAAAATTAATGCATAAGAAAATTCGAGGTTGCCTAGGGAGTGATGAACACCATTTGTATCAACAAATTGGCTTTTACATACAGAAGTACGAGCGTCGCCATGTTGGCCATTGTTGCTGTCAGCTGGTCTGCAAACAAAGGTAGATAGTATTAGTAACCGTGCTCCTTTAGGACATTTTATCGAGCACTTGAGAAGCAAAGAACAGGAAGAGCAGAGGATACAGCAAACAGCAGTGTACGAACGGGTAGAGCAGAGGATGCAGCAATGTAGGAATGGGTAGTGCAGCACCTGGAGGATCCGCTTCTTTGCCGCCGTGCGCTGGCCTTCATCGCGTACAGGCGGTCGGTGCTGGGTAAAGGAAAGTGGAGGGTGGCGAAGCTGTGCGATTGGAACCTGCACAGCGGCGGCGGCAGCAAGGGTGGAGACGGATCATGGCGGTGGGACGTTGCGAGGACAGTTGGAGGCATGGAGAACTTTCTGTTGGCCTTCACTGCTGTTAGGGGAATAATTTCCTGTGTATACCTCCAAACCCTAGAAGGGTGGGCTATATAGTTATTGTACATGGGCCTCTATTGGGCCTTTACACATATACACTAACACCCCCTCCCCGCGCCCCGAACTATCGGGCGCAGCGGAGATCAAGACTCGACATCAAAGAAAGCAACACACACGGGGCCCCCTCGCTAGTCACAACTAGCCACCGGGCGACGCTGAGGGCTGGATCGAACTCGGAGAATGTCGATGAGGGCGGACCCTTGGTGAAGATGTCGGCGAATTGGGAGGTGGTCGGTACATAGAGTACCCGAACAGCGCGATGGCAACCAAGTCTCGGACAAAGTGCAAGTCGATCTCCACATGCTTCGTCCGCCGATGCTTTGAACCGGGTTGGTGGAGAGGTAGACGGCGCCGACATTGTCACAATGAGACAAGTGTGGTCTTGGTCGGTGGGCTGTAAAGTAAAGCTCGGCCAAGAGCCGACGAAGCCCGGGACGCCTCAGCCACACCGTTAGCAACGGCTCGGTACTCCGCCTGACCGGAGCGGGACAACCGGCCGCCGCTTGGACGACCCGGGAGACGAGGTTGCCGCCGAGGAAGATGGCATACCCGAGGTAGAGCGGCGAAGTGTCCGGACATCTAGCCCGGTCGGCCGGTGTGACGACGAGCTCGGTGGAGGGAGACCGGTGAATAGCCGGGCGGAGTCAACAAAGGCCCGCATTATAGCGGAGAAGGCGCTTCATCGTAGCAAGATGTGACTCCGCGGATCATGCATGTGAAGACAGACTGCTGAATCGCGCATCGCCGATGTCGAGCCCGGTGAAGGTGAGATATCGCAACGCACCAGCCAGGACTCCGAAGCGGTAGGATCCTCCACGGGGTCACCTTCATCGCCAGAGCTTCCGGTATCAACAGAGTAGCCACGGGGCTTGCAAGTCGTCATCCCGCAGCGCTCAAGGATATCCGTAGCATACCGTCGCCGGTGCGTGAACAGCCCCGGGCGACGAAGTCTCAACAAAGGACTCCCGTGAAGTGGTGAAGCGGACCGAGATCCTTCATAGCAAACTCCTACCGTAAAGAAGAGATGATGCTTGAAAACAAATCAAGGATCGGAGGTCGTGAGGACAATGTCATCAACATAGAGTAGCGTGTAAGCGCCTCGGCCCATGGCGATAGACAAACAGAGATGTGTGTCCGACTTGGCTTCTCCGAACCCCAAAGTAAGAAGGTAGGTGGCAAACCGAGTACCAAGCACGAGGAGCCCGCTTCGCACCATAGAGTGACTTGTTGAGCCGGCAAAACCGTGATCAGGCCAACTGAATCCACAAACCCCGCTGGCCGATCAGCAAAAACTGTCTCGGACAAAGGTGCCATGGAGGAATGCATTCTTGACATCCAAATGATGCACTTGCCGGGAGAGAGAGAGAGCAAGTAAGAGGACGGTGTGCAAGCGTAGCTTCACCACCGGACTGAATGTATCATCATAATCAACACCCGGGCGCCGGTGAAGCCCCGGTACCCACCGAGCCTTGTATCGCTCCGTTGTCGCCAGCCCGACGCCAGCGCCCGCATCCACTTGCCAAGTGACCACATTGCCACCCGGACGGACGCGGCACAAGGTCCCACGCCCGGTTGGCAAGAAGAGCCCCGCATCCTCTTCCATCGCTACGCTGCCGAGGGTCCGCCAAGGTGGCGCGGACGAGGTGGGTATCGGAGAGACCGTTGAGCTGCTCTCGGTGGCGGAGAGGGCCGCAGGTCGAAGAACACCAGCCGCATGCCGAGTCACCATAGGGTGAGTGTGACGAGGGTCCCGGTGAATGACCGGCGGGTGGTAGACCTCGGGATCAGCTCGGTGCCGACGGGGTGGAGGTGGCGGCGGGGAGTTGGAGCCGTGGGTGACGGCACCGGGCCGAAGCGACGAGTACACCTGCGCCCGGCTGCCACGCCGGGTCCCATCCCACAAAGAGGGCACCACACGAGGCGCCAGGGGCCGCGTGGCGGTGCGGGGGGACTCGCCGCGCGTGGGCGCAGCCCGGGATCGCCGGGCCCGCGGCGCGGGCGCAGCGGGGGACTCCGGGCCGCGGCGTGGCGCGGAGGGGCACCGGGCCCGTGCGGGCGCGGCAAAGAGGTGCCGGAGCCGCGCGTGGGCGTGGCCGGAGGCTCCGGGGCCGCGAAGTGGCGCAAATGGGTGAACCCCGAAAACTGTAAAAAGAGGCCAGAAGGGGACTGGTGGCTGAACCACCGGGTCAGTAAACAGGGACTCCAGCTCGAGAGGCGTGGAAGGTGTGGAAAAGGTGGAGTACGGGAAATCCGACTCGTCGAAGACAACGTGCCGGGAGATGAGGACCCGGTGAGAGGAAAGGTCGTAGCATCGGTACCCCTTATGGTCAAGGGAGTAGCCAAGGAACACACACCGTGTCGAGCGTGGCGCCAACTTGTGAGGAGCAGTGGCGGCAGTGTTTTGGTAACAGGCACACCCGAACACACGGAGGTGATCATAGGTAGGTGGGGAACCGAAGAGGGCGTGGTGTGGAGTGGGAGCAGGACAAGCAGTGGAAGGAAGGCGGTTGAGCAGGTGGGTGGCGGTGTGGAGGCTCTCGGCCGAGAAGTGCGGGGGCAGAGAGGCCTAAAGAAGGAGAGTGCGCATGATATCGTTCGGTGGTGCGGATCATCCGCCAAACCTTGCTGTTCGGGAAGAAGTATACAGACAAGACATGCGCAAAATGAACACCCCGAGAGAGAAGAAAAAGAGCGGGCGGCGTTGTTATAAAACTCACGCCCGTTGTCGCACCGACAGCCTTGATGGTGGGGCCGAACCGAGTGGACACCCGTGCAAAGAAGTGGAGGAGGGTGGGAAACGTCTTAGACTTAGCACGCAATGGGAAAGTCCAAGAGTAATGGGAATAATCATCAACTAACACCGGATAGTATTTGAGCCCGTAAATGCTCGGTATAGGAGAGGTCCACAAATCACAGTGTAAGATCAAAGGCATGCGTAGCATGCGAAGAAGAAGAAGAAAATGGAAGTCGAACATGACGACCGAAGCCGACACGCATGACAAAAGTGCTCGCATGAGTACGAAAGTACAAGGGATGTGTGCACAACGACCGAAAGCCGAGCCAAAACGCCGCGGCCGGATGACCGAAAGTTGGCGGTGCCGGTGTAGAAGACGGCGCCACGGGCAAGAGCGACAGCCAGAAGGCGGAAGGCGAAGAGTGTAAAGGGGTCCCGTGCTCACATCGAAGAAGTGGTCGCCGAAGCCAAGTCCTTCACAAGAAGACCGAAGTGTCAAATTCGACGAGAACAAGAGTTATCAGCAGTGAACCGGGCGAATAGAAAGAAGATTGTGGACCATCCGGGGAGCAACAAGAACATTCGAAAAGACGAAAAGGACCAAAAAGGAACCCACGGAGGTGACAGAAGACAGAACCATTCCCCACCATGATAGAAGAGAAGGACAGGAGGGGTGGGAGGTCGAAGAGCCGAGAGTATACCCGAGATCTGGAGTGGTGTGGTAGGAAGCACTCGAGTCGCCGATCCACCCGGGCCGGGCGTGTCAGCCCCCATGGTGCTGAAGGACTGGGACAGATCGGCTGATTCCACCCACCCGCCACGACCGGACGGGGCGGAGCGAGGAGCCCAAGGGGCGGCACGAGGGAGGAACGCCGGGAGTACATGGCGGCCGGGTGGGAGTGGAGGAACGCCGGAGTACATGGCGGCCGGGCCGGAGTGGAGGTCGAGTGCTCCCGCCCCCGTCCCGGAACGGCCACATGGAGATGCGCCCGACCATGGGTTGTTGAAGGAGGGCCGGGACGCACCACCGGAACGGGGGCCGAGCAAGAGGTGGAGTGGGGCCACTTGACGACCACCGGCACCCGCCCGGCACCACCACGGCCACCGCCGGGCGCCGCGGCCACCACGCCGGCGGCGACCACCACGGCCACCCCACCCCGCTGGCTCGGGAGGAGGTGGGGCGGCCGACCGGCACGGAGGCAGAGGAAGCAGCCGCCGGTGAGGCGAAGGGCGGTGAGTAGGAAGGGCTGGAGGGGCGCCAGGCGCAGAGCGGAGGGAGCGCCACCCGCGGCCCCGGACTCGGTCCCCCGGCAGTTACCTAACCCCCTGGCGCCCGCTGGCCGGGTGCCAGCCAGCGGCGGCCGCTCCGGAGGTGAGGGTGACTGCGACGGGGCCGGCAGCGGAAGGGGCGGGTCGGGGGCGGGCGCGCCCGCGGCGACGACGGCGGGGGCCACGACGCCGCGCCCGCGGCGGGGCCGCGTCAGCGAATCCCAGCGCGCGTGCGTGCTCCCGGGGCGGCTGCGTAGGGAGAGGGTGGGGAAAGAGGAAGGGAGAAGGAAGGAGGGCGGCTACCGCCGGGGAATGGCGGCGCCGCGGCGTCGGCCATGTGCGGTGGCGAGCTGGGGAAGGGTGAGGAGAGAGAAAGGTAAACCCTAAGCTGATACCATGTTAGGGGAATAATTTCCTGTATATACCTCCAAACCCTAGAAGGGTGGGCTATATAGTTGCTGTGTACATGGGCCTCTATTGGGCCTTTACACATATACACTAACAAGCTGCCCCAAAGACGACGACGCCGAGAGGGAGGACGGGTTGGGGTGGGGAGGGAGGGAGGAGTCCGTGAGCGGCGGCAGAAAAAACGGTAATGGAACATAGAAGAAGGATCGGGAGAGGGAGAGAGGGGATGAGGACGCCGGACACTTGGACGGTCATCGAGTCAATAGCTGGAGGTGGCATGATCGGACAGCCTTTGGAGTGTCACGGTGGGCGTTCGGAAAACCGACCGTTCGGTTCGGTTCGGTTCGGTAGCAAAAAAATTCGTTTTTGAATCATACAACCCGATCGGTTTCGAAATCACAAAACCGAAAGCACCGGTTTTTTTTTTTTCGGTTTTGTCGGTTTTACCAAAAATCAGCTCCGTTGCCGCGCCTCCGAAGTCATCCGACGCCGCCCCCGCCCCTCGACGCTTCGCCGCTGGACGCCCGCCGCCGCCGCTGGCGCCCGCGCCGCTGACGCCCGCCGCCCGCTGCATTGGCGCGCCTACGCCCCGCCCGCCCGCCCGCTCGCCGCAGGCGCCCGCCGCCGCGCGGGACGCCCGCCGCTCGCTGCTCGCCGCGCCCCGCGCGACCTTTGCTCGCTCGATACCACGCCGCCCGGCCGCGTAAGCCTCCTCGCCGCCGCTAAGAGCCGCCCGCTCAGAGCTCGGTGACCGCCCCCGCCGCTGCCGGCCCGCCGCTAGGGTTACGCGTGGGAGAGGGAAACGCAGCGTGAGAGGGAGACGCGTGAGGGGGAGAGGGAGAGGCCGGGGTTCACTTCACTTGGGGCGTGGGCCGGCGGATGTTGGGCTGGAATGAGTCGTAGTTGAGAGTTGACAGATACTTCGGTTATTTCGGGAATTCGGTTTGCTAGAGACTGAAACCGACGCTAACGCCGAACACCGAATAGCACAAAAATGAAAACCGAAGCCGAACCGAAAAACCGAAAAACCGACATTTCGGTTCGGTTTTGGTTCGGTTCGGTTCGGTTTCGGTTTTTCGGTTAAAAGTGCCCAGGGTGATTGGAGTGTGGACTGTTCTGAGTACAGAACCTGAGTCTTGTTTTGGCCGTGCACTGTTCTGGGTACAGGGAAATGAGTCTGGGACGGGCTTTGCACGAAAATAAGGGGATATATAGATTTTAAATTTTACTAAAAAAATGTAAAACTAGAGTAACCTAACGTGCTAGTATAGATAAATGTATAAGCATTTACATGAATAATAGGAAAGGGTGTGAGCTTATCTTTTCATAAAGAGCTAACTTATCATTCTCTCCTCTTCTTATTGAACGAAATATTCTATAAACTAGATCGTTTAATACCATTCTAGCTGCCCTGATGACATGACCCATAGTCTATAGCAAAATTAAGCAAACACGATATTCAGCGCATCAGCACTAAAATGTGGTACAGTATGAAGCACTTGAGATTAAAATTGTGTCATCAACCTATTCGATCGTGGGCGACCCATTGGGCCATTTCAACCAGCGAAGAAGGATGCGAGCTGGCCTGCCAGAACAGAAGTGTCAAAAGGCCAGAACCGGTGGCGGTGCGTCCTTCAGTTCAGCGTCCTGTATTTCCGTCAGTTGCGTTGAATCGAGTGGGTTTGTCGCAAAATGGTGATCTTGGTACACTTGTGCGATGACCTCGCAAGGATGCACATCCATGAAGCAAAAAAATATCGAAACCAGAGGAGAAGAAGACCGGCAAACGACGTATAGCTGAACAGTCACTATGCAGTTTTTAGAGCAGAATCTTCTTCCTGGTAGCAGCAAACTGAGGCCGCCCCGGTAACGCACTGCCGCAACCAAAGTAGTGGCGTTTCGTGGAGCACCTTGGAGGCCCTCCAGCTCATGAAGCCGCGCACGCAACGCAATTTTTTTTTAAAGCGAGGTAGAACCCCATTTCCATTAAGTAACGGAAATACAAGCAGAGTTTGAGTTGCAGACAGTAACCAGAAAAAAAGGACTACCAAGGGACTAATGCTTGATCAGCAAGACCTATGCAACACTAACTGAGACATGAGATAAAACCAGAAAGTACCAGCTAAAAAGCAAGCATTATTACAGACATTGTCCTAGCTCGACATTGAGGAGCTCAAAGTAACCAGCACATAGACCAGACATGCCACAGGCGGCAACGATCATCAAAGAGGTTTTAGACAAGCACACTTGAACTGCATTCAAACACCGGGGATTATATCAGCGCAGGGTCTGAACCATCTGCAGGGTCTTGATCATTGATGCTGAGTTGGGAGTTGTTCTTGTTGCCCTTCGTCTTCTTCGCCACAGCAATCTCGATAGCAGTGTTGACACCAGCCTTGATAGCTTCTTCTTCTTCTTTGGAGTATAAACCTGCCCAGTAACTCATTAAAGCACAAGCATGTTAGATAATAGAAATTGGGTTTTTAATCTTTTTCTTTTCAAAACAGGCGCTATTCCTGGCTTTCCAAATAGTCCAGCAAATAGCAGCTATTCCTAATGCATGACAATTGTGGTTATTTGGCAGCCAAGATCCACACCATGACCATGCTTGTATTAAATTGCTAGGTATATTTGAAGCTCCAAAGCATGTGGCAAATGTAGCCCAAATTGTTTTAGCAATGTTACATGAGAAAAATGGGTGCTGAATACTTTCATCATTTTGACAGAAATAGCAATCTTGTTATCCCTTCCATTTCCTTTTGATTAGATTGTCCATAGTCAAAATGGCATTATTGACCATAAGCCAAAGAAAAAAATTATTTTGTCTGGGATTTTACTTTTCCAGATTTTTTTTTTTGTAATATATCCCAGAATCATTAGAAGTAAGAATATTGTATAAAAGATTTAACAGAAAAAGGTTTTTTCTTTCCAAATCTCTAGAAGACTTTGTCTTCCTGTTGCTGTAATTGAATTTTATCAATTTCCAGCATGATTTCAAACCATTGTGTACTCCATTTATCCACTAACGATCTTGAAAAGGTTACACATGATATATTATTTTTAACTTCAGCAAGAGAGATATTCTTCTGGTTAGTCATATGGAAGAGATCAGGATACAGAGTAGACAGAGGTTTGTCATACAACCAATTATCTGTCCCGAAGTTAATATTCTTTCCATTGTCCACCTTAAATTTTCTTCCATAAAGATATATATCCTTATTTTTAACAGGTCACTCCACATAGGGTAGTCAGTCTGCTTATGTTTTACAGAGCTAATATTATCTTTTCTCAAATATTTGTGTTTAACAATCTGTTGCCATAAACCAGATTCAGTATCAAGCTTCCATAGCCATTTACAAAGTAGGCTAATATTTGTTTTTCTAATATCCTTGATACCAAGTCCTCCTTGTTTTTTACTTCTACAAATCTTAATCCATTTTATCAAATGATACTTCTTCTTTGTACCACCACCTTGCCAAAAGAATGACCTTCTTTGTTTGTCCATTTTATTCACAAAAGTTTTTGGCATTAGGCTATCTACACTGCTATATGGGACAGCCCTCAATACCGACCACGCGTCAGCTATTTGGCATAAAAAAAACCGCAGCGCTTGCCCTCAGAAAAGCCACGGTATCCTTCGGATTAAAGATGGCCATTTGGCCCGCGACGCGCCCGTCCGAGGAGCCCGGCAAAATGGCCCGGTACACGGCCCGCCCGATCCGTTATGTACGAGCCACGGGCGGCGGCCCGGGTGGCGGACCGGGCCATGGGCCGCTGCCTCGGCCCGTGGCACGGGCGGCCCGGCGCCCGTTAACGTGCATATAAAGAACGTATGGTTTTGTTTTGTAATGGAAGTGATGTAAGCCCCATCCCCACCCCAATCTCCTTCTCCACTAAATAAAAAAAAGGAAAAGCCTCATCCTGGACCCAACCCTATCCTCTCCCCTGTTCGAAGTCGACTTCCACACCACGCGACGCCGGGCGGGGAGGAGGAGCCTTGCGGCGGCGGCCATGGGAGTAGCGGCCATGGGCGGCGGGATGAAATCTTATGTTTGGTTTTGGAAATTGATGACACACTTGTGGACTAATCCTTTGCTCTAAGTATATGACTTAAGATAGGATTAGATGGATGACAAGGAGCATGATAATCATGAACATGGACAATGTCGGTGGACTTGATGGATCGTCAAGCTCGGTGATCGGCTTTGAGAGGAACCCGGGAGATCAAGGCAAAGGTATCTTGATAGTTTTTTTTTTTTCGGTGATCGGGACACGATAGAGCGTGTGATCACATTATAGGATAGATAGCCGACTATCAAGAGGGGATGCCGCGACAATCCTTTGGTGAAGTGCTTCTAGGTCCAATTGACTTGCATATGCATTTAGGATTGAGAGCACTAACTTCGTTCTTGTCTAACCGATCGCGACATGCTAACACTTGTGCTCACGGGGCGCGTGAAGTGTTGGCAACTCTAGACAAGAAGCGAAACTTGGAAAGATGGAAAGACGACGGCGCTTAACGATGAAGAGGAATATTTTGTCTTCGCGGCCGGACTGGGCCGCTGTGCAAATGTTCAAAACAGCGTCGACGCTCGCCCAAATGAGGAGCGCCTGACGGTCGAACCAGTCCGCTGCGTCCGTGACATTCAACCGGAATCCGGCAACGCGTGGACAATGTAACCTGACGGCGCCTGGCGCGCGTCGGCGTGCGCCGTCGCAGATCCGAGTAAGGGTGTCGAGGAGACCCCCGCCGGACACCTGGCCTTTGCGCGTCGGGCGCCAGCAGCGTCTGGCGCTGTGGTTTTCTTGGGCGTCTCGCGCGTCGGCGCAGCCCCTAGCGCGTCGGGGCAGAGGCGACAGAGAAGGGGACTTTTTAATAACGGCTCTATTTCGACTTGGGGTCTATATATAGTACCTTGGCCGGTCCATTTGTGTCTCTCTTGCACATTTCAACAGCCTAACTCATTTGTGAGCTTGTGAGACTCCCCTCCACTCATCTCTTCACTCTAACTTCGATTCTTGAGTGAGATTGAGTGTGATAGAAGTGCATTGCTTGATAGCCTTGCATCTAGAGGCACTTCATCCTTGGAGAAGCCGCGGGATCTTGTTTCTCTTGGGAATTTGCTTGGTTCCCTAGCGGCTTGGAGCAAGAGGCGGTGTTGAGCTCGATTGGAGCTTGTTCGAGGCCACACCGGTGGACTTGTGAGGGGTTGAGCCTTACCCCGGGAGGTACGCGAAAGGCATCACTAGTGGATTGCTCGTGGGCTTGTTGGACCCTCTCTTGTGATCGTTTGCTTGAGCTCCCACTCGGGGATTTGGCACCGCCATTAAGCTTAGCAACCGTCAAGTGAGTGTGTCGCCACAACGAGGACTAGCGTGCCGGCAAGCACGTGAACCTCGGTAAAAATCATCGTGTCAATTGTGTGCTTGCTCGTTGGAGATTTCATATTGATTACGGTGATTGGCTTCCACCTCTACACTTCATCGTCGGTATATCGATTCCTTTCTCTAGCATTTACATTGATATACTTGTGTAGAATTGCCTAGGTTGTTTAGTTGCTTAGCTTGCTAGAATTGTTTAGCTCTTAGTTGTTGTTCTAGTTAGACTTGCTTGCTCACCTAGGAGTAATCTAGCAACATAGCCTTTGTGTGAATTAGAAACAATAGAATTAACTTGTGGCTTGCTTAGATAGCTTGTAACACCGCTTATTAGCTTCGCCATCTTATTTACTAATCCGGGTGCTTAGTGTTGTTGCAAGATTTTTAATAGGCTATTCACCCCCCCTAGCCATTAGGACCTTTCACGGGAGCAAAGCACCCACGGCGCGCGTTCGTCGGACCGTGGGAAGCCGCGACGAACTTCGTCTGTTTTTTTAGCGGCTCTGTTGTGGGCGGCCCGGCCCGGTCAAATGGCCCACGGACCGGGCCATGGGCGAGGACGCCGCCCGCACGGTGGAGACACGGCCCGGTGCGGCCCGTGGCCGGGCAGCGACCCGCGGCCAGCGCCAGCCCGCCCCGGCCCGGCGGGCCCCGCGGGCGCACCAGGCCGCCCGTTGGCCATCTATATTCGGATGGTGTCAGAGACGTATCTGTCGTGTGTAGCGTGCACGCACTATCGTCTGGCATGGGCCCACGAGCTGGCGCAGCTGGCCTGGGAGAGAGAGAGGAGAGATATGATGGTGGGTCCCACTATTTCTAGTAACAAAAAATGTTATAACTCACAAACCATAAGTTCAAATTAAATTCCGATTACACCATTGAATTCGTTTCAATTAATTCTTCAAAACTAGATGTCACATGGATATATTTAGATAAAATTACAAGTGGACCCCACTGATGATATAGTTAGTATAGAGTAGAGATATAAAGTAGGGATGAGTGTGGGAGGGGGTGCTGCAAAGGAGAGAATCTTGATGACTAGAATGTATAGAGGAAGAAAATAGAGAAACATGAGTGCGGATAGTCTTAGGTACATAGACATGTGGTATATAGGAGCATTACTAAGGCTTGAGTCAATAAGGATTTTCCAACCAGCAATTGACATTGTACCACCTTTCCAAATATCTAGGTTTTTGGCACTTTTCTCATAAAGGGGTAGCCAATCAATAATATGCAATCTACTAGGACTAACTGGTACACCTAGGTACTTGATGGGGAAGCTTCCCACTTGACAATTAAAAATGTCAGCATAGAGGTCAGCCATGTTACCAGGGTCATTGACAACTATGACTTCACTTTTATTAAAATTAATCTTCAGACTTGCCATTAATTCATATAAGTATAGGAGAAATTTTAGGTTTCTTGCCCCTCTACATCATGTTTGAGGCATATGATAGTATCATCTCGCATATTGTAGAACTGCTATACCTTTGTCAATAATATGATCAATCGCACCACATATCATATTACTTTCCCGAGCTCTAACAATCATTCTTGTTAACCCATCAGCTACGAAGTTGAACAAAATGGGAGACAAGGGGTCACCTTGTCTAACACCCTTGAAACTCTTAATATACTTTCCTATTTTGTCATTAATTTTCACACCGATAGTGCCACCAGAAACTACTTGTTCAATCCATCTCGCACGAGAGGAGGACGAAACCTCTAGCATTTAGATCGTCCAAATAAGACAAGGGGTCACCTTGTCTAACACCCTTGAAACTATTAATATACTTTCCTATTTTGTCATTAATTTTCACACCGATAGTGCCACCGAAAACTACTTGTTCAATCCATCTCGCACCCGGAGAGGGGCAAAACCTCTAGCATTTAGACTGTCAAATAAGAATTTTTATTTGACTTTGTCATATGCTTTTTGAAATCTAATTTTAGAATTATACTTGGTTTCTTGCTTAGTTTGGTTTCATGAAGAATTTCATGTAGGATCATGACACCACTCATAATATTTGTCCCTTTCATAAAAGCGATCCGGTTGCGGTGTATCGGTTTATCAACAACTTTTTCAATTCTTATGGTAAGAGTTTTAGTAATCAACTTGTAAATGCAGTTCAATAAGCAAATAGGTCTATATTGCTGAATGGTTGTTGCATCTGATATTTTTAGGGAGTAAAGTAATAATCCCATAGTTCATCTTACTGATATTCACTTGTTCATTGTGAAAGTCGAAAAAAGATGTGTGATATCATTTTCACTATATCCCAAAGAGGCTTGGTAAAATTCAATGGGAATTTTATCAGGTCCTCGCTGCTTTGTTTCTCTCCATTTGGAACAGAGCATTCTTGATTTTTAACTCAGTAAAAGGGGAGCATAACATCATACAAGTAGGAGCATTTTCCCGCATTTTTGATCCAGCTAGATTTCATTGTTGTCATCTGGACCAAAAAGATTGGAGTAATATTGAGTAGCATGTTGTAGCAAATTGCTATCCCCTTCAATATTTACTCCATTATCATCAAAAGGATATAATTGTTCCTTTTCTTTTCCCTGTCGTTGGCTATTTTTATGAAAAAGTAACTTGTATTATTATCACCTTTTAATAACCATTGCTCATGAGATCTACTCCTCCAATATGTTTCTTCTTGTTCAAGAAGGTTAAAACTTTCTTTTAGTAGGTCATGCTTCTTACAGAATTGCTCATCATTCAAATTATCCACCTCTTCTAAACTTTCAAGCTCAAAAGTTCATCTCTAATTTTATCTCTCTTTTTCCTCAACTCACCTTGCAAGTTAAAACCCCAACCTTTAAAATATTGCTTGAACAATTTCAACTTTTGTTGAATTTTGTCTAAAAGCAGTTGGAGTTCTGCAAGGTTTATCCCAAATTTTCTTAACAGCAGGTACGAAATCAGGGTTGCTGATCCAACTCAGCTCAAATCTAAAATGTATACTTTTTTTGGGAGGTTCTCCATTAGAAGAGAGAATTAAGGGGTTATGATCTGATATTTCTCTTGGTAATTTTTAAACAATAATAGTAGGAAAAATGTCTTCCCAGCTTTTGGATACTAGGATTCTATCTAGTTTTTCCAAAGTAGGGTTGGGTTGATTATTGGTCCATGTATATATCCCTCCAGTCATAGTTATTATTTCTCTAAGCTCATAGAAGTCAATCAGAGAGTTCAACATGCTGGAGTGTCTATGCAAACCATGATTCTTATTTCTCTCAAAAGCATATCTTATAATATTGAAATCTCCACCAATTAAAATAGGTTCTGCACTATGAGAACAAAAGAAAGCTAATTCAAAGGAATTTTGTTTTGTTTTCTTCCTGTGCAGCCCTATATACCACAAGTAAATTCCATTTGACTCTATTAATTTTGTCCCAGAGATTCATTTGAATCATAAACTCTCCTTGTTCAAAGGATCCAACATCATAAAATTCTAGCCTAATTCCAACTAGTATGCCACCTGATTTGCCATTTGCTGGATTACTCATCCATAGATAGTTTTTATCATAATCAAAGCCTCTCAAAATTTTTCTCATCACAATGTTGAATCATTGTCTCCTGAATACCAATGAAGTGAAACACATATTGATTGATGAGATTCTTAAGAAAAGAGGCAACTCCAGTTTTTTTGATGCTTCTACAATTCCAAATAAGGCCTTGTATCATTTTTTTTTCTTGTCGAAATATTGGTACTCTCAGAGGAGACTTTTACGACTCTGCCTCTTTTCTTAGCAGGTAAACGCAATTTAAAATTTATGTATCTAAAATACAAATTGTAGTTTAGAATGGAGACAATACATTTTACAAGAAACGACATTATGAAATATGAAAAAATCGAAAAGGTCGAACATATGAGCTAGGGCAAGGGACAGAAAGAAAGCCCAAAATCGGTTAGCGAATCAGTCCAGAGAATCTCGCGGTGACTTCAGTTGCCATATACGGTGTACACAAAAAGTACATTAGAAATCAACGTATATATGTGATTAATCCTCTAGATGCAACCAGCAACGGGGGTAGTGTTGACTCTTGGGCTTCAGATGAAATAAAAACATACATCGGACGTCCACCTGTCCCTACATAGGAACAAACATAGCAAGCAGATACCTGCCCTGGAATAAAAAAATTCCATCAGACGCCCATCTGCCCCTACACACGAATGCACTCCGCCAAGCAGCACACCCCGTCCCAACGCGTTTTGTCTGCCCGCCTTTTCCTCCCTTCATTCCCGCATCCACGAGGGCATGCGTCCCCCCCCCCCGGCACCCATGCCCACGTCCCCGTGTGCAAATCCAGCGCAAGGAGGAGGGAAGGGCACCGCACCGCTGTTGTTGGAGGGTTCAAGGTGGGCGCCACACAGGGAGAAATCGACTATTGCAAGATCCAGGGGTAACACATTGAAACATTTCAAAAATAACAATTGGAACATCGAAAACACACATGTTCAACACATATTAAAATCGATGTTATTGCAACATCCATAGATGAAACATTGAAAAAAATGCAACATTAAAAAACACAAAGAAATACTATAACAATAGGTTGACAAGGAGGAGAAGGAAGGCTTAGAGCTATCGTAGATCCAGATCTAGAGGACGACAAGGAGGAGAACGAATGTTTAGAGCTATCGCACTTCTCACCGGAGCCATGGAGGGGAGGGATGCAGGGAGGAGGAGGGAGGAGGCGCGGCTCGCCGAAGCCGACGCTGTCACCCTACTCTTCCACAGAGAGGGAAGGGCGAGGAGGAAGGGGAGGGAATGCCTGCTCGCTAGAAGCCGCCGCGCATGTAGGTTGGAGGGATGGATGGCATAGAGAAAGTGAAGGCAGTGGAAAGACGCTGGGATGGATGGGATGGGGATGGAGAGAGGTGGAGCGACGTGAGAGGTCGAGTAGTTTCACGACGTGTGTCCGATGGGATTAGCCGGCGTTGGACGTCGTAACTACAACATTATCAAGTTCGTAAGGGTGTATTTGAGATCACCCTTACATTCCAATCCATTCAAGACTTGTTGGGATGTTATTGAATTCCATATGTAATGGGCTCGATTGAGGTGAAATGTGCTTAACTTCCCCTATGCGACTATATTCAAACAAGACCTCGGGTGGAACGTGAAAGTAAAAAGAAAACCGTGCCAAACAAGGAAGCAAATCAGATCAAATGTATATAGCTTATCATTTCCACTAGTATTACGCTCAATTTCAATCAACCCAACAAATTTGTCAGAAGATTCAAGTGCACCTCCATCAGGAGCTACTCCCTTAACACTAACAACGGTACTGAAAATGACTGACGACCCTGTATATATCTGTATGTATAGTAATGTAGTATGGTATGCCGTATACGGTACTCAGAAATACAGTGTAGGAATCAAGGTATAAATGTAAACTCACTTCTCTAGCTGCAACAAGAGTCAGCTCAACTTTTATTCACTCATCACTCTGTATATAGTCTGCAATAATAATTCACCCGTCTCCTTTCCAATCCCCCAGCCATGGATGATCCTCCTTACCGGTAGCTGCGGTAGATGGGGGTGTACATGGAGCTCTCGGCGTACTTGACGAGGTCGTCGGGGCGTGGCAGGCGGCTGGCGAGGCCGAGCTCGTACGCCTTGGCGGCGACCTTGGCGGCGATGCGTGCCGAGATGGCGCGGATGTTGGTGAAGGGCGGGAAGATGAGTCCCTTGGCGTAGTGCTCCTCGGTCACCTGCTCCGCCAGCGCCTCGGACGCCGCCAGCAGCATGTCGTCGCGGACGCGGATGGCGCCGGAGATGACGACGCCGAGGCCGAACCCGGGGAAGATGTAGGCGTTGTTGGACTGGCCGGGCACCAGCAGCTTCCCGTCCAGCTCCATGCTCGGGAACGGGCTGCCGCTGGCGAACACGGCGCGGCCCTGCGTCCACGTGTAGGCCTGCTCCGCCGTGCACTCCGAGTGCGACGTCGGGTTGGACAGCGCGAAGATGACGGGCTTGTCGTTCTGGGCGCCCATGGCTTCCACCACGTCCTGGGTGAAGGTGCCGCCTTTCCCCGACGTGCCGATCAGCACCGTCGGCTTCAGCGACTGCACCGCCTCCAGCAGGGTGTCCACGGGCTCGTGCTCGTGCGCCCATGGCTTCTTGAACGCCTGAAGCGAGTCTTTACGAGACGCCACGATCAGGCCCTTGGAGTCCATGAGCCAGATCTTGGGGCGGCACTCCTCGATCGGAGACCCAGAGTGTTTTGACATCTCCAGAGCAATCAGCTCAGCAATGCCAGTCCCAGCCTGCAAATAGACAAGATAATCAGAGATCGAAAAGCTTGTCCAATTCAGCAAGAAAAGCTATGTAACACTGAGATCACTGATGCAGTATACTAGTAGATCAAATGGACTGACCTCGCCGGCACCGAGGAACAGGTAAGTGTGGTCTGCAAGCGTCCCGCCGACAACCTTGAGCGCCGCCAAGAGGCCTGCAAGGACCACGGAGGCTGTTCCCTGCAACAATCACAAACAAGCATCGTGTTCATATTCATTCATCAGCACAGTACCAACAAAAATAAAATGGACGAACACAAAACAGGCAGCAGAGCACCCCCTGTTTCTGAACTTGGCATCCATGGTGCATAAGCTATAGCCTACCTGGATATCGTCGTTGAAGACGAGATGGCTCTCCCTGTACTTCTCGAGCAGGTCAAAAGCGTTGTGGTTGGCGAAGTCTTCGAACTGCACGACAGAGGTCAAAAGGAACATCGCATTTCAGAATCAGATCAAGGAGTCGGCAGGCACACACAGAAAGGCCGGCCAAAAAGGCCAAAACCAACAACAGCTGGTAGTATCTGTGACTGGTCCACTGCGACCAACGACTGAGACTGACCTGGGTGAGGACCTTCTCGCCGTAGTTTTGCTTGACGGCGGTCATGAACTCTTCGAGAAGCTCGTGGTACTCCTGTGAACCATCAATCAAGAAACAGAAACGAAGTCTCAGTAAATCCAGACAAGAGATCGATTACAACGAGTGCCGGTGGTGAACAGAACAGCCATGTGCGTAGGAGTACAAGTGAAACTGTGTGGAGGATGACTGCAGATCAGTGATGGCTGACCTCGCCGGTGGCACGTCTCTGGCGAAGGCCGATGTAGAACTCGTCGTCGAGCAAGCTCTGGGTGTTGGTGCCGACATCAATCGTGATCGGCAGGCACTGCACGGCATCGAAATCATTTGCCATCATCAAGTTTATCATAATACTGAAGAAAGAGCATCATATTATATATATTGTGACGAGCATCGCTTACAGCTGATGGGCGAACACCTCCGAGGGCAGTGTAGAGGGAGAGCTTGCCAACCGGAATCCCCATGCCCTGGCAACCAAGATCCCCGAGGCCAAGGATGCGCTCGCCGTCGGTGACGACGATGACCTGGATGCTCCTCTCGGGCCAGTTCTTGAGCACCTCCAGGATCTTGCCCCTGATCGATCGATCGAAACAGAGCAATCATCAATGGAGACATTGGAGAGGAAGAACAACACACACACACAGAGAGACAACAGAGAAAACAGGGAAGATTAATGAATGAAGTATTACTTGTCCTTGAGGCTGATGTATAGCCCCTGCGGTCTTCGGTAGATGCTGCCGTACTTCTGGCACGCCTCGCCGACGGTGGGCGTGTAGACGACGGGTAGCAGCTCGTCGACGTTGTCGATGAGGAGCTTGTAAAAGAGCCTCTCGTTGCGCTCCTGCAGGTCCATCATGGCGATGTAGCGGTGCAGCGGCTGCTCGTACGCCCGCAGGTTCTGCATGATCTTCCTCTCCTGCAGCTCCTGTGACGCCAGCGCCGGTGGGAGAAGGCCACGGAGGTAGTGCGCGTCGCGCTCCGCCTCAGAGAAGGCAAGGCCCTTGTTGTGCCGCGGGTCGCGCAGCAGGGTGTAGCCGCTGGAAGGAAGAAGAAGAAGAAAGACAGGCAGTCAGAGATGGTCAGATGATGCATGCGTGGATGCTCTGTTTGAAATCAAATCAAATTTCGTCAGAAATCGAAGATGTTTGAACGAAGGAAGGGAGAATGGTTTTGGGAAAGGAAAAAGGTAGCTTTAGGCGAGTGGTGTAACGTCGGGTTCCGTAAAGAGGAATGTTTGGTAACAGATAGGCTGGTGACGCGGGATCGAGGAGGGAGACGAGATCTCGGTTGAATGCGAATGCGAATGGGAAGGGAGATGGATACGGACCTTGCGACGGAGAAGGCCCATGGCGTGATGAGCTGCTCCTCGGTGGCGCGGTCCTCGCCGTACGCGTCGCAGGAGCCGCCGCCCGCCATCTCTCAGGATCCCTCGGCGCAAGACGGGGAAGACAAGGGACGGACAACCAACGACGAGCTAGTGCTCCTGGATCTCCTCCTGCTGTCTGTGTGTTTCGCCTCGCCGCGGGTTCAGCGCAGAGGTTGCAGGAGACGACGGATGTTGAAGAAGAAGCGACGGGCGGATTTATAGCAGCGGTTGGCCGAGCAGGACCCACACGGTAGCGAGGGAGGGCAGGGGCGTGTGGAAGGGAGGAAACGTCGGGGGTGGTGGAACGCGAATAGTAAGCGCCACGCCTAGCAAGGAAAGCCAAACCCAACTTGTGGAGAGGTCGGTGGGGAAGGAAGCTGCCAAGGTCTGGTGGAGTCGCGGACGGGTGCGGGTGCGCAGCGGCGATCCAGCCTGCCTGCCGGGCGACGAGTTTGGTGGTCCGGCAGCGGGCGTTCTGGCTGCCGCACCTGGTACGCGACTGTCCCAATAGCTAGTACTTACGTGCTGTGAAATTATTTTCGGAAACTGTCTTCCTCGTAGCTTTATATATTTAATAATGGAATTTCCTTTTTTTAGATGCATGTAAAATAGCATATGTTCAGGCGAGACTTTTGTGAGAATTCCAAGATCCAACGGTCCCAGATTTCTCGAAGGCAATCAACAACACACAATTTAAATGCATCAGCAGCCCCTACACTTATCAAGGGATGCCACTTAGATCCACAAACTTTTAAAAACATATTTCTGAGTCCCTAAACTTGCAAGTCGTGCACCACACAACCACGAACTTGTAAATTGGTGCACTACATGTCTATTTTTGACCATACCGGCCACTATGGTGCACGAGGTAGCAAGTTTAGGTATCTAGAAATGGAATTTCAAAGTTTATGGGCCTAAGTGACACCTCTTAAGCAAGTTCGAGGGACCACGGGTGCATTTAACCCTTTAATTAATAATAGCAGTTTATTCTATAGTAAGACAATTACAAAATTATTATCTAAATGGACGTAAAAAACAATTAACAAGTTACAAGTAACACACTCAATAGCCTGAGAGAGCCCACTACTAATGGTTTTTATAATCTGTGTAGTTGGATAATTTAGAACAAGCTGTTTAGACTGTCTAGAGATTTTCTTTAGCAGCTACCAACTTTTGTAGTCTATATATCCAAACATGGTGTAAGTTTTGTCTTTTGCTTGAACATTTTCTAAATGTATTTGGACAATGCTTGTACGTATAATATACTACTTCTACTATCTAGCTAGCAACACTTTATTTGCGTAAACATGTTCCAAATATATTTGGACAAAATTTGTTCGTATAATACTATATATCTCTGGCAACCTTGAGAGAAGGTGGAGGCAGGGACATGGAAAATATACGGATACTAAACTAGGAAGGAGGTGCCAAGGAATACGATGTTGGATGAGTACGGAGACAAGCAAGGACAGAGAAAAGAAACAAACAAAAGACGTTGCACTGAAATGGGAGAGGTCAAGGACCACTTGACCGTGTCTTGTAATTGAGCTTTCTTTCTGTTTCCAGTTCTGTTTCCTCCTACGGCGATTCAGTCGCTGTCGCTATGAGAGAGATCCTCAGCTCACTGTGCATTCTCATCGTGTCATGGTCTCGTGGTTTAGCAGCAGGCCAGCATGCAGCAGCAGCGCAATCAAATGAGACGGTTGTGAGTAGCCAGCCGTTAGCGTGTCCCGTAATCCACGGGGGACGCGTGCGTGCCTCTGCTTGTGGCTGGAATGAACGGCTGAGGCTGGTTGTTTCGGCGATCGTGGTGGTTGTTGGGGGAACGCATGGCTCTGAATCATCCACAACTATGCCTGCTGCTACCTTCAACGGCTTGGACTAAGCTTTGTTTGTGCTGTCCACATACTACGAGTACTACCCGGCTTTTCAGAATTGAAGAGCCGACCGTGAAGGGGAGCGAGATGGCATCCAAGCAGGAGTATGCAATGGCACGGTCAGCTGCAGTTATGTCAGTACTCATCATGGAAATGAAACGGCTGTTTGTGGTGTGTGGTGCTTCAACTAAACTAACGTAAATTTGATCCATTTTCCTCTCTGGTCTCTGTCATCTGATATTCTACTCCACCAGAGGCAACACGAGAGGCAATGCAGCAGTTGGCAATGCCCCGTCGCTTTCCGGGCGTTACAGCCTCGTGGGAATGGGATCGATTGACCCGGTGAACTGAACAGTGATGCCTACTAGCTCTGGCTGACTGGCTCAGCCTCCTGGCCGCCCGGCGACGACCACTGCACGTTCTTCTTCTTCGTGTAGCCGGCACATCAGGCCCCCTGCGGCTACGTGTTTATACGCTGGCTACTGCTTCTGAATCTGACTCGAGATCGGTCAAACGTAGTAGGAGCAGCCAGCAGCAGCAATGGGTATACGTGTTTGTTGGGTTCCGACAGAAGTCCTAGAAATAAAGCTTTTGACCATACGTACGCTGGCTGGCCGTCACACATAGTCCGGCCGCGGCCAGCCATGGCCAATGGTCAACCCCACGACGTTTCTCTACTTGCTATTACTAGTACTTCTTCTTGATGAAGAATGTTCTCTGATGAGATTGAGAACAAAAAAAATAAAAGAAAACGCGTGCTCAAGAGCCAGCCTTGGGCTGGCACGCCGCGGCGGGATGCCGCAATAGGCAACAACACCTCATCGACCAACCCACACCAAACACCCAGCAAGCAGGCGTCCTTTTTACGGCGCTGACGCTGACCACCTCCACGGCTCCACCCGCACCCACCCAACGGCCGTACGTCCAACCTGATATGTGGGACCTGTAACCTGTGGGGCCTACCATGCAGTGAGTATTAAGTATGGACCCCGAGAGTACAGGCAGGTCGGTCGTTGGTCAGGTGCGAAATGGAGAAGGAGCTGGTGGTGCGGCCGCCATGGCGGCCAGACATCGGTTAAACCCCGCCCAATATGCACCTAGTACGCGCAAACCAACCAGACTAATCAATCACACAGCTCCAAAGTTCTTGTTTTTTTTTTACAACAAGTTTTTAAACAGTAAACGTTACGGACTGCACATTACCAGTGTGGGAAAAGAATCTAAATAAAGAGTTCTAGTTTCTTAAATAAAAAAAAAAAGCACACAACTGTAAAGTCTGGTGTAGAAGCATCGCGCGGCGTGTGTTGGACTCTTGGTAGCATGCTGGATTGGCTTCAAATGCGTGCCGGCCGGCGCTCCAGCTACAACCAATATGGGGTGATTGGTTGCCCGCACCGGTGCATGCAAGTAGTCATCCGGGACGAGTTGGTACCGATCGGGGTTGTTTGGTTGCCCTACCCGTATCCTTTGGATGCATCCGCCGTTCACTCCCGGTCCCGGCTCACCTCATCTTCTCGAGGCGAGCTTCCCACTCGAGCCCGAACGCTACAAGCAGCCTCGGCGTCGCGTGGGAACCCTAGCCTCGTCTTGGCGGGAGATGGAGCCGTCCTCCCGCGATAAAAGGCGCGCACGGCTTCGGTGCTGGGGTTACCGCTTCCTCTCCCGCCGTCTACCTCCTCCTCTCCCGCTCTGGTGCACGCTCTCTTCTCCCTCTCGTTGCCGGCTTCCCTCACCGCCGGCGGACCCTTGCTGGATCTTTGGTGCTGCGGCTGGTATACTCCCCTCTCCCCTCCTCCTCTCCCACTGAGTCTGTGGTTGGTATACCCGACTGGATCTGTGGATTTCTAGTGTAGATCCACTTGTTCCATGGCTAGATCCAGTCTGTGGTTGGTATACCCGGCTGGATCTGTTGATTTCGTGTGCAATGCTATGTATATTTGTTGTTATTTTGCTCTGTGCTTGCCATGGTTGACCGATGATGCAAAATTTCTATCCTAAACTGAGCTCAGTGCCTAATAGGTCGATGATTAGCTAGTAAATGTTGTTCTAGGCGCCGGAGGAGCACCTTTGGTGTGGCAACCACCCTAGTTTCATGTTTACTTGATGCTTCTTTGCAACCTATTATTAGTTCACTGCACCAAAGGGTTCATTCATGTTCTAATTTGTCCCTACATGTCATTTTGTTGTGCTTAGAAATGGATTTCCACGCCATGCGTCGTGGAGCAGCTGCAATGGTGTTGACACCTGTTATAGCATAATATTATAAGTCAATTAACATGAAATAAGGGCTCAAGTCAAAGACCAAACATAAGTCTAGGGGTCTAACTAACATAATTCCATGAGTTTTGGTATTCTGTGACTTTCCAGGGACTTGATAGATAAATGCAGAGAAAAATGGAGAAAGTTCCGGAATATACAAGACATATGATGACAAGACTTAACCGTGGAGTAACTCAACCCGAAAAAGTGGACTAAAACATTCTAGAAGATACCGAGGACACCGAAAAAGACGGGATGCCAAGGTGGCATGACACCCTGGCGGCCGCCAGTGCCAAGTAGGCCGGCCGCCAGGTGGGTCCCACCTGTCGGTCTGTCCTTTCTAGGTCGGTTTACTACCGACTTTGAGGTTGTATCTACACCGTTGTTGAAGGTCGGTTTGATCCAAGAGTTGACGTTCATCATCAAGTACTATATAAGAAGACCACCGACCCTGTGGCGATATAAAAAAAAAATTCATTATCATACTCATTCATCAACTCATACCCATCTAGTCCAGCCAAGTCTAGACCTAAGCCCTAGTTCATACTAGAAGTAGTTAGCTATCTAGCTAGTTCTAGTTGAAGATCAAGTTCATCTTGAGTTCCTGATAGTCAAGAAGTAGCAAGGATCATCGTTCTTGAGACTTCTCTCTTGTATTCGATCTGTAAGTACTATTATATTTAGAATACAATTGTTATGGCTTTGATCTTTATAATTATTATATTCTTATTGATATGTGTTTATGCTTGCTATGATTATATGTTTAGTTTAGTAAGATTGCTTTATATTTTATGCATGGAATTGTATAGCATCCATATAGATGATCACTCGTGGGTGATAAGCAATGTGTAAACGTGGTGTTTATACAACGTTTATCTGCAATTGCACCCTACATTCCGGGCGTGTGGTAGATCGCGGGAGTGACAGTCCCCGTTGAGTCCTTTGGAATCCACCCTCCGAATGTAGGACTAGTCGAGTTTATTATTACGGTAATGATCAAGTTTCGTCCTTGGTTGTTATTGGTAATGCTTGCCATGTGTAGAAGTAATCCAACCTTGCCATGATAGCTAGATGTATTGCACTAATTATAGTATTCATTTGACATATATGATTAGGAGTATCTTAGGAATATTCATTCTATTCTTTCTATAACATGTTAATAGCTCGTATGATTCTAGTGGCTTATGATGATCTTAGACTTGGGTATTTATCATTTATATATATTTATCTTTATCCTGTGACTTATGCTGTTGAGTAATGTTAGATGCATATGGCTACTCTGCATTGTACAACTGTAAGTGGATCTCCTAATTAAATCACAATATAAATCATTAAATATCCTTTCTCTCTACTTTCCATAGACTCCCTTCCCTATGGTAAAATATAAATACGATACCTGGATTACTCCCGGTGAAGTGCTACAATTGGTATTTCTATCTGTGCGCTTGCAGATATCATGTTCATTCTTTTATCAAGGCCTTTCAAGAGTACCATGCCCCGCATTTCTTTGAGCGTTATTGCTAGGGTGACAGACTAGTGTATAGGTAATGCCTAGAAATGAGTGGTATACCGTGAGTACGATCCCGGTGAGATTAACTCCACTATGGATAATGATGCTAAGTTTACATTCCACTACTAACACCGCCTAACTTCGCTTTGTTGGATCATGAGGTTAATCCCATATCCAAACTAACATGATTAGATAGATATCCCATATATATTTCTTTCGCCTTCCTAATTGGGATCGTGTAAGAAATATCAACAAGCATTTCTTCCGCCGCTGCTCGAAGGCGTAGTCTATCCGAAAAAACACATTTTACAAATCTTCGAAAAGATGTTTTCTTAACTTCAAAAGTTTTTCTAGTGCTTCTTTCCAGCTTTCTCTAGTTTGGAAGGGTATTAGCCAAAACTTAGAAAGTGTTATTCCTATTAAGTTGGTATTGTTTCTGACTTTACTAGTTAGAAAGGGTGCTAGCCAAAAATCCTATGAACACATCATATAAGGAAACCAGAGAGATCCCTTACACTACATAATGCATTGAGAACCCATTATCACATACTCAAACAGGTCCAACCCTGTTTTCTATTTTGTTTTTGATCTTATGCAGGGGAATTGTATGAATTGGAACCTTCCGCACAATTTTATTGAAGATCCCGAAAAACTAATCAAAGCAGTGCAAGAGCAAAACTCGCACAAACTCCAGCACCTTCATCATCATCATCATCCGAGACACCAAGACCTACCGATTTGGAAGTTGATCAAACAAGGCGAAATTTAACACCCGAATTTGAAGCTATGGCAACCAAGACACTTCGTGAGTTCTCAGCTCCTACCACGGACAACATTCTCGTTGGTCCGAAGGTAGAGGTTGGAGACAAAGGCTTTGAGCTTAAGCCAGGGCTCATCAACATGGTGCAAGCTAGTCAATTTTGTGGAAAGGCACATGAAGATGCTAATGCTCATCTCCAACACTTCCTGGAGATTTGCAGCACATTTACTATGAAGGACGTATCCGAAGATGTAATCTTGCTCCGTCTCTTTCCATTCTCACTTTTGGGAAGGGCTAAGCAATGGTTTTATGCTACGAAAGATAAAAATACAACATGGGATATTTGTTCCACAGCCTTTCTTGCTAAGTTCTTTCCTCGTAGGCAAGACAAATGCCTTAAGAGGAAGGATATCAAATTTTCAACAACAAAGATGATGAATCGGCCCCGGAAGCGTGGGAGCGTTTCCAAGAATACATTTCGCAATGTCCACACCATGGGATGGAGAAGTGGTCGTTGATGCAGACTTTCTATCATGGGCTTGTTCCCAAACTGCTCGTGAAACTATGGATGCCGCAGGTGGTGGTGCTTTCTTATCACTTACATTAACTCGTGCCACGTAACTTGTGGAGAAGATGGCTTCCAACCAAGGTTGGAGTGAAGAGCGTCAATCTCGCAAGAGAGGAATGCACCAGCTTAAGGAAGTAGATATGCTATCTGCTAAGATGGACCTTATAATGAAGAAGCTAGAGGATAGAGATCCTCAACCCAAGGCAAGAATGCAAATTCAAGACTCACGCATGACATGTGAAGAATGTGGAAACTTAGGCCACACCGGGCAGAATTGTCCGTAGATCCCGGAGGACATCAACTTCATCAATAACAACAATAATTTCCGTCCTCAGCAGAATGAAGGTTGGAACCAACAGAGGCCCAATTATCAAGGAAACTACCAAGGTAACAATCCAGGTAACAATTTCAATACTTATCAAACTTCTTTGAGAGACCTTGTTGTTAACCAAGGTAAAACCATGGAGAATCTGTTAAGAAAGATAGCAACTAATGATAAAGCTTTAGAACTTATCAATACTGCTTTAGAAAGCTTTTCTTCAGCTATAAAGAATCAAAGACACAGCTTTAATAAGATGATAGAATCTCAGATTTCTCGCCATCTGTTCCACTAACCACACCAGAAAGATTCCGGGGCAGCCTAAGATTTAGAAACCGCAAACCTTATCGATATTTATAATGCGTGTCGTTACTATAGAGTGACCTCGTGAAGTCATTGGTTGGATGACTCGATGCCACCTAAAAAGGAAGATCCGGGAGGCCAGTCATTACAATCAAGATTGGACAACACACATTTGACAATGCTCTCTGTGATTTTGGCTCAAGCGTCAACATACTACCAAAGGTAATTTATGAAAAGATTTATAGTGAACCGCTTTGGAAAACAAATATGTGCTTGCAGCTTGCAGATCAATCATTCTGTTATCCCGAGGGGATCCTTGAAGACGTGTGTGTGGGAATCAGAGGCTCTTACATGCCGCCAGACTTCACGCTTATAGACACCGGAAGAAATGAAAGAGCAACAATCATACTTGGTAGACCATTCTTATGCTCAGCCAAAGCTGTCATCTATACAGACAAAGGCGAAGATTGTTTTCAACATCAAAGGGAAGAGGGAGAAATTCACTTTCAAGAACAAGGTACACACCTCTCTTACTTATTCCCAAAATACCAATCATTATATTTCAACCGAAGATAGAAAGTTACAACAAGAACAAAAGGAGGAATCGAATCGTAATCGAACAAGACGACCACAGCCTACAAAGGTAATGGTAGTAAATAAAACAACATCTTATAATGACCATTTACTTGAATCTCCGATGCTTCGTCAAGAAGATGATCCAGTACCCCTACTATTCATTGCTCTATTAATCGCTGGAATTTTTATAATACATTTTGCGATACGGGATCTGGTATTAATCTAATGGCAAAATCAACATATGAATTATTATTTGGAAAATTGCCGTTGCAACCAACATATGTGCAGCTACGGATGGCGCACCAATCTTATAGAGTTCCTCAAGGAATTGCCAAAGACGTACCGTCCAAGATTATGGACCACTATGTTCTCACCGACTTTGTAGTCATGGACATGGGGAAAGAAGAAGATCCTCCACTAGTGCTTGGGAGACCGTTCCTCAACACTACTCGTGCAATCATCTACATCCATACAGAGAGATTCATTTCCACTTCCCTAAAGAGAAGGTACGTGTTTACTTTAATAGTTATAATGAATATACAAATTCTAGGGGAAGAACAAAATCAGCTCGTCGCCCATAATAGACGGTGGATCAAGAATCTAGAAGAAGATAAGGTAAGTGAAGAGGCTAAAGCTCTTACACCAAATACATCCACGGATAAAGAAGAATCAAGTACTCCGAGAGAAGAGTTCATCATCCGTAAGATGGAGGAAGAAGAAGACATCTCCCGTAACATCATCGAAGAGACCATAGAATCATCGCTGCCACCGATTGTGACAACCGATATACCATGGGAGTGAAGAGCGTAACTTGAAGTCCTGTTCGAGGACTCTAAACACCGAATCCTCGCGAAAGGTAAGTCGGTAAGTGTTGACACATGTTAACGTATACTTTTAATTGTCAACTAAACATGGAAAAGGACTAAAATATAATTAGATAACCTTATTAGGGGTTTCTACTAATGATTTCCATGAGTTTTGGTAAAGTTGTGATTTGCGGGGACTTAAATGTAAAAAACAGCGAGTAATTGATGTGTCATAACGCAACGCAATCCAACTCCGAAACAAGTCTAGAAGGCTCCGGAATACACCCGACGTGAACGAAACTTGACAATCAAGAAAACATCATCTAGAAGACTCCGAAGCCACGACGCATCGCGGGGCCGCAGTGGAGCCCACCCCCGGGCCGATCGCCCAATAAACAGCCGATCGGCCTGCCTTTGGTGCCAAGCAAGCCCGTTTCCGAAGCTTCTCCAACCGCCTCCGAGATGCAATCTAATCCGGTCGTTTGATGTCGGTTTGATCCGAGGGTGTCGGTTAAGCATGAAGATTAGTACCACATTGCTTGCTTTGGTTTGAGAGACATAAGAAGACCCCTATATAAGCAAGCCCCCGTGCCCCCGGCTTCAAGGATCTCGATCATCATCTCTTCATTAGCTATCGACGCAGCAAAATCTAGGGTTTCATATTAGAAGAGAGAGAGGTCCCTCTAGTTGTCTAGTTCGTCTAGTTCTAGTTCTAGATCTAGTTCTTCTAGTTCATCTAGTTGTAAGATCAAGGAGAGAGGAGCGGAGAAAGCTGGAGATCCGGACCTGTCGGATCTTCATCAACATTGTACATCTACAAAGAACTAGTTCATCTTCAGCAATCCCCAGGTTCTTCATTTATTATTTCTATTTATTCTATTAATTTCAGTTCTTACTTTACAATATTTACTGGATCTCTGCTCGTATTGAGTGCTCTAGTTTTAACGTGAAATTAGAGTAGTAATTAATAGTATAGGCGTGGTGTCTAGACTAGAGATTACCTGAGTTTGCGCCCAATCCCACGGTTAGTTGTGGTAGCCCCAGGGGTGACAGCCCCTGTCGGTCTTTGTATTCCACCACGTTCGGGTTGGTGATTCGTAGAGCTTTTTGGCGGCCTTTCTCCCGATCACTCCTTCCCAGTCTTTTTCGAGGATCGGGACGGTACCGTTGCTCCGACGTAAGTAAAGTAGAGTGAGCCTTTGATCATATAGATCTCATTAGAATACTTAGAAAACTTAACCCTCTCTTCCCACATCATTACCATTATTATCTTAGGACGTTCTAAACCTTGCTAGTACACTTCACGTTCCCGTGGAAATCGATACTGAATACTCCCGGGTGAAAGCTACATCGGTATCCGTGCGCTTATGATTTTTCTCTGTGCTCGCGTTAATTTATACCAACAAGAAGTTATCAATAAAATCCCCGCATTGTATAGTTATTCTTTCTCTATCATATCTTTTAGTATCTCATATTTGCATTTGAAAACAACAAAAATATATTTTGTCTTTTGTGAAAACCCTTTAAGCCCCATGCTAATATCCCCGAGGTTAACACCTCTAGGCTATTTGCTATGGTGGCATAAAAAAAAAATAAAGATAAAGTACTTATACACAAGTTATACTTTATTTTTCTTGCATATATAAAAATAAAATAAAAATTTGAAAAATGAAAATCTAAAAATATTTCCCAGTGCAACCTAAAGCAATGTGGCTAACCCCTAATGCTTAACCAAGTTCCACTAGCTTTGTTGTCTATTTTGAGATCAACAAATTTCAAGAAGAGAAGAGATATGTTAGGCGCCACTCTTGTCGCCAACTACCTCAACTTCTACATCATTGAAGATTACACTCCAATCTAGCTTGGGGAGTGCAACCCCCATTATCCGTATAAGTATCCTACTATCTATATTATATTATTAGTTAAATATTTTGTTTGTTAGAAAGTTTGTTAAGAGTCTAGTTTTTTAGAGTTTAGTTGTTCTAAAAGAGTCTTTTGTTAGAGTGTGAATAAAAGGATCAAGAGAGAGTGTTCACTAAGTTTACTTTGCTCAACTAAAAGGAACCCCAAAATCTGCCAACATGGAGATGATGAATAGTTGCTCCGTTGTTATACTTTTCTAGTACCTAGCTTTCAAGCTTAATTTCTCTTGAGCTCCATTTGCAAAATTACTTTGATATTTACTCTAAACCTGAAACCTATGGGTTGCAAATGCTTGCTCTAAAGTCTAGGTAATTGACGGATATGATATATGATAGTCCGAGCTGCTATTTGATCTTACTCCTAGTGACACTAGATTTCGGAGATTTATATATTTTGAAAATTGAAAATGCACATGATAAGTTTCTGTGTGACAAAAGTGTGAACCTCCTACCACAGCCATATATACATGCTATTTAGATTAGGAAACCTTTGATTTATATATATAGGCTGCTTGCTTTGCATTGAGTTTGTTCAATCTTTGTCGACCCTTAGAAACTTGTCATGCTGATCATGTACACTCCACTTCATTCCACTCCACTATATTCCACTCCACTTGACTCCATACACATATGCTATTTCCATCCTGGAAGTACACATCCGCCACATATACATTCATCACATATATACACCACATCCAATCATTCATTGCTAGCCAATATCTTACAAAAGCTCCATTGTATTTATTTATCTCTCAAAAGTTATTACAAAAGAGATCCGGGTTGTAGATTAAAAAAAAAAAAAAATGAAAAATGGACAAAAGTCCTACGGGCGAGTAGAGCCTACCTCCCTAAGAAAAAAAAAAAGAGGAGATGAAAAATGGACAAAAGTCCTACGAGGCGAGTAGAGCCTACCTCCCTAAGAAAAAGAAAGAATAAAGGAGAGTTAAAAATGGACAGGTGTCCGATGAAAACAATGGGTACTTAGATGCTCGCCTCTCCATAAAAGAAAAAAAAAAAGAAAGAAAAAAAGATACAACCCAGGTTCTCTATAAAGTTTCCAAATTTAAAAGAGAGAAGATTCCTCAAGGAGCAAAAGTAAGATTTCCCATCATCTATTCTATACACCTTACTATATTCCATACCATTTATATTCTATCCATCATACACATGCACCACTTGATCGGTGTGACTTGTAACTTTGGATCCATTGCTTGAATTTACAATATATGCTTAGTAAGTAAATAAATTATTTTCTCCTACCTATGAACTCCGATACATATAAGCCTTAGATATAGGGTGAGAGAGAAGAAGACATAGTGTGCTACTTGTCTTAGCCAAAAATACTACATATTCTGAGAGAAAGGCAACACTACCTTATTGCCTGTTGGTATACCTTATAGCATAAAATATAGAGGCTTTTAAAACAAAAATAAGGGTTTAAAATGAATAACAACATAGTATAGGGGCTTGACTAACATGATTCCACTAGTTTTGGTGATTTATATATTTTTCAGGGATTAAACAGAAAATACCCAAGAGTTTGCAAGACCTACGACATAAAGACGTATCCGTGACGTAACCCAACGTGGAACCTACACTAGAACATTTCGAGAAGAGACCAGAGCACCGGAAGGAAGGTGGGACCCACTGGCGAGCCAGCGGCGGCGGCGCCTTGGTGGGCCCCCTATCGCCCTCCCATTCTAGGTCGGTTCAAAGACCGCCTATGAGGAGCAATCTAGTCCATTCATCAAGGTCGGTTTGATCCAAGGGCGTCCGTGCATCCTCTCGGGCTATATAACAAGACCCCCGCCCCGGTGAAACCCTAATTCATTCTAATTCATTCCAACTTCAAGTCATCAAGTCAAGATCCCAAGCCCTAGTTCCACCATATTAGAGCATTAGCTATCTAGGCAAGTCTCTAGAAGAAGTCAAGTATTGTCTTAGATTCCTGATAGTCAAGAAGTAGCGGGAGCCGAAGCTTCACGTGGCTTCTCTCTTGTATCTCATTTGTAAGTATTTGTTAGAATACAATTGCCATGACTTTATTCTATTTAATGATTATATTCTTAGTTATATGTTTCAATGTCTATTATGATTATATGCTTAGTATAGCTAGATTGTCTTTATATTCAAGCATGGAGTCGTATAGCGCTCACTTAATGGTACCTTGGGTGAGTGGTCAACAATGTGTAAACGTGGTGTTTATACAACGCTTTGCTGCGACATTACCCTATATTAAGGGACGTGTGGTAGATCGTGGATGTGATACTCCCATTGAGTCCTTTGGAGTCCACCCCCGAATGTAGGGCTAGTTGAACTTTGTTACTATGGTAGGTTGGTTTTGTTCCTAATCTTCCTTAGTAATATTCACCATGTGTAGATATATTGCTTTCCCGCCATGATTGCTAGGTGTATTGCACTAATCTTAGTATGCATTGACATATAAGTAGGAGTAACATAGGAATATTCTGTCTATGCTACCTATACCATCTATTTGCCCTTCTATGACAGATTCTAGTGGCATACGATGATCTTTGACTTGGTACTTATCATTTATCTTTATTATCTTTATATGACTTACCCCCTGCTCGTAGTAGTTAGATTACATATGGTTATTCTACTCTACCGCACCGCATGTGACCTCAATCAATCTACCCATAACCTACCCCCTTCCCCTGTGGAATATATAAATACGATACCTGGATAGACTCCTGGTGAAGTGCTACAATGAGTTATTCTATCTGTGCGCTTGCAGATACTATATTCATATTAATTGCAAGAGATTCAAGTGTCATATTAAGAATATCCGTTCACGCATTTTTTTAGCGTTGTGAGCTAGGGTGACAGACTAGTTCCGTAGGCAATGCTAGAATGTGTGGTACAGCTTTTGTGCCTATATTGGTGAGATTAACTCCACCATCGATAATGTTGCGTGAGTCACACACCATAACTAACACCGTCTAACTTTATTAACTCTCCACTCGACTTTTATTGGAATGTGAGATTAACTCCACATCCAAGCTAACTTATTAGATAGATCCCCTTATACATTTCTCGCGCCATCCTAGGGTTGGGTCTTAGATCCATCCTTTTTTTATTGCGTTAAGAAATGTCAACAAGCATTTCGGCGCCGTTGCCACAAATACCACAAATGAGAGATTAGAGAGAGTCATACTTGAGGAACTTTGAGTTTTATTTGAAAATCAGCAAAAACTCCGAAGGACAGTTGATCAAAAGAGTTTGAGATATAGTGCTCGACTTGATTGTTCTATCTTTCAATTACCGGGATAGAAGAAAAGGTATAAGCCCCAAAAGGTAAGAGGTAATATGGGTAAGTTGAAGTTTTGAAAAAGTATTCCTATCTCGAGAGAAATTTTGTTTGAAAGCATGTGTACTTTTTTAAGGTGTGATAGCGTTGCAAAGAACTCCCGATCCAAGTAAGTAGTTAATATAATATCATGTGTCTTGCTAAGAGACTAGCAAGAGGTAAGCTTAGGGGAGCTTGTTGACACCTGTTATAGCATAATATTATAAGTCAATTAACATGAAATAAGGGCTCAAGTCAAAGACCAAACATTAGTCTAGGGGTCTAACTAACATAATTTCACGAGTTTTGGTATTCTGTGACTTTCCAGGGACTTGATAGATAAATACAGAGAAGAATAGAGAAAGTTCCGGAATATACAAGACATATGATGACAAGACTTAACCGTGAAGTAACTCAACCCGAAAAAGTGGACTAAAACATTCTAGAAGATACCGGAGGACACCGTAAAAGACGGGATGCCAAGGTGGCATGACACCCTGGCGGCGCCCGGTGCAGGGCCGGCCGCCGGTGGGTCCCACCTGTCGGTCTGTCCTTTCTAGGTCGGTTTACTACCGACTTTGAGGTTGTATCCCGTTGTTGAAGGTCGGTTTGATCCAAGGGTTGACGTTCATCACCAAGTACTATATAAGAAGACCAAATGACCCGGGCTGATAAAAAAAATTCATTATCATACTCATTCATCAACTCATACCCATCTAGTCCAAATGCCAAGTCTAGACCTAAGCCCTAGTTCATACTAGAAGTAGTTAGCTATCTAGCTAGTTCTAGTTGAAGATCAAGTTCATCTTGAGTTCCTCGATAGTCAAGAAGTAGCAAGGATCATCATTCTTGAGACTTCTCTCTTGTATTCAATCTGTAAGTACTATTATATTTAGAATACAATTGTTATGGCTTTGATCTTTATAATTATTATATTCTTATTGATATGTGTTTATGCTTGCTATGATTATATGTTTAGTTTAGTAAGATTGCTTTATATTTTATGCATGGAATTGTATAGCATCCATATAGATGATCACTATGTGGGTGATAAGCAATGTGTAAACGTGGTGTTTATACAACGTTTATCCGCAATTACACCCTACATTTCAGCCGTGTGTGGTAGATCGCGGGAGTGACAGTCTGTTGAGTCCTTTGGAATCCACCCTCCGAATGTAGGACTAGTCGAGTTTATTATTACGGTAATGATCAAGTTTTGTCCTTGGTTGTTATTGGTAATGCTTGCCATGTGTAGAAGTAATCCAACCTTGCCATGATAGCTAGATGTATTGCACTAATTGTAGTATTCATTTGACATATATGATTAGGAGTATTTTAGGAATATTCATTCTATTCTTTCTATAACATGTTAATAGCTCATATGATTCTAGTGGCTTATGATGATCTTAGACTTGGGTATTTATCATTTATATATATTTATCTTTATCCCGTGACTTATCCCCGTTGAGTAATGTTAGATGCATATGGCTACTCTGCATTGTACAACTGTAAGTGGATCTCCTAATTAAATAACAATATAAATCATTAAATATCCTTTCTCTCTACTTTCCATAGACTCCCTTCCCCGTGGTAAAATATAAATACGATACCGGATTACTCCCTGAAGTGCTACAATTGGTATTTCTATCTCGTAAACTGCGCATATCATGTTCATTCTTTTATCAAGGCCTTTCAAGAGTA
The DNA here is from genome assembly GCA_015847255.1 of Hyparrhenia diplandra. Classification (NCBI taxonomy): domain Eukaryota; kingdom Viridiplantae; phylum Streptophyta; class Magnoliopsida; order Poales; family Poaceae; genus Hyparrhenia; species Hyparrhenia diplandra. The sequence continues at coordinate 94,004 of JADLZK010012550.1, read as the reverse complement.
CCATGCCCCGCATTTCTTTGAGCGTTATTGCTAGGGTGACAGACTAGTGTATAGGTAATGCCTAGAAATGAGTGGTATACCTTGAGTACATATCCCGGTGAGATTAACTCCACTATGGATAATGATGCTAAGTTTACATTCCACTACTAACACCGCCTAACTTCGCTTTGTTGGATCATGAGGTTAATCCCATATCCAAGCTAACATGATTAGATAGATATCCCATATATATTTCTTTTTCGCCTTCCTAATTGGGATCGTGTAAGAAATATCAACAAATGGTTGTTCTTTGTTTGGCCGGTTTTTCATGTGGTTTAGGAGGAGGGTGTCTCGATCTTTGGATCTGTGACCTATGGCCCCATGCTTGAGAGAGACCAACAAAGGCAGCACAACCTTAACTACATTTACAACTCTACTAATGTCCATTGTGTTAACCGCTTAGGATGAGAAGGGCACCTTTTTTTCCAAATTTGTGACCTTTTTAGGGCTAGAGAGCTTGTTACAGACTCTATCCATGCAACCGTTGAAGAACAAGTTGCAATGTTCTTGCATGTGGTTGGCCACAATGAGAGGTTTAGAGTTATAGATCTCACATTTAGGAGATCAGTTGAGACCATCAGCAGGTTCTTTCAGAGAGTCTTGTTTGCAGTAGGGGAGTTGAGGAATGAAATGATACAACCTCCACCCACAAATGTGCATCCTAAGATCCATGCTAGCAGGAGGTGGTACCCATACTTCAAAGTTTGTGGTACCCTCTGGCCATTGTAATTTAACCCTTTTCCTGAACTCTGTTGCTTACAATCCTAAATTTTGTACTGTGAAATAGGACTGCATATGAGCAATTGATGGCACACATGTCCTAGCTAGGTTGCCTAGGAGGATGCAAGCTGCCTTTAGAGGTAGAAAGAACACCACAACACAAAATGTGCTAGCAGCAAAGTCATTTGATCTCGAGCTTCACCTATGTGCTTGCTGGTTGGGAAGGTTCAACACATAATGCCCTCATTTTAACAGATGCTTTGAACAGAAATGATGGCCTTAGAGTGCCTCCAGGTAAAACACAACCAATTTGGTAAACTTGTTAGTCAACTTAAATAGCTCTCACTAGTACTGATTCAATTTTTTGCGTGATGGTGGCTTTCTTTTGCGTGGCGGGCCCACAGCTCGCCCACCACGCAAATTCGGAGGTCGGCGTGGCTGGCCGGCCGCCCGGCCGCCCGCCACGGGGGAGGCGTTTCACGTGGCGGGCGCCTTAATAGGGCCCGGTCTCCAGTGCTTTAGTACATTTCTCTTTTACTCTTTGCAAACACCACTCACACAAAAACATAGAAGGACACAAAAATAGACTACCAAGAATAATACACCAATCAAGTAAAGCTTTGAAACATCGTGCTAAGGGAGAGGCCTCAACGCTAGGGATGCTAGAGCGCAAGAGACATCCAAAACAGATCTACAGTCGAAAAGAAACGACTAACAAGAGTTTTATATTTATGAAAGAAAAGAAAACAACTACACCCTTGATTTATTTTACTTACAAAACAATGAGAAAGTTTATTAATTTCGATTAAACAAATCATATTTAAACTTAATAATGAGTTGAAGCTAATCATATTTTTTATTTACAATTGTTATCACATATAATCTATTAAGAAAGAAAGTTAGATTGTCCAAGAGTTAAAGCAATATTCAGAGTTGAGTTTCTTTGGCAATTATCAGTGTTATGCAGGGCAAAGAATAAATACTTCCCCTCAATCCAAGAATGGATAGACAATCTAGCTTGATTTGGAGGCCTTTAGTTTTGCCACTTCTATTTTTCAGTTCTCCTTTTTTAGTTTTGTAGTCTTATTTCCCTAACACTCCCCTTTTTGTTGGTATGTATTTGAACCTGATATCTTTTTTAATATATGTTGTAGGGGCTCCTTGCCCTCCTGATCTTTCAAAAAAAAAAAAAGTCAGATTTTTAACTTTGCAAAAGAAATAAGCATGTGAGAGAACATATAAACAAATTTGTATAAGAAGCATGTTTAAACTAAGAAATTTATAATTGATAATTAAGAAAACATGTTTAATTGGCATTAATCAAAACTTGCATTGCTTGGGGATAGATATTCGTCTCCTAAACATATTGTTTTATATAAAATATTTTGCACATATCTTTTATGTAGCTCCTATAAATCCTTTTACTATTATCTCTAGATCGGTAGCAATTTTCTCTAACCTACCATGCAGTTAGTCCTTTTCAGAGTTATGAGCTTTTGCTCCTGTGTTTATCCTTCCTGCTTGCTTAAAAGTTCCTTTGCAACTTTCTTTTCAGCCTCTAGTTCAGGCCCATTTTGTCAATGTAGCTCAACTTCTGCTTAACTGAATCCAATTCTTGTCGTATGCTTTTCTGCTTGAGAATACCTTACTACTAAAAAATCTTAGAACTCGTCATGGATGAGACTGGGACGGGACGGATCAACAGGAGGCATGGGATGCTAGCTTAAAAAAAGAAGAGATCTTTGATAAATGAACAACAGGGGAAGCTAGACTGGACCTTGATGACGCCGGGGCAGGGTGGGCGCAGAGCAGGTGAGGGTTACCGGAAGTCGTCGAGGTCAGCTTGACCAGCATACCCATATATTCAATGGGTATCTATTGGCTCCATGAAGGAACTCATAAGAGGTTTGATACAACTAGGAGTAGGTTCTTTTGGGAGGGAGTAGGCAATAAGAAGAAGTATCATATGATAAAATGGGAGGCTCTTTCTACCCCAAAGGAATTCGGTGGCCTGGGTTTCATTGAAACTAGGATCATGAACACTTCTCTTCTGTCAAAATGGTGCTACAAGCTAGACAAAGGTGAGAGTAGTATGGCTTTAGAGGTGCTTAGGAGGAAATATCTGAATGGTCGAAGCATTTGCCAGAGTAAAGCAAGAGGTTGCTCACAATTCTGGCAGGGACTTATGAAAGTGAGAGGCTGGTATGAAAAAGGTACAAGATGGAAGGTAGGAAGAGGATCCAGAGTTAGATTCTGGCAGGATATTTGGCTGGGAAGATCTTTGAAAAATCAATTCCCAGAGTGTTCAAGATTTGCAGAAATCAGGAGGTTTCTGTTGCAGAGCTGCAAGAGGTGGATTGGGTATTGGACCTACGTAGAAACTTGGGCCCTGAAGAGGTGAAAGAAATAACAGACTTGTACATGTCTCTTGATGAGATCCAGTTGACTGAAGAAGAGGATGTGCTAGTCTGGGATCTGGAGCATTCTGGGAGGTTTACTATCAGATCCATCTATAGACTTATGCTAAACCTAGGAGAAGTAGACACATGTATGACAGATATGCGGAATGTCAGGATGCCTCTGAAAATTATCATCTTTTTTGTGGATGATGTGGCATGACAGGGTGCAAACAGGTGAACAACTCAAGAAGAGGAATGTGAAAGGGTCTGAGTTTTGCAAATATTGTAGAGAATCTGAATCCCTTCATCAACTTTTCTTTAACTGCCACATCTCTCAACTAATTTGGGTTTGGGCGAGGATTAGTCTTAGATGGACTCTGTAGGCCTACCTCACTGACTAACTTCCAGGATGTGATGAATAGCAGAGAGGTGGGGAGAAACAAGAGTGTTAATTTTTACATCATTGCAAGATTGTGCTGGAGCATTTAGAAGACTCGGAATGATTGTGTCTTCAACAATAAGCGAATAAAATCTCCAAAAATCTATAGCTTATATGTATTTGGGTTTTATGGATCAGTGGAAGACTCTACTGAAGGAGAAGGAGCAACTCTTATTGAAGGACGCTATACAGAACCTCCAGGATGGCCTCAAGGCATGGTGATGGCAGGTCACTGAAGGGCGGTCACCAAGCTCAAAACTTCTCTAAAACAAAGAGAGTTCAAAGGTGTTGTTGATTTAACTTGGTGGATCCTAGCTCGTCTAGAGGTGATTACTTTTGGTCTAGGATGTTATTTCCCAGATGTTTACTGTGGTGCTTTGCGATGTAAGCCGTGTCGGCTATTTTCATATCACCTGTTTACTATTAGAACTCTCTTGTAAAGCTGGAGATCCCAGCAGATACTGGTGTTTGCTTTCAATACAAGCGGGGCGGGAGCCTATGTGGTCTCAAAGAAGTCGCCGAGGCCGGCCAGATGCGACCAAGACGGCATCAGAATCTGGAAATGTTCTTCTTTTTCGCTGAGCAGAGTAGAGGCGACGACTGTGGACGATAGAGACCAAGGAAGACGAAATGTAGTTTCTCACTACTGACGCCTGAAACGCACGAGCAGACACTGATGAAAGTCGCTGTCGTTGAAAATCCCCTAAACGCACGAGCACGGCCGCTTCTCCGTGGTGGGGCGGTTTTTGCTTTCCTTACTGAAGGAAAATGTAGAAAGGGTCAGCCTTGACATGGAGTTGGTTCACTGTTTTCTCTGATTCAACAAACCTCAATGTTTGCATGACTGCTACTTTATACAGTAGATGGGCAGAAATCTAACCGCTTCAGAAATTCACCTAACGCTACCACACTCAACTTTATTACAGACTGCTGCCTTATGCAGTAGATGGGGAGCCTTGCGTCCCTCTCTTTTTCATTGAAGTGTGTTGACAATTTTTTTTAAAAGAACGGCATGCCAATAGTATTTTTGATTGTGTGGACACATACAGTATTTATTCTTACTCAATGACAATTAATTATTGATTGTTAGAGAATATATGACGCAATACTAATCATTAAACCCAGATTGTTTTTTTTTTCCGATGTGTATCAAGCTGCATCAAGCACTCTCGGATGAGCACCATCCTCTTCTGTTGAGTTAAATATGCATATATATTTATTGTCCCAATTGGCATAAAATTGCAACACTGAATTGTTTAAGTACTAGTTCATCAACCCGTGCTCCCGCACGGGTTAGAAACTTAGGAGAACTAACTAATAAAATTATGTATATTGAATATTTTTTCTCTTTACTAATGTTCCGAAATAATAGCTATATAATCAATACTCTATAGCGAGTATTCAGTTATGATAATCTAATAATTACTGATTTATTTGTATTATTCATCCATATACATTGTTTTATTAGATTGCAACATTACACATCTCCAATATACATATAGTTGATCATTTGGTTAAACTATGATGGCTATAGCTATAGACTATATTTTGACATCATGAATCTAATTTTTGTTCCATCGTTAGTCTATATTGGATATTCAGTTACGATAATCTAACAATAATTGATTTATTTGTATTTCTTCATCCATATCCATTGTTTTATTAGATAGCAACATTTTGTATCTCTATACATATAGTTGATCAGTTGGTTAAACTATGATGGCTATAGCTATAGACTATATTTTGACAACATGAATCTAGTTTTTATTCCTTTTCCCCAATTTTAAGCTTCTTAATTGCTTAGATACAACATCTTTTATTTACAATGGTGATTATAGTCTACCGATTTGATGATAAATGTTTCAAATTTTTGCAAGAAGTTTAGGACCTATCTCATTTTTTTCAATTCTAGTAGTTTTGTGAGTAATAATTTATAGGTTCAATATTTTCTCGTAACATAAAATGTATTTATTGAAAACATAATCTTAAAGTATATAAAATTTTATTTCATTCCTTTTATGTGATATCATTAAAATATTTTAACTTTTAACATTTGATCTAGTTGTTGTAATTTTTTATACACATTTTAATTTGAATTTTGATTTTTAATTCAAATTTTTGTGTCATTCCAAATTTTCATTTTTAGTTTATTAAGAAAATATTCTAGGTCCTTGTTGGTTCTTACTATGGCATAAATAGTTGTTTGAGCATGCACATGGCACTCAAAATGTTAAAAACAAATAATGCTTAAAACTTGCACGACATAATGCTTCAATCAAAATGATTAATAATGTTTTAAACATAATGGTTTACACAATTTATTATCATGAGTATTATAGTGTAACTTAAAGTGACACCTAAGTGTCATTACTTTGTGGCTTGCTGATAAGCTTATAAAATAATTATTTTTTTCTAATGTATACATGTTTCCCTTATCCATTTAGTGTAAATTAACTTTGTGCATAATTGTAACTTAATAGTGGCAGAAATTTGTATTTCAGATTTAGGTACCAAATATATAGGTATACCATAATGCCATGTATGGGTAATTTGAATGCAAACTTAGGGGTATAAGCATTTTATTTCATAACAATAGAGGTGACAATAATTTATAAAAAAACATATTAGTTTCATTGTCTTTTATAAAAACATACCAGTTTTTTCATTGAAGCCTTTTTATTACCCCATGGTTCGTTGCCCCTTAACTTTTAGGATCATGATTAGATTGTGATCAAATCATTGTCCCCCTAAATTTTTAGCATCTAGCATGTAAATTCAATGCAATTAACCCAATGACATTATTGTTAAAGTGAATAAAAAACTATACATGTTGGACAATAATGATTATATCAAAACGTATTTGTTCCAAATAATCCAAGGACAATAAAATTAAGTTAAAATGATACAAAATGGTCAATAAGGATCATACCATGGCTTATTTCTTTTGCCACAATCAAGAAATATCGTGTCCTGTACTTTTAGTGACTCTTGCTTCAATTTTTTACAATTTTTCCTAGTCCAATGTCACTTAAATTTTAATACCCATGCCGAAAACAAGAAAAAACCTCAATGACATTATTTTTAACATGAAAAATTATACCTAATTGTTAATCAAGATTATGTCGAAATATATTTATTCGAACTAATTTATGAACATTAAAATTAAAATGAAATTATACCTAACAAATCAATAAGGTCATATCATGATTTCTTTGTTCACCACGGAGAAAGATTGCATCCCATACTCTAGTCACTCTTGATTTGATTTCTCAAATTTAATTCTTTTCCTGGTCTAATCTCACTTTCGAAGTTTAACTATAAAATTGGTATGTCGTAGAAGGTAGATTAAATTGTTATTATGGGTTCTAGCAAGATTGTCCAAATAATTAGTGCATCACATAGAAAAATTTAATCGTAATTGTGGGATCTTGCAAGATGGCCATACCAAATGTGGTCATTAAGAATGTTGGTGTAGATGTTGTGGACGTCGGAAGTCGTGCTGCCATAGCAACGGTGGTCTATGTGTTCCTACCACCCATCTTTTTTCCCTACTCGACATGGATGTGCTGATTCATGGCACCGTGTAGTGCTGGCCTCCCCTGCCAATCTTGTTTGGACACAAAGTCGATGGCATCGGCATTGACGAACACCCACTCACGTACATCCTTTCATCCTCGTGACTCTGGCACACACACCTCCTTCGTCCCCTCGATGCAGCTGGCTTAAACTTCGGTGGTAACAAAGGCTCTTTCCTCCATCCCTTTGAGGCCTTCACATGCTTGATGAAAATTGTCACCTGTTTTGGCGTCCGGCAGTTCATAGATTTTCTGTGCCCTTCTAGCTTGTCCATCAATGGATATATTTTTTTTCTTATTTTTACTTGTACGTACCAGATTCTAATCAAAAATAATGGATTTAGTTTTTGTATCTACATACATACAAATAATAACGACGACAGACGTGGTGTTAGGATGTTTTTGTTTGGGGCCGTGCAACCGCGACGCCATTCCAGATGGCTAGTGAATGGATCTTTTTCTTCTTCTTTTTTTGTACGTATCAGATTTTCATTAAAAAAAAAAAAAGACGTCGTTCCAGATGGCCCATGAATGGATCTATTCTCTTCTTCTTTTTCCTTACGTATCAGATTTTATTAAAAATGGATTTATTGTTTTCTATCTTTTATTTACGTAATGGCATAGGTGGGTAATTTTTTTAAAGAGAAAATAGATCTAATGGTTCATGTTGCTTGAGTCTTTAGATTGGATGGCCGATGTTTTTGATTAACGTGAGAATTTCTTGGTGCATCCGGTGAGAATTAACGTGGAGTCTTCATTGGAGCCTCCAATTAGTAATAGTAAGATGTTGCCTACACCACCCCTTACTTAAAAAATCCACCTTGATTTTGCGTGCGCTTTATGTCAATTCACCTGAACCACACTGCCGCACGGTGCCTTGCGGTTAGAGTATAGTGCCCGTGCTAACGAACGGCTTAATTTCATGATGCACACGAACATAACCAAACCAACAATACATTTTGTTTTCAAGAGTTCAACTTTCATATATGAACCTGTATACAATCCGAGATACACTTGTGCATACCAAGGCATAATTAAGTTATTTCTCGCATTAACCATCGAATTAAAATTTGCCTAATTACTTAAACATGTCTTTCAAGATCAGAAAGTTGTCAAAATGTCTGCCAAGACTTTCATCATAAGAACTCCAAAACTATTATATACCTTAGCAGCACATCGACCAGTCAGTCATCGTAAAAATGAATCAAACAAGAATAAATTTAACCTCAATTTTCCCACAAACCTGGTACCTTAGCAGCACTGCTGGTTAATAATTCAATCTTGTAAGAACCAAATCATAGTTGGACTTTGAGTGCCATAACCACATGGATCATCGAAGATGGCTAGAATGTCACTCTGCTGTGTCACCAGAGGCATGAAGAAGCCATTAGGAACTTTAGTAAATTTCTTAAAATTACTACCAGAAAGTGAGAAGTACCTTGAGAGGTAGCTTTTTTTGTTTCAATCACATCACAATCAAGGGCAGTTGACCTTTTTCCAGGTTCGCTAGTGTATTCCACAAGATACACGTGAAAACAAATGATGATAATTTTCCATGCTAACATTACGGCCTAAGGCAAACCTTCGGTGGTATAAATATAAATAAAACATATAAACGACAGTATATATATACATCGGTAACAAAGTATAGATGTGATATGTTCCTGCCAATCATCTTATGTACCATAGATATAGAAGTCTAAATAAGTATGTCTTGGTGGTAGAATGGCAAGCGCTAGCAGCGGCAAATATTCAGCAATGTGTGTTCTATGTGTGTTCTATCAAAATCTTCTTCGCAAGCATGATGGTCCATATAATTGCCAAGCAAGCTTTGTCGATGTTTATGATCATTATGCTTTTCACTTGTTCGACCTCAGCCTTCACTTTGGAGTTTGGACATGATCAGTATAGTACTGCATCTAGTCTCTAAGCCTCAGCCTGGATTGCCAGTACCCATGCATGTCCATAATTATTAGGAATAAAAAAGGGTAGTGTACGGTATTGGAAATGCATATGAAAGTCTTGAATAAAATTCTTGTTCTTACAGACAAAGATTGAGAACAGTTATTACCTGAAATCTCAGGTGAGACTGTTGGCTGTAGCTGTTGTCGCTTTGCCTCCTGCATCTGTTATTAAAGTCCTCCTTGATCATCTCCAGGAAGACCAAAGTAATCTGCCGCCCAGCATATATCCTTCTCTATCTGTTATCAGTCACAAAAGAGACCATATTCTGAGAGACAGGAAAGAGTATCGATCAACTGAAAACAGTTAAACCAATAATACATGAATATTTGTACAATAATATTTTTATCTTATATACATGCCATATTTTTCTAAATAGAAAATTGCATAACCATTTTCTTGAATACAATGGCAAGGATACAAAACTTATATCTGAAAAATATTCAGTCATTCTATACGACATGTAGATATAAATGTTAGAATCGGACATCCTGTAGTGGATAATTCTCTTGGCCGAACTGCTGACGCTTCGCCGAATGGTGATCTCTTGGCCGAAGGCACGGCAGGCATCTGCCATCGTAGAACAATGGTCAATTCGTCGGCACGAGGTAGAAATTTAAATGGATTATTAATGGCGGAAGCAACTACTAAATAACAGAATTACAGCGAGATGGAAGGACTTGTGAATATGTGATGCATCGGCATCCATCCATCAAACATTGAAACGTGGCTAAATATTCTGGGCACGCAAGGAAAGACAAGAAGAAATCCTAGCAAACTACGACCGGATTCAGTTCGAACAGATGCACAATCCTGCATCTAGCACCAAATCCACGACGAGCAGGCTCAGCGGGTAAACGATAAGTACCTCTGGGCGTGGCCCGTCGGCTCGACTTGGCGGCGCGTGCCCATCATCTGGTGCGGCTCCACCACGCAGTCCACCGAGGAGGCCTCGACGGCGAACGGCACACGTCCCCGCCGACGCCCACGGCCTGCCCAGTAGTCCAGTACCACCATGGACGCCGTCACTTTCCTTCCCCTCTTCCTCCCGTTCCTGCACGCCTCCAGCGCCACTCCTCGGAACGCCGAAGCGAGCCCACCCGAGGTCGCGCCAGTCCGTCGTGGGCCACGTTGTTTCCACCGCGGCGGCCGGCGCGTGCGCTTGGGACGCCGCCGCGCACCCGAGCCCGCGCCCGTTCGCCGAAGGCTCCGGTGTCGAGGCTGCTGCCGCGACGAGGACGTCGAGCGCACCGGTCCGGAGCTCCAGTGTCGAGGCTGCTGCCTCGACGGGGACGGAGAGCGCAGGAGGAAAACTTCGCGTTGAAAGGAAGGAAAGGAAAAGGAAGGGGTGCGGAGATTGCGGAGCAAATTCACCTCGCGCGTGATGATGAAGGATCACGGGATGTGTAAGGAGAGAGAGAGAGAGGGGGTGGAGGCACATACACTTAATCTGATCGTCCAACCGTGAAAGAAGTAAGCGAGAGAAAAGGTTAAGAAGAATCTAGGGCGTTTATTTGAATAGATTTGAACACGCAGAAGTTGGTGCATTAGTAGGGTAGATAAAGAGGTGGTGCGGGCAAATATTTTAAACAATTCCCGTGCTTTTCCACTGCACTCACGCCACTGCGCTTGTACACCTCGTTAAGGCCAATGGAAGGCGCTCCCCATCGATGAAGCCGAGGGAAGGAGGCGGATGAGGAGCTTCGCCGGCGCCGTGATGTCGTCTTCCATGGCCGCGCGCAACGCCGCACCGCCAGCCACCGAGTGCATGAAAAAGTACCGAAGGATCGGCGCGGACGGGAACAATGAAAAGCAAACAACAAGTAGCGTTAAAGATTTGGGGATGAGAAATTTGAAAAGTGAAAGAACATAGTAATCCCTGTCGGACACATTCTCTTTAATTACCCAAAAGTCCGTTTGCTCGCCAAACATCCTATAATACCTAACGGTGTGTTTAGTTGGTGAAATATTTTGGGTTGGTCTCCATGTAGCATTTTCGCTTTGTATTTGATAATTATTGTCCAATCATGACATAACTAGGCTTAAAAGATTCGCCTCGCACTTTACAAATAAACTATACAAATTGAACTACGCTTAATACCCATATATGCGCCAAGAGATTCGATGTGACGGGTACCGTAGCACTTTTCGGGTAAAACTTTTGGGTTGCATGACAACTAAACATGGCCTATAAAATTATTAAAACATAAAAAAGATCCAAAAAAGCGGACGGCGGTCGACGGCGTATGGCTTGCTGTGGCACGCGGAGATGTTTGAAGAACGTTTGAAGAGAGAGAGAGAGAGAGAGAACAACAAATTAGAGAGAGAGAGAGAGAGGGAGGGAGAGAGCAGACGGAAATAACAGAGGAAAGCGATGGGAATCGGCTGAGGTAACTGGAATAGAAAAAGCTATACATCATAGGGATGAAAAACAGATCGGATCGGAGTGGATAATGGCTCTCCCATATCCTAATCCTTCTTTTCTAATCGGTTTCGAGCGGAGTGGATATGCGGATTCGGATGCGAATACATATTTTTCAGGATGTCGGAAATAGTACGCGTTCGGACCGGTGTTAGAGCGGAAGCGGACTTTTAGAAGTCGGATAATATATGCTCACAAAATTAACACAAGTTTAAAATTTAGACTTAGACATTAGAAAAGAAGCATATAAAACAAGTAAACATTCATAACTAAGCATAGGATCAAGTACAACCATACCGGACGACTTCGTGTATGCTTAAAATAGGAAAAATAGACAATCACAACACACCCACCTACAAATTAGGAAAATAGGCAATCATACGATTACCATTCTATATGCAAAGCATAAAGATACTTAAATTATTTTTCATGTTTCGGCTGCTTAAGATATATTCGATTATCCTATTATAAGTATCGGATAATCTGCATTTAATTATCGAACAATCAATATCCGCCGGATTTTGCCAATACCATGTCCTATACCGCATCCGCATATAGTCGGATTCGATTATCCGCGATCCGTTTTCGGATATTAAAAACACTTCTTCGTATCCTTAAAATTCGGTTTGAAGCGGATCGCTCAGTGAGGATTATCCGTATTCAGTTTCTCATCCCTATACATACATGACGACATGTAGAATGGGAAACAGAATGGTAGAAAGGGAAAAGCGAGTTGACTGGAGAACGAATCTTGAAGCAACGCGAGTGGCACGGATAGAGGCTGCGGACGCAACTCCAGCGTTGAATTCCACACCCAGAGTGCGCCAGGAACAGCCTCGTGGACGGATGCAACATGATATGTTCCTTCGGAAGCGGTTTTTTGCACCTAGGTGCACATGCACACCGGCGGACCACAATATATAAATATCATCCACGCTTGACACTTCTCGCAGCCGTGCATTGGTAGTGTGCTAGCACGGATCACAATACGATCACGTGGTCCACACGTGGGTACATACGCACCTAGGTGTAAATTTAACTTACTGATGTTCCTGCGAGCACTAGCTGAGGAAGAGCCCTCGCTCTTTCATCTCAGCATTGAATTCCTCCGGCACCCCAAAAAAAAACCATAGCCTTGTCACCGGTGACGAGCTTCGGCTGACCCACGTCAGACTCGTGGACGGATGCAACATGGTATGCACAGCAGAGCGAGAGAGAAGAAAAGCTTCGGAGAAGCATTGTTGTCTTTTTGTCCAATGGCATTTTTTTGACATTAATCCAACGAGTCCAAACGGTGTTACAGAGTAGGGGCAAACTGCTGTTTTATTTAGAAACAACAAGAGTAAAAATCACCATTCAGATTTGAAATAGGGGGTACAAACACTAAATTCCCCTATTAATTTCTCAAGCCCATGTTTCAGAAGTCAAAGACGTTTGTTACAAAACATTAGCTCTCGGACAGACGAGTATCATCTGCAACCCATGTGGACATGGCATAGAGTATACGTCCCTTCCACCCCTGTAGGAGCCATTGTTGATCCACATCAACCACAAAGTCCTTGTGGTAGCCATCCTTCACCTTGTTGCTCAAATACTTGACCGTATCAGGATTCAGGGGCAGCTGCTTCAGCCCCGCCCCCGTGACACCGCACCTGCCATTGCTTATATGTCTCAGGGCGCTCCACCCTTTCCGAGCCCTCACAGGCGATGGCGTTCAAGACACCACTCCCCATGATGTACTGCTCAACCAACATGCGCTCGTCGTTGTCCCGTGTTGTATCCATGATGTCAAACATGGCCGAGTAGAAGTAGAGCGCCTCGCGGAATCGTGTCACAAAGAAGGGCGCATTGTACGAGCTGTTCTCGACGCAGAGGATGAACACGTCTGGCTGCATCTTCTGGATGCTGCCAGGACCAAATCCCTTTGGGCTCGTGGTGTCGGCGTCGACGCCCTCGTCCATCAGCTTCGTCAGGCTCGATGTCCCGAAATGGAACAGGCCATTCACGACGAGCGCCTCGTCAGGCTTGATGTCCAAGTCGTCGGCGCAGACAGCCTCCCACTTGATGCGACGACGCTGCGGAACCTGAACGGAACGCCACGCTGGCGAGCGAAGTCGCTGAGGCGGCGCCCGGTCTCCTGATCCGAGCAGCCGGGCGGAACCCGGGCTGCGGGGAGTCGACGCTCGTGATCGTCACCTCCGGCTCCGGCGGCCCGCCGCCATCCCAAGCCTTGGACCACGCCTCCAGCAAAGGCGGCCAGTGGAAGCCGTGGTGGTCGCCGTAGTCCACGATGTGCACCTTGTTCCTCCCAACGATGGCCTTGCAGATGGCCATGTGGGCGAACTTGAAGGCGATCATCTTGAAGGAGCACACCTCCAGGTACATCTTGTAGGCCCTTAGCAAGTCCACGCCACCACCTGTGCGCCTCGCCGCGAGCGACCGGTGCACCTGCGCCCCGTGCCGGCGAGCCGCGCGTCGAGCGCGCCCGCGAAGCAGTGCGCCAGCCTCTGAGAGGCGTCCCCCAAGGAGAGGACCGCTGCCTGATCTGGCGGAGCAGCTCAACCGCGCTGCGGCGGTCGCCTGTGGACACGGCCTCCGCGCAGTGTGTGAGCAAGGTGCGCAGGTCCATCGCCTCGTTGGCCTGCGCTGCCGACTTCCTCTTTGCTTTTTTTCCCGTCTGACGCGCTGCTCAGGCCGTGCAATTTCTCGATCACCATCTCGTATCCTTGGACGAACACGTCGTCGCCCTTCCTCCGGCTCAGGTGCCGGTAGTTTGCCCCCTCCTGCCGGTCTCGGCGTCCCAGTCGTCGTGCCGGTTCTTGCAACCTCTGCCGCTGACTCTGCCATCCGCCACCACAGTACTGTTCTCTCTGGAGGTGGCGTCGAGTCCAGTTCCAATGGTGGTGGTGGCGGCGGGCAACAACTTGCTGCCCTCCTCCATTCCTTTGAGGAACGCCAGGTTGAGCATGTCCATGGTGACCCTGCTTCCGAAGCTCGAGCTCTGTACGGTCGTGTCGCCGCCACTGAAGAATGTGCGGGCATGGCCGCACACGCCACACACAGACGCAGTAGCGCTGCTGCCTTGTCCCACCCCTGGCGAGGAATGAAAGGCGTTGGCATCACCGCTAGTGAAGCTGTCGAGTCCGCCGGCGCCGGAGCGTGTCGATCTGCACAGGAGCAGCTGGGAGAGCTCGACTGGATCATAGGGCCATGTAGCGTTGCAGTTGGTGGTGGCGGCGGCGTGCGTCGTAGTGGAGGCGGAGGCCGGCTCGAGGATCTGGGCGAAGGGCTGCTGCGCACGGAGGAGCGCAGGGTGGTCGGCGGGGTACTCCAGGTAGAAAATGCTGTCGTCGGTGTCCTCTTCCATGAGCATGCGCCTGATGAACGGGAGCACCTGCAGGTCGTCCCGCCGTCGCCGTCCTGCTCTGGTTGGGGCGTCGGAGGCAGGTCGAGGAAGACCGAGGGGAGAAGGGCTCGGGCTGCTCGACGTCCTCCGGCGTTGCGGCCATGGCCCGATGGACGGCCGGCCGGCGGTAAAACAACAAACTGTTGCAAGTTTTGGACCGGTGAATCAGCTGGTAAAAACAACAAACATGGCGTCACAGGGAGAGCCAAAAAAGTTTCGGTCAGTGCACACAGTAGTGTAAAGTGATGAGCACAGCTCGAAAAGATGAAGAAGGCTCCAGGAAGGCTTCGATGTCATGAGCACACAAATGTATACATTTCAGTGCACACAGAATAAGAAGGCTCCAAGAGAAGAAATTTCGTTCCTTCCAGCGCAAAATCGAGTGCAGTGACATGTAAAAACACAGGGGTGAGTCATGAGCACACAAATGTATACATTTCTGGTACTACTTGTCTTATTCAAAAATTATAATTCGTTTTACCTTTTGGACATCATATATATTTAATCACTGCCTTATTCAAAAATTTATATAAAAATATTATTTCTTTTGTTGTGGCTTATTTTATTAAAAAAAATCTTTAAAAATGACGAAGCTTGACTATGTTACATAATTTTTTTTTAATAAGACGAGTAGTCCAATTTAGAAGAAAAAAGTCAAATAAATTATAATTTGAAATGGACTTTGACTAACTCAAGAAAAAAAAAAAAAAAGAACTTGTATTTTAGGTCGTGAGTCACTCATGAGGAAAAAAACTTGGCCACGCATGTGCACGCACGAGGAAAGAAGTGTTGTTGACTAAGAGCGTCTCCAATACTTTTTCATTTTTTTTCCCCAAATTATAGTGTCAATCAACTCTCAAAATAATATAGGACGAGAAAAAGAGGTCATCTCCAGGAGCTTCCAATAATCTACTCCCGAAACGTAGAAGACAATTTTATACCAGGAATCATAAACAAACTATTTCTAAATTATTGTAACCACTTTTGTATTTTTTTATCACTCGTACATTTGCATCAGGAGCGCACAAGTGACGATGATTTTGCGAAAGATGGGGAAGGGATATGAAATACCGTTGGAGACGATTTTTCTCATTTTTCCATAAAAGCATAGATGGGGAAGGAATATGGTGTTGTGGTGGAATAGACCCCTATACCCTCACGGCACTACTTGGCCCAAGACCACCGTGAGGTGGCCCAGCCCAAAGATGTGATAGCCTGTGGGTATTATGTACCACATATTGTACCACCTGCTTACTAAAGCTTGTAACCCCCGCTCTTCGACTATATAAAAGGCGGGGGATCCTCGCCAAACAAATCGTCGCATATGTCGTACCTACTATGACCAGCATTTTTCCAAATGCCATCCACGGCCGCACCGGCGTCTACCTGCTATGACCAGCATTGCCACCGCCAGGTGTGCTAGCACACACCGTCACTACTACATAGGTCACTTTAGGGGCAGCTCGGGATGGCCTCTAGGGGCGGTGTTCAGAATCGCCCCTAACTCTCCATTCACCGTAGGGGCGGTTCCCCAAATGCCCTACTAAGCACTGTAGGGGCGGCTCATGCTAGCAACCGCCCTACTAAGAAAAAACAAATAAATAGGCGGCTGATAATATCAACCGCCTCTACTAAATATTAATCAGAGGGGCGGCTGTAGTTATAAACCGCCCCTAAAATTGGGGAGAGTTGTAGGGGCGGTTTTAGAGTGAACCGCCCCTATAGCGACTTTTCGTGGAAAAAAATTTAGATCCCCTACAGTTGAATTCCCGCCAAAAAATGAAATTAGAATAGATATATATGTATATATATAATTCACATAATATCGTCTCCATAATTCAAATAAACATATATACAATTCAAAACTCACGTATATTCACATACTTCAAAATACAATTCACATAATTCCCCCTCGAAGTTCAGTCAACGCCCTAAGCCTAGCCTTTCCCAGTCACGAAGACGTTGATACTTTGATTCTTCTACGACTTGGAGGTAGGATCGATGAAGCTACCTTTGTGATGTATAATATGATCTAATATAAATTCACAAAGGCCACCGACGAGTTCCAAGAGGTCGTCATCTTTGTAAGGGGGTTACCTTTTTTTTCCCTATCTCTTGTCTCACCTACACAATTAGCATATAAGAAATAGTTAGCATATATATATATAGGAACACAGAAATTCGCACTCTCCAGGACATCATACGGGATGGCGGTTACACCTCTCTCCCCCATCTCCGCTAGCCGGCGACTCGCTCGCCGACCCACCCCCCTCCTCCGCCCACCCCCCTTGTCTCCCCAAACCTCCCCCGATACACCTATGACTTCCACCGTCACTTCCACCGGGACTCCAACCGGATTTCGACCGGGGCCCAAAGACATCCGGCGAGGTGGAACGGAATCCCGGCAAGGGGGTGGCGGCGACGCTTCTCTTCGGTGAGTCCTCTCATAGGAGGTACAACACCGATGCAAAGAGGCCGCTGATTCCCATAGTAATGGATCAACATTAGCTTCGCCTCGATAGGGAAGGGACTCGAATTCGAAATTGGGGTTAGGGATTCACAATTTCATTCATATC
Source organism: Hyparrhenia diplandra (assembly GCA_015847255.1). NCBI lineage: Eukaryota > Viridiplantae > Streptophyta > Magnoliopsida > Poales > Poaceae > Hyparrhenia > Hyparrhenia diplandra. The sequence continues at coordinate 76,466 of JADLZK010012550.1, read as the reverse complement.
GTCTTCAGTCGTTCATACCATTGTTATTGAGATTTTCCCCTACTTGCTTTATCCTCGAAGGATGGTAATACTCATAGGGCTCGCGAACTTTGTTGATTTGGTTCAATCTGATGACAAATGTCCGAACCTCAATAAATCCAATTGCCGATAGTTGTTTTAGTGGTAAAATGTAATGGTCAAATGAGTATTTCTCGACTTGGCTAGATGTTTGAATAAGCAGTTTGAGATTGATGTACAAGATTTACAAAATACTAGAGGTCGCTTGTAATCCCGATTTGAATAAGCAAATTGATAGTGATACATAGGATTCATAATCCAACAGATCAGGGCTTGTAATCCGTTTCTCTATCATCTCAACAAAAACCTAAAAAGGGTGTATCATCCATCGAACAAGTTGTTTGAGATAACAACACAAGGAAGCCTATGAAATTTGGTCCCGCTTTCAATAAATCTGATTGGTACTTCAAGCATATGATTAAGAGAGATGATTTTCCATTTGATAATGAGGAAAAAAAAAAATGAAATGAAAATAAAATCAATTCCCATTCAATTTCAATGGGAAAGCTACTCTAAGAGCAAGGATATTGAATCCAAAGTCTTGAAAAAATAGAGTTTACTCTAAGCCTTCACTTCACACCCATGAGGAAAACAAGTATGAATCCAATAAGAATAAAGTGGAAATTGCCTCCAAAATTGAATATCTATAACCAAGGGTATAATAGATATGAAAAGTGGTTCAGCCACCCCCAAAGTGCGTATCATTCCCTGGTATTCTTGGGGCTAGGCCTGTTGGGTGGGAAGAAAAAAAGGATGGTGACTGTAATAGAAAGTTACCGGGTGGTGAGGCAACTCAACAAAGGGTCAGATCACCACCTACTACCCCGGAGACCCCAATAGTCCCTCGGCCTCCCCCAAACAGATCTCTCGATCCCCCACCAACAAAAATCTCCACAAATTTGTGGTCGCCAGTATGAGTTGATGTGGGAGGAACATGACTCCTTCCATACTTCTTTAGGCGAGGCTTGGCGGGCGACCATATGAATCGATCACAATGCGAGAGCTCCAACTAAAGCTACAATGTGTATCAAACAAGCTGAGTAGCCGGGAGCGACAATCGTTTTGGGAATGTGAGACGAGAATTAAAGAAGCTTTAAAGATGATTTAGAGAAAATGCGGAGTTGTCACCGGATCGGGTTGGCCCCTCACATGCTGAGCTCAAGATTATTGAAAGAATAAAAAGAGTTGCATAATAGGGAAGAAATTATGTGGAGACAACGATCGAGGATCCAAAGTGGTTGGTCGCAGGCGATCGTAATACCAAATTTTTCCATCTTCGAGCCAGCAAAAGACGGAGAAGGAATCATATCCAAACACTGAAGAAATCAAATGGAGATTTTACTCGACATACAAGAGATAGGAGATATGATGACTTCTTTTTACAAGAATCTGTACACGTCGGAAGGGTGTAGTAATATGGAAGCTTATTTTGGATACGGTTCTGTCAAAGTAACAACAGAGATGAATCTTTGCTTTGCTCTCGCGCCTTTTTCGAGAAAAGGAAGTGAAGATAGCTCTTTTCAAATGTTTCCAACCAAGGCCCCAGACCGGATGGGTTCCCTGCTCATTTTTTTCCAACGCCATTGGGAATTATGTGGTAAGGAAATTACTATAGTGGTGCTGGCATTCCTTAGTGGGAAGGACGATCTGGCCTCTATCAACACACCCTCATTGTTCTAATCCCAAAGATATCAAGTCCAGAGGAATTGAGGCAATTCAGACCGATCAGTTTGTGCAATGTGATTTACAAGATCATCTCGAAGACTATGGCTAACAGACTGATGGTTATGTTACCCGAAATCATTTCAAAGGATCAATCAGCTTTTGTGCCAGGAAGACTGATAACCGATAATATTATTTCAACTTATGAATGCTTGCACTTTATGAAGCAAGTCAGACCAGTTGATCTCAAGTGTTGTGCGCTGAAGCTAGATATGAAGAAAGCGTGCGATCGTGTAGAGTGGCAATATCTGCAAGCGATGATGACCAAATTGGGTTTCCATCGGCTGTGTACTTAGTTGATTATGAGGTTAGTCTCATCAGTATCATTTTCAGTTCTTTTGAATGGTAATTGACTCGAAAGTTTCAAACCTACCAGAGGCATTCGTCAGGGGGCCCTATTTCTCCATATTTGTTTCTGATAGCAGGAGAGGGCCTTTCGTGCCTTTGAAATCCCGTGTTCAGTCATCAACCCTCAAAGGAATTAAGGTAGCACCATCGGCTCTGGTGGTAAGCCACCTACTCTTTGCAGATGACAACCTGCTGTTTTTCAGAGCAAATCGAGAAAATGCGGTTGCAGTGAAGAATGTGTTGCAATTATACTGTGATGCTTCAGGGCAGCAGGTAAATGAACAAAAATCATCCATCCATTTTGCCAAAAAGTGTCAACAGGAAGTTAAAGAGGAGATTAAAATAATACTCAATGTCCAGAATGAATGTTTGAGCGAGAAATATTTGGACGGGGGAAACTCGACTAGATCGCAACTCCGGCCGCCGCCGAGAGAGCGCCGCCCCCGACCACCAAGGCACGGTTCAGGTGTGGTGTTCGAGTTCAAAGCCTCAACATCCTCAGCCGGTGATACAAAAAGGAGCCATCGCATCCTTGCGCCCGTTACATGGGCCTAAAGCAAAAACGATAACAATAATAGATGGGCCAGTCTTTACTTTGTAGCCCACTCCGGTCCAGAAACGCGAACGCTGACCTTCTTGATTCTCTGGCCCGTCCGCTGATTCCCGTCATCAGGCACGACCTTGCTCAGCTGATCACCGGGTTCTTCAGTAGTATTACCTTGGTCGGTGGCATCGACCATCTCATCCAAGCTCAGATCCAGCGAGCCGACCATCTCATCCAAGCCCACATCCTGCGAGTCGACCATCTCATCCAAGCTCAGGTACGTACGGCCCTCTCCTTAAATTTCTTCTTCGATCGATTCCCAAGTTTCTCCTACATACATCTCTGCTGTGCAGGACAACATGTCTGATGCACTGGACAAAATATCTGATGCACTGGAAAACGTACTCCACATGGCCATCCTCGTGGATTCCGAGTCCCGGTTCTTCCTATACTGCTGCGCCGCCTTGGTCACCTCTTTTCTTGGTGTGTGCGATTCAGATGCTCTGCACACTAGCATAAGCTACCATTCGACATATGTTTCTAATCTGACATGCATTTTCCTGTTTCTAAACTGTAGGGCACTCAGTTGTTCAAGCTGTTGCGACTCCGTTCCTCCAATCCTTCGTCACGTACAAGCGGGGCTACACCCAGGAATTATTATACATGTAAAAATTGGGCCAGTTAGATTGATCGTGTGTAGGTTAATTTAATTATCGGCTTGACATGAGTTGGTAGCAATTACCTTCTTCGCCTGCCTCCCATAGGTGATCGCCTTATGCCTTTAGGTTTTTATACAAAAGAAAGTTTGTTTGGCAAATGAGACTGATTTTGCTATAAGCATTTGTATCCTGTTATCTTTGGTCAGATTCTTCACTTATGTGCAGTTTGAATAAATTCTCCTAAAAAAGAACACTTCACCGTACGTCAGGTCAAGAAACTACAATTTTTTGTCTTCAATTGCCGCTCTGTTGAGTTGCGTACAGCCACTTGATTAATTCTCCTCTCATCAGTTTGTAATGTATTATGTATGTTCCTAATGGCATGGATTTGTGGTAAGAGCATCTCCAAGCGTTTTATAAAAGCCACCCAATCTAGGATGAAAGGAAAAAATCCATCTCCAATAGTTTCCAATAATCCCACCTCCGAATCTTTCCGTGCTTGGAAAAATAGACGGATCTAACCACAAAAATTTCTTCTATATTTTTAGGAGTGAATTATTGGAAACTTTTAAAGATTGTCTCCCAAAACTTATTGGCAAGTTGAAAAACACCATATTGGATAATGCCTTGTTTGAGTATAGTCAGGTTTGTGATAAACCAGACGAATGCAAAAGCTAATACATATGCTTGTATATAATAAATACAATAGGCTAATACATATGGACCATCATTAAGCAAGCATGGTACTGAATATTGGACAATTTGAGCTGGACGGAGACAGTTAAACACGAAAGTAGCGCGTTTGCTGACATGTCCACCACAACCTTTTAATCTTTGTTACAAACACAAATTGAGCTTGTTTCGTAAGAAAACATAAATTAAAATTTGCAGTGTTTCTTTTCTAATCTAAAAATGAAAAGCAACTGTACCAAAGCTACAAATAAAGCTAGCAAGAAGAGTAGAAGAGGCTGGCTGTGGTGTGGAGGCCTCACCCCCTCGCGTCGTCTCCGTACGCGGAGGCGACTCGGCCCCGCTGCCGAAACACCCCCACGCCGGAGCACAAGGTCAAGATCTCAGGGCAGCGCTGGGCACGCGACCTGTAGGCCAGGGCGGCCAGCTCAATGGCCCCAGCGGGGGCAGCGTGTGCATACTGCATCCTCCGAGGGCGCCAAGCCTGGTGTTGTTCTGCGTCTAGGATGGGGCCACAGTGCCCTGCGACGCTGCTGGCCACAAGACCGCTAGCTAGATCAGGATGGGCGGCGTCGACGCGACCGGCATGGGCAAGGGCGATCCAAATGTGGTAAAGGTGTGCTCCCTGCTGCGTGGTATGTGCTGCCATGAAGGTGAGCTCTCTGCCGCATAGCGTGTCGGACGAGAATATTGTTGCAGCTCCTATGAACATACAGCCGGGTGAAAACCTTATTCGGTTCCATCCGGGCCGGCAAAGATGGCACAAAAGCTACGTCATCTACCTCCTTGGAGGCGTCGTTGAGGTTTCTGTTCCCTAGGACAGCGCGTCACAGGACGTGACATTGTATATCCTGTTGCTGTGGGCGGTGGGGGTGGATGACCAAACCCGGCATTGCCAGGCCAGTCTAGAATCTAGGCGTAAGCCTTACCTGACTTCGATCTGGTCCGACAACGATGGCGCTCCTAGTGTCATGCCACTCCTTGGAGGCGTTGTTGAAGATTCTCCTACTGCTACATGCTTGATAGAGCTGCAACTTTCGGATAAATCCCTTCCCTCCTTCGGCCAATGACAGTGGCATCTGTGGATGTCACGTTCCTTGTTAAAGGCGTCGTTTTTTCTTGCGGTCATTTTGAGCTCTATGCATCCTCTCCTCTTCCATTTCTTGATTTGTATGGGTGAGACTAGCCTTGGTTGTTGGTCGTCGTCGCTCCGATGAGTGTCCTCTGGCGTCTCTGCTCCGTCGGCGCTCTCCATGATGGTGCTAGAAAATCAAATGTTGCATGGAGTTTGCACCGCTACTCCCATTCCCCTTCATGGATTCCTCCCCGTGGACAATGTTGGATGGTGGTATGTGGGCCCAGATGTGCTAGAGGATGTCCTCATCGGCTAGAAGGGAGGCGCGTCGTGTCCGGTGATCCTAGATCCGTGTGTTCGTCACCTCTCTTAGTCATCATTTCACTTTGTTGGTCCCTCTATTTTGTTCCCCGTGAGGGGCTGGTAGCGAAGTGACGTAGCTACGAGTGGTGGTGCAGGGCACAAGGACCATGGGAAACCAGCGAGTGTGCTGTTCGGGCGGTGGCGCAAATCGACGCTCGATTGGTGACTTTCGACTTAGTCTAGAATTACCCTCGTTTTTGTATGGTGTTGCTATTATGTTTCGTGTTTGTGTTTCGTGATGTTGTAATCCCTCTCTCTCTCTCTCTCTCTCTCTTGATTTAACGAACTATGTAATTGCTGCCTTGCACCATTTTCACCTACTAGCTTACCGGAATCTGTGAAATGAAAAGCAGGGGGATCATTTAGATCTCCTCCGTAGTGACCTCAAAAAAAGAAGAAGAGTAAACTACACTGATGATCCTTAAACTTGTTACTTACTCCACATATGGTCCAAATACCATTAGTTTCGGGTGGCCCAACCGAGAAACGATGTTAGGGGATTACATGTGGGTTCCAATAATGGTCTTTTTTTCATGTTGGGCTATCATCTTGTCCTAAGTCATATTTCTCTTGTTTGACCAAATTCGTTAAAAAAATACACAAAGATCGATCTACATCAATAAATGTCATATTTCTCTTATTTTGAAAGTGTAATTTATTTGATATGTAGGTGTTTTCATTTATTTTATAAACTTGATTGAAGCTAGATAAGTTCGATTTAGGACAAAAGTAAAGTGATTACAATTTAAAATAACAACTAGATAGATTTGGACCACCGGTGAACCACTTAATAAATTAAGGAATTTCGGTATATATACAGATTAATACTCCCTCCATCCTAAATTGTAAGCCATTTCAAAAATCTTAAAGAGTTAAAAGTATTCCAATTGATTTTGACCAAATTTATATGCTAAGATAATAACATTTATGATATCAACTAAGTATCATTTGGATTCTTCGTTAATTATATTTTTATAGTATACTTATTTGATGTCACAAATCTTTATAGTTTTTTATAATTTTTGTCAAACTTAAGATGCTTTGACTCTTCAAGATTCTTTTGAATGACTTATAATTTAAGATGGATGGAGTAGTTTACCAACGAAAACAAGTTTTATGTGTGTGTGTGTTGGGGGGGGGGGTGTGTTGTTGTATGTTATGAGAGCAAGTTATATGCCAAGTTGTCAACTTGTCATCCGCGCGCACACGTGCATGTTTCTTTCAACCAAGAAAGCTGGTGACAAAAGTTAGCAAAGTGTTGTACTAGCATGCATGCCACATCACAAATGCTACTAAAAGCACTAGCTAATTTCATCATCAACTTTAAAACAAATTATCCAGATACGCATCATCCAGTGATTTGTGAAGTGGGGGCATGCAATTGTATATCATGATCGATCAGGTAGCGTAATTCACGATGACGCACGCAGGTAGGCCGCACGTGGTACATTGAACAACTTGCCCCCAAAGCGTTGGAGCGTCAGTTTTCAGCTGCACTCGTCGGCGACAAGAGCATGCGTAGTTTATCCTTTTTTCGTGCTAGAAAATGATGGAGAATCCCAAGTCTTTGCTGGCCTCAAGAGAGAGCGGATGAGCGTTCCCTTCTTTCCACGGTATGTCATAGGATCATAATCGAAATAACCTTTTTTTTATAGCGCACTAGCCTAACACTGCTATTTTTTTTTTCTTTGGCATTTTCACTATTGATTTTATTAATATCATCGGTGATATTGCCACTGCTCCCGTAAAATGCCACTGCTCCCGTAAAATCGACGTTGAAAATGCTTTTCACCGTTGGTTCGGGAGAGGAGCTGTCAATGAAAACCGTACATCCGAACCCAGCATCAATGTGTGCGCTTACCGATTTTCACCACATTTGTCTCTCCCATATGTTGTGCATCCTCGAGTGGTTGACGGACGGACCCATGTAGCCATGTGTCCTAGCATAAGTGGCCATTCGGTGAACACAAAGATCATTGGCCCCTTACACTCTCTCTATTTATTCTCCTCCCTCCCCTTTTATCTTCATATCTCCCCTGACTCTTATATATGTTTGGCTAGTGGATAAGTCGGGCCGATGTTGTTTTGTTATGAGAGAAAAATATTATAGCATGACTAGTAAGTTCAAACGAATAGGGTGATCGCCCGTGGCCCCCCCGAGGCACAGCATACAACGCCCTAGCGCGACAGGCTCCCAACATGGAGGTGATTCTCTCTCTCTCTCTCTCTCTCTCTCCATATATGTGTTGTATACTCTAACTTTGTTAGAGTTAGAGTTAGTTTTTAACTTTAACTCTACCCATAAACTAACTCTAACCCTAGAAGTATTTGGATGGAAATGTTAGATTGATATTAAATATACTCTTTCAATCATTTTGGTGTGTGGAGGAGAGAGAAAAGATAGTTTTTATTGGGTCCAACCTGAACTAGCTCCAATTAATACCTTTTGGGTAAGCTAGTTTTTTTTTGTGGGTTAGATGCAACTAACCACAATCTAAACAATACTTTAGGGCTAGTTGAGGCCCAACTAGCTAAACTAACTCTATGCTATAAATCCAAACAAGGCCTATGTTAGTATAATAATCAAGGAAAAAATTCCCTATCTAGAAAAAAAATGCATCTTAGGTTATTTTTTAGCATTTTTTTGGGCCAAGGAAAGGATTTATTACTCTCAAGCACGGCACGTGAAGGGACTTTTTTTTGACAAGGAACAATGCATTCATAACTTAACAGTACGAAGCTGTTAGAACCATTGCAGAGTTAATGGTTATAAGTTGGAGTGCTCTCATGAGAGGGCACCCTTGCTCATGGCTTGGACTAACACATAATCCATTGTATTGTATCTAGTTAGCCTGTAAAGAGAGTAAACTTCGTCTAGCAAGCGTATAGGCCATCTGATTGTTGTGTCTTGTAACCCTGTGCCCCTTTGATGGGTGTACCTGCAATAAAAGAGCGTATACATTACGTGTAGGGCTTGATTCTCCAATCTGGTGGATTAGATCGATCGAGCTATTGATTTGGTTGATGAGCAGTTGGTTGTCCGCTAGGAGAGTTGCATCAAATGATCGGCGACCCTTGCACTCTCTAGGATTTCTACTTGAGTTTACTGACTTTGTCACATGCCAAAAAGATGGGCCGGCAACCCGGCCCAATGGGGTCGTGCACAAGCGCCCGGGAGGGTTGCTAGGGAAACCCTAGCGCCGCCAATACCGCACGCACCGTCATCAGCTTCATCATTAAGTAATACATATTTAGGGAATAAAGATAGGAATAAAATAGAAAATAAAATCAGAGATTTCCTTAGATGCAACTCTCTCCCCGGACTATAAGGGACTTGTAATGTCGGTTGGGATCAATCGAAAAAAATAAAGGGGTGACACCCAACAGCCTTGACCTTCAACTCTTCCTCTCTCCCTAACCCTAACCGCGCGCCGTCTGCACCCTCGGCCTGCGCGCTTTTCGTCGCCCTCTGGCGCCGCGCCGCCCATCAGCGTCTACCTCGCCCGTCCACCCCGATAAATCTCGTCGAACATCATCACCGCCCGCCCGCCGCCCCGTCAAGCTCGCCGCCCGGCGGCGTGTCCGCATTGTCGGAATCCAACCGATAGCAACAGTGCTGGTATCGGAGACGGGGCGATTTCCACCACCGTTGGCTTCCGAGAATCTCAGCTTCTCCATGGCTCTCAAGCAACTCCTCGCCGACAACATCGCCAAGATCAGCGGACGCCGGCGAGATTGAAGCTCGCCTTCGCCGTATGGCGAACCCCTATGTCAACACCACCACGGCGCCGACCGTCCCTTAGGATGCCAGCGAGGCGTCCTACCGGGGGCGCGCCGGCGACAGCGCCGGCTCCCATGGCGCGCGGCGGCGTCATCTCAACCACACCAAGGTGCGATGCGACTCCACCCCTGCGCATCCCGGCCGAGCGTCATCCTCCCAGAAACCTGCCTACATGAAGGCCGGCGACAAGCTGGGCGACCTCCTCGACGCCCCTACCATGGGTGCCATCGGCGACAACGGTGCTTCCGTGCACCGTCGGCGTCATCCCCTCCACCCACCGGCGTCTACCCGGTTGCTCGGCGAAAAGCCTACCCAACTAGGCCAACGTCACGAGGCTCAACAGCGGTGCATATAAATTCCTATGCCAACAACATCATCTCTCGGCATGGGGGAACACCAAGAGCTTCAAGAAATTACCATTAGGAGCAACACAACGATGTCGCCAGACGTCGCCGCCGCCGTCACTGATCCCAACCCCGATGTCCTCGACATCGACAACGCCTCCAAAGGCGCCCCAACGACATCAACTACGACCCGCGGCGTCGCCCATCGGCGTCGCGAACCACAACGTCCTCGGCATCGATGGCATCGCCAACGCAACGACGCCTTCATGAATGGCATACGCCGGCGGCGACTACAACTTCCCCATGGACACCGACGTGGTCAACGACGACACCCCTGATGTCGACATACTCGTCCACTCGCCAATCTTCAACGCCAACAACAATCTGCTACACCTGCCAGACGCCCCTAGGACACCCACTCTGGCGGACAACATCGGCAACAGAGCTACGATTCGCCTTCCCAAGGGTGGGTTGGGCGACGCGTGGACACGCCCGCCTCGTCAAGCGGTGGGGAAATATCACCACTACAATAGCGGAACATCGGACCCGAACAAATATATGCGTGCGCCGCTATCCACCTGATAAGAGCGGTACTTCTTTGGTTCGTTGCGGATACCAAGCACGGCGACAAGGGAGGACTGGGACACCTCCACACGGTGTCTCCCTCATGACTTCAAGCTATCGATCAACAACGACGCTACTGGCGATCTCGCTCAACTTCGACAACACGACGCGATGATCGACCCCGCGCCCGTACATCTACATCAACACCCGGGTTCCTAGCGGCTCCGAGACTACGCCACGAGATGCATTTCAGCGGGAGGCACCCGCGCGATGGACGACACGATGCAACTTCGGCTCGCCGCGCTCAACACCCCTTCACCATCTTCGTCGCACAGCCTGGCAAAACACGACGGACACAACACCATGGGCGACTTGGCTTTAACAGCCAAGGCACCCCGAGGGCCAATCTAGCCGGCTCCCTCGACCCTCGACAACCATCGCTACTATGCCACGACATTGTCAAAGGTGCTACGAGATGTTCTCCAACCAGTCGGAGAACAATGGAATTCCATCCATTGAACCAACATCGAAAAATGTCAACGCCCTCGTCTTCATCCAACTCCTTCCCTCTACACAATTGGATGCAACAATCTTCGAACAAAGCTACTTCAATCGACTCGTCAACAACAACAGCTATCGGGGAAAGGGGGGAGTGATGTCACATGCCAAAAGATGGGCCGGCAACCCCGCCCAATGGGTCCGTCTGCGCTAGTGCCGGGGAGGGCTGCGGCCCTAAGCGCCACCGCCCCTGCACGCCTCGCCGTCATCGGCCGTCATTAAGTAATAAATATTTAGAGAATAAAGATAGGAATAAAATAGGAAATAAAATCAGATATTTCTTTAGATGCAAGTCTCCCAGGACTATAAATACAAGAGACTTGTAATCGGTTGGGATCAATCAAATAAAGGGGTAACACCCAACAGCTTCACCTTCAGCTCTTCCTCTCTCCCTAACCCTAACACAAGCCGCCGCCGTCACCCCTCGCCAAGACGCCGCTGCCGCCTCGCCCTACGCTGCGATGCCGCCCGCCCGCCAGCGTCTACCTCGCCGTCCGCGCTGATTGTCTCGTCCTAGGACGTCATCACCGCCCCAACGCCGCCGCCGTCAAGCTTGCCGCCCGATGTGTCACGGCCGCCCGAATCCAACCGGTTTGTGACAAGTTTCTTCTAGACGCATACTGGCATGGGTATATATGATATATGATATCGTGCAATCGTCCCAGTGTTGTGACAAGGTTCTCGATGGATTTGATGGCGATGTTGTGTGTTTGATCCAATTCATTTCCTCACTTTATTGCTAAACCAATCATACGGAAAGATTAACTCAGTTGGGTTATCTGTCACCGTAGCTGTTGCGTAGGAGTACTGCTCACCTGTTGTTGCTGTGGTCTTGTGGCCTGTCACCTGTGGGTACAAAGCCGGGGACGAAACGGCAAATGTCGTTGCGACATGACCCATGTAGAATTACATCTCCACGCCATGATTCCCTCGTAGAACTTGCCAAAAGGTGGTTCTTTTCTGAATCACTTTTGTGTTTCCAAATCCCACTCAAATGTCTTCAGATGCTTTTTCTTGTGAAATGACTGCCACCACTTGGGATTCATGTGGCCGTGTGAAGAAACTGGCACTCTTGTAAAATTTGCAAGAAGCGATATGTGCCACCGGCCATGTTTATCATTTTTTCCTCTTTGGGGTTCATGTGTCCAAGCCCAGTTTCCCTCATCTCATAATTTTCAATGATAAGCCGGTTGATAAGTTCAAGCGGACAAAGCAAATTTCCTTCATCCCAAAACAAGTGTCGTTAAAGTATCGTGGTGTTAAAACTTTCATAAATCTGGCTAGGTTTCTAGAAAATATTAAAATATTTTTATATATAAATAAGTTTATATTATAAAAATATAGTCAACGATATATATATAATATAGTCAATGATATATCTAACGATACTAACTGTGAAACATATTATAAATGGGCAACACTACGGTACACTATTTACTTTTTATGAGGTAATACCTACAACAAATCTGAGCCATTGATTTTTATTATTGTTTAAAATTATTTAGTTAACCTAAGAAAAGGAAGAAAGATCTCAAATCCTTAAATTCCATGACGGGTGTAGCCCTCCATGCATGCAGTATTATTTTGTTTGAACATTTGGACAATGTAAAGAAAAACTAATACTACCTAGTACATGTGATAAGACTTAGTTCTATTGTGGTACACCCAAATAACTATGAACCGACAATCTTATTGCTTTTTCCACATCTTACTTCATAGGAGGTAATAGTTAAACAATATTTAATTATTTTTAATTTTGCAATTAAATGAAGTGTCCATATATGTTGTCTACTTCTTTTTGGAAAGTTTAGCACTGATATGTTTTTTTTTTTTTTTTTTTTTGACAGGAACACTGATATGTTTTTAGCGTGATGGAAGTTAGCAATGTTTTTTTAATACGATAGAACGTGGCACAGACAAAGTTGATTTAACGTGTGTGACTTTTTTTAATAAAGTGATCAAAAGCAAATGTGTGTTATTTGTTTTGGCATTAAATTTTCAAACAAAATAATACCAAATACGAGGTTCATGGTAACTTTTAATACGTGTACTAGGTAGTATTAGTTTTTTTTTTAATTGGTCTAAATTTGTCAAACAAAATACTCCCTAGTATACACGTATTAATATTTTCTTGTATATATATTAATATTTTCTTGTATATATATTATGTCAAAGTTAACGGTACCATCAATTGATCAGAAGTGGTTTCTGAGGGCACGCCCAGTAGAGAAATCAATCTCATGCCACATCGTACCAGTCCTCTATGCGTGACTTGGGATGCATGGGTGTGGTGGAGTGAAGCAGTGAAGGTGACAAGGACCCGCGGCCTTTTGGCCCCGGCGGTCGTTCGGCATCATGCCGGCAACTCGCGTGTCATGGCGCGGCGGCGGCGAGCGCACGTCCGTCCCGTCCTGGTCAGCAACTCACCACGCCTGGGCCACTGCGGCTGCCTAGTACATGTACTGACAGCGACGGGAATGAGGCCCGCGTGTTGCTCCCCAGTTGGCGCATGGAGCTCACCTGCGTGGCAGCATGGGCCCGCATGCACTACCAGTGGCGTCCTCTGGCTGGCTTGAGAGTTGCGACTGACCGGTGGGCTCCGTTTGCACGAGCACCAACAAATGCCCCCGTCTTGGCCAGCAGACATGCGTTAACGCAATTTAGTGACTTTACAACATAAGCAAGTCATTTTGAGGTTGTATTAAGTTGGACATTTCAAACTTTGACTAGGAATAAGTTCTTAGGAGTTGAGTTTCAAAACGTAAAAGTGATGCATGTAGATTCATCTTGGAATGTAGTTTCATAAACGTATATTTCGACTACATTTAATAAGTATTGCATAGAAAAAAAAAGTAGCGATCAAAATTCTTTTTAAAAAACCTTGTCAATATCCAAAACGATTTGCTTTAGAAACTCGAAAGAGAGTACCTAGAGCTCCTACTCGACTTAAAGGAGAGCGACAACACATTATCACCCGAAGGATCACACGCTTTACATAACGAGAAATAGTGACTCAGTGAGTAGCGGGGCCCTAGTGTCATGATCGTAGTGGGCCAGCCCGAGTGGCTAATTGGGGGCCAAACGCGACGCCGGCCCAGGGGGGGAGGCGGGGGCGCCTGGGGGGAGGCGGCCCCCTCGCCCGCCGCTTTCCCTCCCGCATTTAATTCGAAGTTCGCCGTCTTCAAGTTCGGATTATCTTAGGTAATTTTTGGTGTGCAAGGGGCTATCTCATCTATAAGGGAGACCCTTATTAGGAAATAATAAAATAGAAAATTGCTTGTAAAAGGTATTCCAATCGTATAAGGAAACCTTATAGAGATTGCTTAGATTAAAAGTCCCACTAGTTAGGGCTATATAAGCAAGAGCCATGTAATCTCTAGGGGACAAGCAAGAAAATAAAAACATATCTTTGCCTTCGGCCGGGAGGCGCCGCCCATACCTCCACCTTCCGCGCCCACGCGGCCCCCCCCGTCCCCCGTCGCCCGCGCCTCCGGGGCGGCGCGCCGCCGCCGCCCGCGCCACCGCCGTCATCGCCATCTCCATCCTCCTCCCCTCCTCCCAATTCCCCAATTCACGTGTCAATTCCGGCCCAATCTAGCCGAATCGGCAGCCTGTATCCGGAGACGGGGGCGATTCCCACCACCCATGGCTTCCGAGATCAAGGAGTTCAACGCGGCGCTAAAGGCGCTCCTCGACGACACCGGCGCTTCGCTCGGATCGCCCGGGCGCCGATGACATCGAGACTTCGCCTATGCCTGATGGAGTACATCTTCATCACGTCAAGGACCCCCGACGCATCGGCGACTACGCGGAGGACAGCCCAACCGGCCGCCGCCGCGCTGCACGGGGCCGGCCGCCTTCCCTGGCCGCCGCCCCCCCATTTGCCGCGGTTCGGCCGGCGGCTCCAACCCCCCGCTATCCTCCACCGGAGGAAGATGATGGCGCCTAGCCGGTGACGCTCCGGCCGTCATCAACATCATCCTCAACGACACCGCAGCACCGGCTGCCCCCTCCTCTCCACCGACACCTACAACCCGTGCGGGGCGCCCGGCGAGAGGACGGTGCCAGCCGCGGCACCCCCCGCCCCTACCCCAGCGCCACCCGGCGTCCCCCGATCGCGCCACCCGCGGTGCTCGAGCCCATGGTGCCACCCGCGGCATCACATCCCCTCGCTACGTCACGCGTCCCGCAAGTCCGGAGTACGACGGCACCGACGACCTGCACTGATCCTGCCGCCAAGCTAGAACTCTTCTTCCAGCTTAACTTGAGATCGCCCGGCCGACTCGTGAGTTACGCCGCTTTCCACCTCGTTGGTATTGCTTTGCCCGGTTCATGGATCTGTCCAAGACAAACTCTCCGATCAAGTGGGACGAGTTCACTCACCGCCCACGCCATCACTTCGGACCGCCCACCTACCTCGACACTTCGGGGCGTACGCGCCGCCTTCTCGTGAGGCAAGGCGAACGACTACATCGACGCCTTCGAGAACTATGCACTACGCATGGAACTCGAGGGACGGCGTCACCGTGTCGACTCTTCGTGGAAGGCCTCACGAGACGCCGCAACACGCCGAATGGTTCGAGCCTCGTTCGCTGGAGGAGGCCATCGACCTTGCCCGCCGCTACAACGACGATGAGCCGACGACGCCAACAAGGATGCCGACATCGGGCGCCGCAATTTACCGACCGGCCGCAAACACCCGGGTGGCCTCGACGGCGACATAGCGGCTGCCCTATGTGACCGCATGCCCGACAAAGAACGTCTTCTTGTTGCCATGGAAGACATCGAGGGGTCGACAAAGACATGATCACCGAGCGCAAGTGGGCACAACTACCAACACGGAGCTCGAGATCATCTCCGGCGCCATCGAGCCGGGATCAACTACACCCGAATGGAGCCTCCGCTACAAAGATTGTGAGGTACTTTCACCGCTACTACATCCCCCGCTGCCCAGCTTCTCGAGGACTTCTTGCTAGGGGAGAACGTTCTCTTGCACGGCGTAGCGATGGGCTTCCACCTCCCAATCGCCCTCGGGAAGATCGGGCGTTCCGACGACGTCCTTCTTCTCCAGCGCGCCCGACGAGCAGCGATTGAGGGTGCCACCGTCCTCCTCTTCGACAACAACGGCGGCGTCTTCTTCGCATCGACAACATCACGGTTGGCGCCCGTGAACAAAGGAGAGGCGATTGGGGCCCCGATCGGCACACCCGATCTCTCCTCTCTTACGGTACGCCTCCTCGACTTCACCTCGTCGCCGCCTACATCACGCCGACATCGTCTACTGCAGGCAACTCCATGCAAAGGTGACGGTACCGGCAATTTACACCTACACATCTCCACGGCGACTTCGCCCGGATGCTCGAATGTCGGGCACCCTCGGCGCCCCCGTCATGCGTCGTGCATGCGCGGAACGTTCCTTCGTGCAACCCCCCGCTGAGCTTCAAGTTCGGCGTCTGCCCGGTTTCCACCTCGACTTCTCCTTCTCCGACAAGGGACTCCAAGCATCTGCAACGACTACAGCGACAAGTGCGGCCCTCTTGTCCTCTACTTTCGGGCTGGGGTGTCGCTTCCCCCCGACGACGTGCCTTTCGCCACCACCGGTGGGTTGGGCGGCACGTGGGCCAGCGCCGCCTCGTCGAACGGTGGGGAAATGTCATGATCGAGTGGGCCAGCCCGAGAGGTGGCTAATTGGGCCAAACGCGGCCGCCGGCCCGGGAGGGGGGGGGCGCGCGCGGGGAGGCCGGCCCTGCCGCCGCCGCGCTTTCCCTCCCCGTGCGACTCGAGTTAAGCCGTCTTCAAGTTCGGATTATCTTAGGTAATTTTTGGTGTGTAAGGGGCTATCTCATCTATAAGGGAGACCCTTATTAGGAAATAATAAAATAGGAAATTGCTTGTAAAAGGTATTCCAAATTATAAGGAAACCTTATAGAGATTGCTTAGATTACAAGTCCCACTAGTCGGGCTATATAAGCAAGAGGCATGTAATCTCTAGGGGACAAGCAAGAAAATAAAAACATATCTTTGCCTTCAGCTTGAGCCGCCGTCGCCACCTCCACGCTCGCGCCCCACACGCGCGCCCGCCCCCGCCCGTCGCCCCGCCTCGGGGGCGGGCGCGGCCGCCGCCGCCAGCGCCACCGCCGTCATCGCCATCTCCATCCTCCTCCCCTCCTCCCAATTCCTCAATTCACGTGTCAATTCCGGCCCAATCTAGCCGGAATCGACACCTAGCCTATGCAACAATTAGTATTCAAAAATAATTTTGCTTAAATGATGATCACTTTTTGATGGATGGAGTAGAAAATTTTATCAACATTTTCACCGTGTTCCATGGTTAATCCAGTTATTATTTTACATTCAAATTGGTTTATTATGCAAAATATATTCCATGTTTAATCTAGTTACACTTACATAAACATTAGTATTCTTTCACATATATTTGATCAAACATGTAGTTATTTGACTCCTTGAAAAATGAGGTTGCCATTTTTATTGGACAGAGGGAGAAAGGAGAGTTTCACATCAATACATGTGTTGTTTGTTTCTTTGGTTACACGAGATTAGTTTTCTTCGGTTCAGTTTGAGTAATGAGGGTGGATGGGAAATGATTTCCAGCTTAAATGATTTTGGTACCGACAGCCAATTGTAGTCGTTAGGGTGTCCCAACAACTAGCTATTTAGCTAGCTTAGATGTGACGGGGTATGAGAAAAAAGTAGGAGAGAGTTTAGCGATAGCAAGTAACTTATCTATATTTCACGTAGCCCAAGAACTAAGGGAGTAGCATGTGGATTTAATAGTATAAGAATATATAAAAATAGTCTTTTCTTTTATTTCTTACCTCCACTTCAGATAACTACGTAGTCAGTATAAATGTGGGTGCCCTTACAAAACCGCAAAATCTCCTTCCAATCCAAATAAAAAGGTTGCAAAACCCTTTTTCCAAAAAGAAAAAACGCAAAACCATGGACTGTTAGCTGCCTTGTTGGTTGTTGCACATCTGGGAGGGAGAGAACAAATGTGGTCAACAGGTGCTAGTACTGTTCTCCCTGTGCACCTCTGCCAAAGGAGAAGCTGGTTCGGTGGCTATCACTGTTTACTGTGTGTCTCCAGCAAAGATTTTGGGTCCTGGACCTCCTGGTCAAACTTAGAATTGATTTTGGGTCACTGTTTACTCTTGTCTCCAGCAAAAATTTTGGGTCCTGGTCATGATTTTAGAACTTTTTAAAGAGAGGAGTAGGCCGCCCCTACACAGCTCTAAACGCCGTGGAGTACCTCACCTCATCCCCTGCACAAGAATACGGTAGCGCAATCATTTCTCGGCCGGCATTTCACAACTGTTTCTGCAAGGCTGCAAAAGCCAACAGAAGCCCATCCTAGGTTCAAATCATTGATTTAACACAGGTATTCGTATTTCTTTTCGTTTATGAATTGGCTCAGTTTCAAAAAAAGAAAAAGGCTTAATATCTAATTTAGAATCTACATCTATGTTTTTTTTTAAAAAAAAAGCTTATTTAGATTAATTAGGAGTAACTTTGAAGAAAATGTAATTAATGTTCATGACTCTAAATAGATATATTATAAAAATATACTTTATAACTATGTTAATAATTATTATTTAGTATCAATAATGTTAGTATCTTTGAAATAGTTGGTTCAATTTAAATCTATTTGACTACTCGACTAGCGAGAATTGTACGCTTGTAGGATGGAAGAGTGATGGTTTTGAAATGTGTCTGCTACAACAGTTTGAATCTCATGCTCACTATTCTCCTTACTACATCATCTTTTTCTTTATTCCTACATGTTGGCTCTGAATTTTGTAGGAAATTCGGAAATACAAGTAGAACATGGATCTGCTGATTCATGAGAGCCCTTGGAAAATTAACTACTTTTTGTGTGGTTCTTACCCCCTGACTCCGCTACCAAACGAGGAGTACCTTTTTATTTAGTTCTAAGAGGTACATTTTATTTTATTTCTGCCCACACACAATTCACACGAGACAATTCTGCAATGCCCCCTTCATCATGCCATTTCTTGTTCTCGATTCAATGCTCTTCATGACACGCAGCAGTCACCAGACTCACCACTCCAACTCTCTAGCCGCCCATGAACAAATTAACCCACCTATCTGTTTCAGCTCGCTCGGTTTCTAGCAGAAGTCAACACAGCAAGCATCCACTTACTCTCTGCCCAAGCATATCAGCATGTAGATTTTCATGATGATACCATCGATCACACTGCACCTTCAGTCCCATTTTTCAATTCAGTGCATCACTATCTATTTCAGTTTGCAACTAGCAAAACGGACATGTTTTCCCTTAGGTTGCAGAGAGAGATTAAACAAGTGGTAATGCCTAAAAGCATGTGTGTTAGTGGCGCGCTTATCTTCTTATCTCAACCATGCTTTCGCCCTCTTCTCAACCCCACATGCTCCCTCTCACTTGTCACATTATTCTTTTGCCTCCATCGTGTGCTAAAGTGACTCCATGCGTTATCATTGCTTCAAGAAATTTTCCTACTGGCCTAGCTATTGCTCCCATTTGCAGTTCATCAACCATAATGCAGCAATGTTAATTTTAACACGTACAACTAGATGGATGGTTGCTCTTCATATGTTTTTCAAAAAAATCATTAATCAGTTATCCCTATATATATGTAGAAACTTTTATATAAAGCACAGTATATAGTGGATGCAATACAGTTATTCTCCTGGGTTTTTACACTTGATGAGTAAAGTCTGATTCAACTTTCCGTCTCCCCGCCCCCTCCACGCTGGCACATGCATGTGCATCCTAAACTAGTCACTGAATTTGAGAACCTTCTTGATCTTGATATTGGACAACAAGCAAACCTTAACTTCTAAAACCAGTTAAAATACAATCTTTGATTGTTTTCAAGCGATTTTATTGGGTGTTGTTGACGTGATAGTACGCCCACGTGTCAGGTGGTCTCTCTCTTTCTCTTGTATCAACAAAATCATAACTTTTCATACCATTTTTTTTGTGACCACATCATTGCGCGTTTTTTTCATTCAGCGGAAGAAAGTTCAAACAAGATAACAAGTCACAACGGCAACCAACTAGTTACCGGCGCGCGGCTGCTTCTCTTGGAAAGCAAGAAGCGCGGGGGGGAGACCCTTCACCTAACAACCCCGCAAGCCTAGCCCAAAACAAAAGAAAGCTCGACACCGAAACGCCCGGTGGCAATCGTAGCCCTAGATGAAGAGGGAATCCGAGTGCTCCTCCCTCAGTCACCGAGGGCCAGGACCGCGAGCGAGAAGTGTCGACATGAAGATACACATATGAGTCACTTCGTAAGGACTACGAGCGAGGAGCGCCGACATGAGGACACCCTCCGAGTCACCGAGAACTAGGACTGCTGGGAGGAGCACCACAAATGCTAGGGCAACGACAAACACCAAGCGGGCGAGCCAAGCGGAGAGCGGCACTAAGCGCAAATGGGCACAACATGACGAAGCAAAGACAACGAACGACTAGCAAGGCCAGCCCCACACGCCAACGCCCCACAAGGTGAAGAGGCGACCGCCATTCACCCCACCATCACGACGGAGCAAGCGCAACAACACACGAACTTAACCAACGTCGTCACCATGATGACGTTGATGGGAGCTGAGGCGACCGTCGCGCCGCTAGGCCACCATGGCACAACGGACCTCACTGCGGGGGCCCGCCACCCCGGATGATGGATGACGGATGAACCACGACGCCTTCAAGAAGGTAGTGACAATAGAGCACCACCGTCGTTGGCCCATGGCAAGAAGCCTAGGCTGGGTTTTCTCCCTTGTCCATCGGGGGAAGTCACCTGGGGTTGACCAACGGCAAATCGGGCGTGTGTAGCGGCCAGCGGGGGGTAGGGCACGTTGCAAGGACCTCCCCATCGGCACCGCTATGGTGCTCGGGGCCGCCACAGGGCGCTGCCCGCTGCCCCCAAAGCCCGCCGCCGGGTTGTCGGGCGCCATGCGCCCCATTCAAGCCGGGCAGGGCGACAAATCCAACCCTTAGGGGGCGGATCGGGGGCGTGGCCCACCGTCGACGAGCCGGACTACAAGGGGCGGAGTTGGGGGCTGCGGTGAGAGGGGTGGAGGGACAGATCCGAGGCCCGGGGAGAGGGGCTATGCGGGTGGTGGCGGCGCCGCCCCTAGTCGCCCTCCGTGAGGACGACGTGGGGCCTCGGGGCTAATTTCCGAATTTGGAGTATGTTGTCTAGAATGCCCCTCCTTTCATACCAAATTATATAAAATGCAAAGTTTATACCAAAATTTGTAGAGCTCAACAATATCTACAACCGTAGTTGATGTAGTTTTTATTTGAGATCTTTTAGACACTCAAATGTTCATTTTAATTTTTCATATTTATTTTTTTGAATTTTTCCCCAAACAACATCAAATGTTGACATGGTGTATACCAAAGTTTTAATAGTATTGTTGGCTGCTGCGGTTTGGTATAAAAGCTATCTCATGCAAAACGGTGCGAAAACGGTATACGGAGTAATAGTTGGCTGGTGCTTGGAAAGGAAAAAGTCTACATCACCCTCAACTATGGGTGGTAGACTACATAACCCCCAACCTATGAAAGGGTCTATATCACCCCCTAAACTTTCAAAAACGGTCAAATTACCCCAAAATCAGTTTTAAAAAATCATAGTAAATCACGAGAAAAATCGTAAAATGAAAAATCAAATTGTGTTAGACTCGAATGAGTAGATCTACACAATGAACATATAATATAGTATGCTTTAGTTCATTTTTTTTTTTGCTGCAGCTTTAAATTTCTGTTTTCCTCATAGCTGTAAAAAAAATGTACTAAAGCATACCATATTATATGTTCATTTGTGTAGATCTACTCATTCGAGTCTAACATAATTTGATTTTTTATTTTACGATTTTTCTGTGATTTACTATGATTTTTCAAAACTGATTTTGGGGGGTAATTTGACCGTTTTTGAAAGTTCGAGGTGATATAAACCGCTTTATGGCCGTGAGGTTATGTAGGTTGACCACCCATACTGAAGTGGGTGATGTAGACTTTTTCCCGCTTGAAAATGGCAACGGTATGGTGCTACTGGCAGCAGCATACTCCACTGGCTGGGGCAGAGATGTTGACTGCTCGAGCAACTGCTTTCGGGCTACCGGCCTCTGTCCGGCTGTGCTGCTGTTCCTCGGGTGTGTTTAGCACCCCAAATTCCTCCCAAATTCCACTATCAAAAAGAAGATTTCCCATCACATCCGTCGGTAAGGCAATGTATGATCTGAAATATAGGTAAAAAAATTAAAATAATTACACAGTTTAGATGTACATTGCGAGGCGATTCTTTTGAGCCTAGTTACGCCATGGTAGGATAATATTTACCACTAACAAACGAAACGTGCTACAGTGTATGATGTGACATGTCACATCCCTCCAAAATTTTGCACCAAATTTTGGGTGCTAAACACACCCCTCCTCGTTCCAGCACTGCACTGCACACCTCGCCTGATACTGTGCAGCTAGTGACTGAAACGCAGGGCGAGAGAGAGAGAGAGAGAGAGGGTTGAAACTTGAAAGGCAGTCCACTTTCGCAGCATCTGCAGCACAAGCAATGCTGCTGCTGCGCTCGCGAATCTCTTGCATGCCTTTACCCGCTGCTCTCTCTCAAAACCTTGTCCCATCTCGCAAGATCAGCAGCACAGCTTTTCCCCTTCCTTGGCCTGTTCCTGCCTGCCTGCTCCTCGGGCGCAGCGACCGTCTGCTGCTAGTACTCGAGTGGAGTTCTGCTTCGCTGCATCGTGCTCTGCGCTCGCTCTCTCTCGCCTCTTTTCTCTGCAGCAGCCTGGGCAACCGCTTGCTTCCCGTTGCGCGCTGTCACCCATCCGTCCGTCTCCGTCCAACCAGCGCATCCCACCTCCCAGCCTTGTGTCCGTCTCTGAGAGGCTCAGCCGCCCCGTTTCATCAGTGCGGTAGTAGCTGTGCTGCTGCAGTGTAGCGCTGCTGCTGCTGCTGCGACTTGACTGTTCGAGCACACACAGCTGCGTCGTCTGCGTGCACAGCAGCGTGTATAGATAGGAGCACAGGCACAGCTGCATCGATCTGCGTCGACGTAGGAGACAGGAAGAGGGTGTGTGAGAGAGAGCAGAGAGCAGTGAGGATCCGAACGATCCGTCGGAGATGGCTTGGAATGGTGGCCGGTTCGGCGGTGACGACGACGAGGGGAGCGGCCTTGAGCTCAGCCTCGGCCTCCCGGGCTACTTCTCCGCGTCGCAAACACCAGCTGCTGCTGCTGCTGCTGCAGGTGCCGCCAATTCCTTCTTCTCCTTCAGTTCGTGTGCTTCTTTCTTTGCCTTGCTTGCCTCATCAGGGATGAATGAATCGACCGTTGATGTGTTCTGTCTTCTCCTGGTGGTTTCAGGTTTCGAGGAGAAAGCGAGCGCCGGCACTGCCGCCGCCGCTGCAGCAGCGAAGGGAAGAAACAATGGCTTCAAGGCCAGGTAATTAACCGATGAATCTTTCATTCTTTTCTCGCTGTTTAGTTGATGAGTATTTTTTGTATTTATACTGTTAATTCTAAAATGGTCCTTCATCATCATCCGAATTCTGAACTCAACTCGGTTGAATTTCATTTCTTCAGGCCGGCGGCGACATCTGCTCCGGTGGTGGGATGGCCACCGGTGCGCGCATTCCGTCGCAACCTCGCCTCGTCCTCCTCCAAGCCTCCGTCCCGCGAGCCATCAGCATCAGGCCAGAGGGCAACAACAACAACAACGTGCCCGCCGCAAGCGCCGGCGGCGTCAACAAGCAGCAGCAGGGGCCTGTTCGTCAAGATCAACATGGACGGCGTCCCCATCGGCCGGAAGCTCGACCTGGGCAAGCACGCCAGCTACGACACGCTCTCCGCCGCCGTCGACCACCTCTTCCGCGGCCTCCTCGCCGGTACGTCATGTATTCGCGGGCGGGCGGGCGCCATGCCATGCCGGTATACGATCCAACTGACCATCCATCTCTCTCGGCTTGCTGCCAGCTCAAACATCAGGATCAGGCGGCGTGGAGCGGCCGCAGCCGATCGCGGGGATCCTGAACGGCGGCGAGTACACGCTGGTGTACGAGGACGACGAGGGCGACCAGATGCTGGTCGGGGACGTGCCGTGGCCGTGAGTTCACCGGATGGATCATTTCCATCACTTTCTCCTCTTGCAATCTACAACATCACCTGCTCTGTTTACTGACCGACGAGGTTTTCTTGATCGGTTCTTGGATTCGAACAGGATGTTCATCGCCACCACCAGGCGCCTCCGCGTGCTCAGGAGCTCCGATCTCAACCCGTCGTCGGTCAGTGACGCCGCCTGCTCTGAAATCAGTTTGTAGCCTCAAAGTGTTTGTCTGATCTCATCTGATCGGATCCCTGCTTCCTTTGTTCTTGCTTTTTGCAGCTGAGGGCAGCCAGCAGGAAGAGGGCTGCAGCTGAGTGCTAAACTGTGTAAAATTAATTGAAGCAGTTTCGTGGATTTTGGTTACCATTACCAAGCTGTGATCAAGTAGGGAAGCAAGAATTAATCTAGTAGAGGTGATGAGGGGTGGGTGTCGGTAGGATCATCGTCATGTAATCCTACTAGGACCTGCAGTGTCTGAACTTTTCTGAAAGTTTAACAAGGTTTCTTGACGCTGGTTGAGTGGATGATACACATGATCGAGCCCAGCTGCTTCGAGCCCAGCTGCTTCATGTTCGTTTGTGACCTCCGGCGGCCTAGCTCTTTCTGTGTTTTATTTGTGAAAAGATAATATTTTCTTCTCGATTTTTACAGAGTCAAGATGAACTCGTGGTTGGAACACAGTCAAAAACAAAGGCAAGGGGGACAGTAGGGTTGGGCGGCCTAAATTGAGTTTTGAGTACGGACCAGATTAACCAGTTTGAGATCATGAATTAATCAGGTTTCTCGGCCCGTTTAGGCCTCGTTCGTTCCGGCCGGTTTGGTCCATTCCGTGGCCCAATCAGGGCTGGTTTCGAAATGTTTTTCGGTTTGGTCTAGCCTCGAAACAGAACTGGCTAGCCATTCCACGCCCTCCATGGCCCAGGCCTCCTAGGATGCATTTGTGGCCAAGTTTCAATGAACCACTAGGATTCATTCCATCTGGCCCGGGAAAAGAAACGGACCAATCTTCAATCTTGCACAAGCAAACGAGGCCTTAAGGTTTTCAAGAAAAAGATAGCCCTAATATTCATTCTCCTATCAAGGTGATGCACATGTTGCTTCCACACGATCATGGAGGCCTGTTTTGGTCTCCCTGTTTAGTTAGAGCCCAGCTAAGATTAGAGCCGGTTCGACTAGATTTGTCCCCATCAAGGCAACTTAAGTTTGTTTGGTTGGGCAGCTATCCTTGGCCTAGTTTCCGTAAGAGTTTGTTTTGATTTCTTGCTTTGACTTGTATAGAATCACGACATTTTTGGCTTTTTAAGGTTTACTCCTTTGAAGCACTCTATCGGAACTGGTGGTCGGCTACTCTCTCTTCCCATGCTTGTGCTGTGCTGGTGCTCGACGTCACCTCCACATCTTTACCCACGGTCGGCAGTGCTTGATACCCGTGCCCACCAACCACCACCACTCTAGTCCCGCTACCATGGTTGAACCGTGCCACCTTCACCTCCGCCCCCGTCGGCGCCAACGTAGTGTCATCGTGGTTCCCAAAGCATGCGAGCACGTGCTAAATTGCACGCTTTTGAAAAAAAAAAAGCATGCGACTAGTGTCACAGAGCTTCAAAGCAGGAGCGACCGCGTGCCCACACTTCCGATCCCATCCTTTGTTGCTCCCCACCCTCTCAAAACCCCAAACACCCTCCCCCACCCCCCCACACACACCCCCACACGCCCTTGTTGTGCTCCTCCAAGTCGCATGGCATGCGGCCCCCAACGCTGCCATGTTCTCGCATCCTCTCCTCCGTGCTCGCGGGACCTCCTTCACTTAAGGGGCAGGGCTAGCAAGTTGTTTTTTTTTTTTAATGTTAGGGGCGAAATAGTGTTGAAATTTTAAAAATCATTTCAATTTTAAAATTTTTAGTCGTGCCTTCAATCCCCTTATCTCCAACCCTACCTGCTTTGCATCTCGCTTGCTCCTCCTGACTTCGTACATGTGCCACTGTCATGGTGTCACCGTCACAACCGATGGGGAGGAGGATGAGTAGGGGCGATATGGTGGATAGCACTGGCCGGGGAGGAGGAGCATCGCCGCAAATGAGATCGAGGCCAATCTTGCCGAGGGAAACTCGTCGCGACAAAATAGGGCCGAGCTTAGTTCTAGATCCTGTGTAGTTTGTTGGGGCTTGGCCAAAGGCTTGTTCAGCCAACCAAAGAGGTAAGTTGGCTCTAGAAAGCTTGTCGGGGGATAGCCAAAGAACCAAACATGCATAGGTGTTCTCGTGTCGGGATTGCTTCACCTCCTTTCTGCCAAAGGGCGGAGCCGAAAAGTATACTTAGGGGGGGTGCAAAACCAACATACAAAACCTAAGTGCAACTCAACTTGTCAAGTTCCTTATGGTGACTTGTCCGGGTTAGTTTATTGACATCAACGGATGCTAGCAATTTCTTATATGTATCCTAGGTATTTTTTTCGATGATAAGGGACATGCCCGTTAACGTAAGATGTCTAGGGTGACTTTTAAGTCTGGAGTACCAACTCCGTATTTTAGTGACGATGATTTATATAACCTAGTTGTGTTTTATATTATTATATTATCTAGAAGATGTTAATAGGTATATTATAAGACAAGAATTTTGTATAGTTTCACTCTTAATATAAATAAAAAGTATTTAATTATGTTGCACAAGAGGAATTTTTTCTTTTCCTACTTTTAGTTGTGGTGCAATGTTAGGGGGCCATGGCCCCGCCAGCCCTAAGCTCCGCCACTGTTTGCTTTGCTCTACACAATTTTTGGCCCATGAAACAAAACAGCCCATAAGAACTCTTAAGTGGTTGGACATTGCACAATTTCCTGCTACAAGGGCATGCCATGAACTTCGAAAACCGCAAGTTCCAATCCTACCCTCCAAAAAAAGGCATGGCGAAGGCGCCCATGGGCTGGGGGCCGGTCCATGCACAAAGACGCCGGCAAAAGTAAGAATTACCAGATGAGTATAGATGCACATTTGGCCCGAGGCCCCGGGCCCGGTCCGAGGCATGGTCGGCCCGAGATGAGGCGGGCGGGGCGGCGACGGATGGCGGACCGGAGCCATGGGCGCGGCCTCGGCCGAGGCACGGGCCTGGTCCGCCCGGCGGTGGGAGGCGTCCGGTGGTCGGCCCGGCCCAACGGCTAGGCTGGCGTATATAACCCGACCGGCCGCCACCGTGCCCCCCCACGAACCCTAATCCATTCCCCGCCCACCCCAGAGCCGCTCTCCTCTCCTCTCCTCCGCCCCTAACCCTCACCCCCACGATTCATTTGCCACCGTCGCTCGCCTCTCCGTCGGATCCGGTCACCTCGTCGGTGATCCGGTGACCTCCGTCCCTACTCCTTACTCTCCTCTCCCCCCTTTGTTTTCCGTCGTTGGCCATGTGGGTTTTCCTCAACCCTCTCCTTCCTCCGTCCCCTCCAGTTTGACCGTTGTCCACTCTCCGGCGACCTTGCCGGCTTCGGGCTCGCCGAAGGTAAGCGCTCTCTCTCTCTCTCTCTCTCTCTCTCTCTCTCTCTCTCCTCCTCCCCTTCCTTCTCTGTTTTTTCGATGGATCGATCTTGTTGTCTCTCTCTCACTCTCCATTGGCAGGTTAGGTGTCGGACGCCGGCGTCCTCCTCCTGCAGGTGGACATGGCCGAGCCGCCAAAACGGGCGTTGAGGGGCGGTCTTTGGAGGTGCGGGCCGGGGTGGGTCGTCCTCCTCGCCCAGGCTCGTCCGGCCATGTTGCTTGGCCTCACAACGGGGGGTAGGATGCGCGGTTGATCGGCGTCCGCCACCGTCGACGGCGAGGACCCCCGACCGCTGTTCGGACGATGATCTGGAGGTTGAGGGCGACAAACGACATCCGTGAGGATGCGGCCGCCCGGTGTCGATCTCGATGGAGCCATCGATGTCGATGCCAACGACGCTGACGACACTCAAACCACTGGTGGTAAGCATTCTGATGTGTGGGAGGACTTTCATGAGGTCGAGGACGACAACGACATCCGTGAGGATGCATTTGTGGCCAAGTTTCAATGAACCACTAGGATTCATTCGATCTGTCCCAAGAAAAGAAACGGACCAATCTTCAATCTTGCACAAGCAAACGAGGCCTTAAGGTTTTCAAGAAAAAAGATAGCCCTAATATTCATTCTCCTATCAAGATGATGCACATGTTGCTTCACCGGATCCTATTTGGTTCAGAAAAAAGATAGTCACATGATGCTTCTTAGGTTTTCTAGATATTTTTCCTTTTCACTATGAATCTAGGCACTGTGTATATTCAAAATGTATAGCAGAAGTTATATATCCTGAAAAGCCAAAATATATTATAATGGATGGTTTATAACATTTTGTTCTGAACCGCTGGTCTTATCTCCTTGAGTCCTTAGGACTATGCTTTCAGAACATGAACAAGAGATACAGGCGTACTACAGCTGCTCCATTTCAACTGAGAAACTGACTGGAAAGCTTTTTTTTTTTGAAGAAAACTGACTGGAAAGCTGAACTGAGTAGGATTGTGCATATATAGCAACTTTCCATTAGAGCATTGGCTTGGCAGATTCCAAGCAAACTTGTTTTCGAGAACATACAGGAATTCACTACAAGTACACCACGAGCTCCAGAAAAGGCCCCCGGAACCTGCACAACGATCGACACACAGCCAGCCATTCAGTGCTGGGGCTGGGCGTGAGCAGCTGCGATCAGGGCGGCTCCAAGGCC
Source organism: Hyparrhenia diplandra (assembly GCA_015847255.1). Lineage (NCBI taxonomy): Eukaryota > Viridiplantae > Streptophyta > Magnoliopsida > Poales > Poaceae > Hyparrhenia > Hyparrhenia diplandra. The sequence goes on along the minus strand of JADLZK010012550.1, from coordinate 47,900 downwards.
AGACCCGTCCTTGGTGAGCTTCACGGCCAGGGACCTCGACGCCTCCTCCCCGAGCAGCTCCACCAGCGTGCTCTCCAGGCACTTCCTGAACTCGGCGTAGTGCTCAAACAGGCCGCCGTCGATTGCGACGACCGACCGGCGCTCGTCACCGGGCACCGCTCTGCCTATCTTCCTGAGGATCCCAACGATCCCTGCCGCAGCCAGCCGGGCAGACCTGCTGGTGACGATGTCACAAATCTCGACGACCATCTTCCTCGTGTCCAAGGACGTGTCCATGATCTTGAGGTTGTCGGCCAGCTTCTCAGCCACGATTCTCAGGTCAGGCGTATCGTCATGGTGCATCGCCGAGATATCTGGAGTCCTGAAATGTCAAACATACACAGCAACGTTTGATCAACCCTTCTGTGCTTAACTCTGGCGTTTGATATAACACAGCAGGCAGCTGTTGAAATGAAAGATAAAATACCTCAGAATGAAGCGAGTTTTGAGCTTAGTGTGGCTGACATTGCCGAAGATTGAAGACTGTGATGCGATTTTAAGCAGCACCCTCCTTACAATTTCGCCAAGATACATCCCTGAAATCAACTTCTCGAAGATCTGAAAACAAGTAACAACAGTTAAACTTTCTAAGTAAAGGTTTTTACTAGCATGATGAATAAGAAAATCATGCATTGTCCATGTTTCCTGTCAAACCTACCTGTTCCCCTGGGTTTAAGCTCTCCTCATCCAATGCTTGATCATATTCTGTGATTGGGAGGCAGGGCGAATCGAAGTTACCCCATTCTGTGTTTATCACCTGAAATGCAGAAACATGGTCAGAACACTGTAAAGAGCTGATCTCTCTTGCTTCAGTCCTAGGATCGTGTATTGCGCCAGGGGGCGCCATTTGTACATCAAACTCTAAACTATTTCTCTTAATTTTAGTGGCAAAGCTCCTGCCTTTTATTTCAAAAAAAAAAAAAAACACTGTAAAGAGCAGGCAGGTAATCCTGTGCTGTCAACACAAGTTACATGAATGAAATGAGAGATATTATCAAGGCACCCAACACACATTACCATGTTTCCTGATTTGGGTAATTCTCCCTCCAACTTGGGTATGGTGCTTGCCTCTTCAACATAAGCGGCATTTGAACCAGTACCTAATATCACACCAATGACGACATCCTCGTCATTGTACCGACCCCGCAGCCAGTGTCCCAACGGTATCGTTGATCTGAGTGAGGCATGAAAAATTGTTGTCAGCCTGTGATCCTAGTCTACGAAAGGGCTGTTTGTTTGGATGACAACAGCTGAAATAGATCATCAGGTCAGAAGGTAATAAGGGCTAACCAGTGCCGCCACACGCATGTCGACGCCTTGCTTCTCCATGGCCGTCTGCAGCTCAGCGACAACATCCTCACCTACCTGAATAGTTTCAGAAAATGCCATGGTATAAGAACTCTACAGACTTGCAATATTTTCGATAAAGCGATATGTACGTTGTGGTTACTCTAGTAGGTACATAAGTATCCAAAGCCACAAAACGAAAGCTTACAGCGTCATCGATTGAAAACGCCTTGGTCCACTTGATGAGGGTGCCTGACGAAATCGACGTTTGTCGCACAGGGAAAGAGAATGTGAACCCAAGTTCTCTCTGCTTATCATCACCATACACATTGCTGTGCCCTTCTTCTTCTTCACTCGCAATGTACTTGGCTAACGCTGAAGCGATAAAACCAAACAGCTCCTGAAGAATCCAACACCATGGATGGATGAGTTATAGCCATAGGGGCGCAAAGCAAATCCCTTGAACAATACAATTAAAGCGTGAAAATGTCTGCAAGTGAAAATGTGTATGTACTACTCACCGCAGCGTTGCCTGACATGAGGTGAGGAGGGATGGAGACCTCCTTGGACTCTTTCTTGGCGACACGTTTGTCTTTCCCTGCGAGGTGCACACGCAGGACGCGGAAGTTTGTTCCTCCGAGGTCTAAGGCGTAGAAGACACCCTCTTCATTCCTGATTTGTGTGTGCACAATAACAACATGTAAGCAGAAGCAGAGATTGACAACAGAGGCAGTGTATACAACAGCAAACACAGGGCCACAGGCAGCTCGGAAAGAAAAACATAAAGATAGCCCATCAGGCAGCGATCTTGTGTTTTGTTTTACTATATAGGAACAATTTTTATGTGGTTTTACTTACACCAAAAGCTACTAAGCTAGACTTGTTATGCATGATAGGCTGGACAGCCAGCCGGTGCAACAGATCAGATCACTGGAGACTATTCCATAGCAGCTGGCACCACGCTACTGACTGTTGAAACGTTGAGCAGGATACAGATTGCTAGACTAGACTGGAAAGAACACAGCAAGGCAGCATCCAAAGTCCAACCACCTCGCAGTTGCTCTGCTCCCAGGACGTGCCAGCTTGCTGCAGCGCATTGGAGGTGCAGGCAGTTGGGTCAACAGCAGGTTGGCAAGACTTTGGAGCTGGCACGCGCCGCCGCCGCGGGCAAGAGTGGATGCCAACACGCGGACGGACACGGCAGCACGGGTCGAGGACACGCGTTGGTTTGTACATGTGAGACGAACAAACAGAGACAAGATTTACCCGGTGGGGAGGTTGTCGACGTAGGAGATGATCATCTTGACCTTGCTTCCGCCCTCCTCGCTGAGGCCGGCGCGCATCTCGGCCTCCATGGCCGCCGCCACCTCGTTCAGCCGCGCCGCCGGCGCCGCGCACGCCTCCCGGAGCTCCAACACCACCCGCTCCGCCGCCGCCGCCTCTGCCACCATTGTGTCGAACAGGTACCGGGCACCACACCAACGACCTCCACACGTACGCTCAGCAACCGCGGCCACCGGCTGGCAAAGGCAACACCGACCCGACCGACGTTTGGGTGGGCGCGAGACCGACAAGAGAGAGAATGCCCGATGGATCGATATCAATCGATCCCGCCCACGGCTGGCGCGGAATCAGCCCAAGAAGCTGAGATTCTTGGTTTCTCACCGTCACCGACGATACGAAGAAGACGAAAAGATCTGTATGTGTTACGCGCTATCTATCTATCTACTTGTGGAAAAAGGAAAATCCGTGGAGCACGAGTCACCTGACCTTGGGTTGGGTTGGGAGGATTCCTGGCTCTGCCCGGGAGCTTCTTTTATAGCCTCCGTCGTCGACGAGGATAATCCTGGAGTACGAGACGACAACGGGTTCCCATAGCTGCCTGCTGACTCGGACTCGTACCGTACCTCTGTGGGTAAACAATATATTTTCTTTATCATATTGGATTTGGTTTACCCTTGCTGGATAAAGACGGGTAAAATCATTTTTATAATAATTAACCCTTGATGATGGATAAAGACGGGTAAAAATCTTTTTTTCTTCTAAATTATTAACCCATGTTGGATAAAGACGGGCTGGGCGGCGGATGACCTTGCCAAGAGCGCTGCTTTGAATTCTCCTAGTCCGCCATCGCCCACGGGAAGCGCATGAACTGTTGCTTGGCTTTGACCATGACCAACTGCCGCCGACCCACCGACATCCGTGTCATGTTCATGTCATGCCACTGTGCTTTGCTCACTCGGGCGCTGTAGACGTGTAGGACAATCTCAGCCAATTCATCTAGTTTCAGCTGGTGTGTTCCACGAGTCACTCACTGGTATTCATGAGAGCCTCACATGAATGCATCAAATCGACAAAAAATAAAAAAGTTTACAATTGGATCTAGATCAGTGAAGCCTTGATTCAACGGAACGTCCCATTTCTCTCGTACATATGAAACTTTGATTAAAAAAAAACTTGCTATGTCTCAACATATATAGTAACTTTTTACAAGATCCAGTCCAAACATAGACGCTCACCTACACGAGCACAAACCATAAACCCTCGACATAGCAACATCTTATATTTTACACAAAAAAAAAAAAATCAAAGTTGTCAGTTTAATCAAATATAAAACATACCGATATTATAATGTGCCTACTTCCGTCTTTTTACACTATCGTTCAACCGAATGAACTGTTTCTGTTCATTTGAGTTTAAATCTAAGTGAAACCCCCTTATTTGACTAAGTCCTTTTGAAAAAGTATAGTACTCAATTGAATAAATGCATTAAAAACAAGCATTTCATAAAAAAACTTTAATAAACCCAATTGATGTTGTATATGCTTATGTATTTTTCTAGTGAAGTCAAACAAAAAAAATGTGGGTTTTGGCGGTATAAAAACAAATAGGAGTAAAACTCTTGTCGCAGTTCCCTTGCAAATCAATACTCCCACCATACTTAAAATTCAAGTTGATTTGGAGGATGAGCCCTGTTGTTCACTCAAGTCATTTTGCATGTTTTAACAGTGTTTTTGCCGAAGTTGCCTTTGATTCTTCACCTCCCATTGCTTGGTCCTGACTCCTGAAGAGGAGAATGAACAAGCAAAAAGAGTGATTGTTGCATCAAATAAAGTAGAAATCTTACACCTTAATTATTCAATCACTATTTTATACGATGGTATCTCTAAAACGATTTGAATTTTGAGTACGGAGATAGTATCTTTTCATAAGATTTTTGTACTAGCAGCGTGAGCTATAAATGCAGCGAAGGAACCTTCAAAGGTTTGACATGGGTAGCTGTGATTGCCACCTCAGTCTGACGTGGCTGACACGCTCCTCCGACGATGATCAGATCGGCTAGGTGAGACCCCGAACGTGGTTCTCCCTGTCACTCTCGGCTGTACTGTAGGTAGTATACTTCCCTATTTTACAGAATTGGTTGCCGACATAGGATGATAGGAGTAGGAGTATTTGTAAAAGCACGTGCCTTCAAGAGTACAGTACTGTACGTACTATTCCCTCGGTTTAGTGTTAACGTTTTCTTCTATGAAATAAAATATCTTAAATTGTATGGATTATAAAATAAAAAATAAAATTTATGATAAATAATGGGTATATTAGATGAATCATTAGACATATTTTTATAAGAAATTTATGTGAAGATTTAATTAAATATAGTTAAAGTTTAAAAAGTTTGACGAACAAGTATTTCATAGGAGTAAAGTTTATCACCGGTCCCTAAACTTGTAGCGTTGTGTGGTCCCGGTCCCTAAACTCTCATATTGGCCGCTTAGGTCCTCAAACCATGTACTCTCTCCGTCTCAAATTAAGCGTCGTTTTCGGTTTTTCGTGCCGCAAGTTTGACTCGATTTGTAAAAATATGTGCAATGTTTGTATTTTTAAATAACTTTGTTAAAAAAACTAGACTTCAAGATCTTTCCAACGATACTAATTACGTAAAATGAATATGAATAAATTTAAATACATATTTAATTAAAGTAATTTCTCGGAAGCGAGAAACGAGAGCAGAGGGAGTAGTTTAACGACACTACATGGTGTCACCCGCTCCCCGCTCTACCTTCAAAGATCAGCCCCGTGTGCTCTTGCTGCGCCCACAACTCCTCCACCGCCATCCCACCTTACAGCACGGGCACCGCCACGCCTAGGTGTGGAGACCGCTAGCTGACCACTGTGACCGCTACGCACATGGTTGTGCATGTATGTTGGAAGTGTATGTCTCCAATTCGTCATCTTATTTTCTAGACGTATGTTACAAGTGTGGTTATCCGGATGTTGTATATGTTTTCATATGTGTTTTCATGTTGGACAGCCGAGTGCTAGTCATCCCAGTTTATATTTCTTCTTGATGCATAACATAAGTATAAGTACAATTGTACAAATGATCACACGTATGAAGTTTTACGAAAACAAACATGTTCAATTCTTCTATTTAATCATGCCGATACTCAACTTGCACATCTTTGGACACCATCATATCAAAGCTGTTTTGCCCAGATTTCCAAAACGAAATCACCGACACGAGGGTATGACTTCGTAGATTTTCTCTGCAAGAGAGCTGCGCTGCGCTTCGTCGATCCCGAGGCTCCTTTTCACATGATGATGGTCAACCGTCTGCTGACACTCAACTTACTCAGCAATAGCAGCGGCTGCCGCCGTCTTTAAGCAATAATAATGCAAAAACGACAACATAAATAACTCAAAACGAAAAGAGAAAAGTGTTGCAAATCTGGCAGGCAGGACTGTTGCGCGCGGCTGCTATGAAGCAGAAACAAATGCTCGAAAATGACGGGTCTCTCTTTATTTGTGTACTACTACAAGTATCTTTAGCATCAGCGCGCTCTCGAAGAAAGTGTTGACTCCCTTTTATATTACTCGATACTCTTGTCACTACCACGTTGAACTTAGATTGTTTCCAAATTCCAAACTAAGTTCTCCTCTCTCACACACATTTTTTTCGTTTCTGTGAGTGGGTGGGTGGATTGAAAGTGACGAGGCTGCTAGCGAAGTTGGGACTGGACTTGCAATAGCAGCCTACTAACTACTCCCCTCCGTCCTATGGAGCTCGTCGTTTTTGACTTTTTTGAACTTCATCTTTTGACCATCCGTCCTTATTCAAAATATTTATGCAAATTATAAAATAAATTAATCAATATTCAAGTATCTTCATTGATAAAATAAGTCGTAACAAAATAAATTATATTTGTGCAAAAATTTGAATAAGACGAAGCATCGAATAAGATTTTCAGGCGGAATCCAGGGGTGACAAACTTCCCGATTAGACGGAGGGAGTAGTTATTTAACTTATTTAATATAAAAAAAAAAGGATTACAAAGAACTACAATCGGGGCCCTATCATTTACAATCGAGACCCTCGTGAGTGACCTGGACTCTCTTGCTTCTGCAGTTCTGGTTAGTCTCAGAACTACAGTACATTCGCTGCACAAACTCTTTATCCTATAAGGTAATTTCAAATTTATGCTAGTTGCAATGAACTCGTTTGAGTTTATGTTGAAGGACATCATTTTGATTCTTATTTACTGTTCCTCTGGTTTGGTTTGTGTAGGCGGTTACCTTTACAGCTGCGACTCCTTTGTGTTCTTCTGATATGTTGTGTCAGCAAACGGTTGTTGAATAGCTGCGTAGTTTGACCTGAATGGTAGCAGCAAGATATCTATTGCAAAACATCAGCGTTGAAGTACTAACATAAACATTCTTTAGTCAGTCCATTTATGGTTGGACTGCAAAAGGGTAATCAACGTTATTATCATCTGTGTCAAGCATTACCTCTGAGTGTAAAATGCAGAATACAGATTACTGAACTTGTGGAAATCTTAAAGCTATATGCAGCGATTCCTTCTCTCTCCTGAAACTATTAAACAACTTTGTACTGACAATTTGCCTGAATCAAATTTCGGAACTTGTATCCAACCTGTCTGAAATTACATGACCAGATTAATCTGTACTCTAGTGTAATTTGTGCAGCATTTTTTGTTCCTTCCCCGCCATTTTCTGGAGTTTAACTGATGCAAAGGTAGCACGAGGCAATCTTGATGTTGTTGAGCCCCCAGGTTCTTGCCAAGGCAGCTTCTGGCTCTGGGGCCGCAGTTGAACACGCCGAACTTGTGGCTGAGCTCGTGCCGGACTCAGCCAATATCGGACGGCCACCGCTCCGGCCGGAACTCGTGGCAGTCGCCGCCCCATATCCCCGCATCCTGCCCATGGAGTAGATGCAGAAGATGACCCTGTGCCCCTGCCACACGTCGCTGCGAACTGCCTCTTTCTCCTCGAACGGAGCTAGCGCGGTAGCCAGGACCGCCGCGTGGAGTTAGGACACGGACTGGAGCGCGTCAGTGTCGCCGAACCAGGCGTGCTCGGCTGCCGCCGCCGGTGGCCCTTGTTGTAGCCACCGTGGTTGGACGCCAGGCAGTGCTGGACAGCCGCCGGGTCGCACGTCAGCAGGAAGTCCGCGCCGGCGAGCCACGGACCGCGGAACACGAACGTGCACTGGAGCGCGTCGGTGGCGGCGTCCAGGCGGCGGCCTAGGTTCGCAAGCACGAACGGGACCGTGCCCCGGCCGTGCTCGTTTCACAAGTTTGGTTTGCAAGAACAACGGCAGACGCAGAATCCACGATCTGGGATCTCAGTCTCCCGGAAACTTCAATCGAACACAAGAACTAGTATTCTGCAGCGCAGATCGTGTTCCCATGGTAAACCCCGCTTCCCCAACTGCACGTGACCAACAGTTTCAGTTCCAGAAGACACTTAACGTCCCAGATTGAAAAAAAACAGCAGCATTTTTCAGTAACTTGCAACGCTAACAGCTCTTATCATCTCTGCATTACGTACCACGGCAATCTCCATATCGATCATATCGTGCGTGCACATCTCAAGTTCTGAACTCAACTCTGGTCCAGCAGTTTAACAGGCAGCAAGCTCCAACTGATGCCATCAGCCCATCAGGACCATCAGTCTAAATATTACCTCACTAGTACTGGAAAAGGCTAAACACTGCATGCGAGGTGACATTCACAAATCGAGGGGAGAGAGAGGTCTTGCAAGAACCGTGTATGATCTGACTCTGACTAACATGGGGGGCAGGCCATCACTCAAAGTGGCGGTGCTGGTGCTGCACGTATCCCTCCCTTCCCTTCAGATGGTGCCACGGCCGCCGCTGAGGATATCCAGCGCGGCGAGGGCGGCCTTCTGGACCCTCTCCCGCTCGTCGTGCAGCGCCCGGGCTTTCTCCGCCACGGTATCCCTCGCGCGCTCCACCTCCGCGTCGATCTCGCCGTCGCACCGCGCGATCTCGCTGTCACCGCCGTCAAAAGAGCCACAACGGCGTCAGTGCCAAGCCGGATGGATGAGTTTTTGCAATTGCAAAGATTAATTGGGAATCCGAAATAAGTATGTGTAGCGCGATCGGTGCTCACCTGCTCATCTTGAGCATGCTCTGGAGACCGCCCTGCACCTGCTGCGACACGTCTGCGCCCAACGCAAAAACAAAACAGTTCATGCCCGTGTTAGTATCAGGAAATGCAAAGGTGCCAACAGTTCTTCGGTTGGTTTGAAGATTAATTCCTGTGTGTCTGTGTGCATTTGTGAACCATCAGTAGTTTGGGTACATGGAATTCAGTAAGCTATCCACTCTATGCAACAGAGGTGATTTGTTGATGAAATTCGTTTGACTTTATGTCCAAAATCTAAGGCAACAGTTCAAATACTACGAGTAAACTTATTAAGAGGAAGCTGCCTGAAATGTCGCATCAAGTTGCAATGGGATGCAGAAACAAATGAACACAGTATGGTAATCATCCCAAACTTGGACTGCAGAGTAATCTAAGCCCCCATTTTCAGTCACACCAGTAGCGTCCATTCGAGCAGCAACATATCACACTGGCAATGTAGAAGCGTATAGATTACTACAGCTAGTGTTAGCAACCCCAATCCTGGGCCACTAATCTTAGTATCTAGAAGGCTCTAGAAGGAGCCAATCTGGGTACAAGGGATAGGAAGTAGGGGAGAGTTGGGAAAGAAGAACAGTAGACTACGATACATGTAAAGTAAGGGGTAAAGTAAATGATTTCTGATAATTTGATTCATGCTCGCTTGAGACCTCGCCGCTGTCTTAAGTAGCTGGAGCCACCTTTGCACAGCCTGGCATTGGTGGGCCCGCCTAGCAGGTGGTTGCTGACATTCCTCCCTCCTTGAATTGCGGCTTGCCCTCAAGCCGCAGCTGTGATCTTCCATTGCTGTTGTGGTTGAGCAGGCTTCTCTTGCAAGAACACATCATCTTGAGCCATGTCCTTGATGTTGCGCACCTCCATGCCCACTGTGACCTTCTGGAACGAGCATGTGCTACCAGCAACGCCCGGCTCCTGGTGGAAAGACAGCAAGGACACCACGGCCACCACGCTGCCGCTGGGCATGTAGAGGTTCACGTATTGCTCAGGCTCTGTGCACGCCATCAGCATGTGCAGAAGCCACAGTGCAGCTGCTGCAGTCTTCATCGTCACTGAAGCTGCTGTTGTGGAGACGATTGAGCAGCCAAAGTGCAACCACGGATCTTGAAGGTGTGGTGCTCCAAAGGCGTGGCAGCGTCGACGAAGACGAGCACGCCGTGGATGAAGGCGAGTGCGAAGTGCTCTGTAGTGTCGACGGGAACGAGCATGTCCTGGACGCAGCCCCACGACGGCCACAGTTGGACAGGCTGTGACGCCTGCAGCCCCGCATACGAACTCAGCAGTGAGGTGGGTGCGCCTTGCGTCGAGCACTTGGTGGGCGTCCAATCGGAGAAGTAGGAGCTGCAGAGCAAGATGCAGAGGAAGATGAGCGATGTCCTCCGCCAGCATCAACGTGTTGCGCTCCATGGACCGTGACGCCGGCATGAGTAGGAGAACGGCCGCCGGCACCTGGGTCTTGAGTGCGCGTCCACGGACGAGGTGCTCGCAGACGAACGCGGACACGTCCAGCGTGACCGAGTGGATGGCGAAAGTCGACACGACGTCGCGTTGTAGCTGCTGTGCGCGTCCAGTGCCCGCTGCGGCGTCAGAGCAGGTGACGTCGGTCAGCATGCGGCACCTCTTGCCGAGCGCGATGACGAAGGGGTAGCTGTGGCCGAGGTGCGCGCGGCCGTCGCTGTAGAACTTGAGGCGGACGCCGGCGTACTTGGCCTTGTGGACGCGGTAGCCTTCCGCATCCGGGCTGTAGATGACTCCATAGATGTGCTCGTGGGCGAAGATCAGTGCTGAGCCCACAGCCGCAACCCACGCCAGGTTCCCTCCACCAGCGGCGCCGACGGCATCTGGGCAGAGCGCAGCTGCCGATGCAAGTGCCTGGCCAACACGCGGCGCGTCGGGGTTGGCGAAGCTGGTTGTCGGGCCGTCATCGAGAGAGCCATCGTAGCCGCCGAGCGTGGTGGCGCGGAACGCGTGCTCGACGGGATCGAGACGGAAGTGAAGACCGGACCAGTCCTCATGCCTGTCGCAACAGGAGTTGTGGACGCTCGCCGTTCCCCCGGCGATGACGACGACGTTCGCGACGTGGGTGTACCTGAGGACGCCGAGGATGTGGAAGCCATCGAGGGAGAGCTGCCCACCTCCTGCGGCGCCAACGGCATCCGCACGGAAGCAGGCGAGACGAACGCAGTGGATCTCGGCGCGTACAACGGTGATGTGCCTCTCCTGCTTGACGTGAGCGACGAGGAACCCGGCATGCTTGCCCTCCTGCAGCGCGAGCTGCCCCTTCTCGGCGATGGTTACGCCCGCAGGCTGAGGCCGCGACGCGAGCTCCTGGAGAGCGGTGGAACAGGTGCCGAGAGCGGTGGAACAGGTGCCGCGGACGCGGACGCGGATGCGGACGAGGCACGGGTCGGAGGAGATGACTCGTCGACGCTGCTGGCCCACGTGGTGTCGCTCCGCGAGCTCTTCGGCTCGCTGTAGCACCTGTGCACACACGCGTACACGGCCGTCTCGCGCGTGCGCAGTGCGGCGGTGCTGGCGGCGGAGACGAACCGCGCTCGAACGGAGGGAAGACGATAACGACGAGCGGCAACCCCTTCCAGAAGCGGAAGACGTTGGCCCGCAGCGAAAACCTCGCGCGAGGTTGCGACGCCCGAGCGCGGGCTCGATGCGCCGTCGGCGGCCTCGAACTCGATCCAGGAGCCGTGGAGGTCGTCCACGTCGACGCGCAGGAGCTCGGGCGCGGTCGGGAAGCCGCAGCGGGTGTGGTGGAGCTCGCCGCGGGCAGCGGAGTCGACGGTCCCAGGGACGGGCGGTCGACGGAGTCGCGGCGGGGCTCGCGCGAACAGAGAGGTTGCCCATGAGGCGGTTGAGGATCTCCAGCTCCTTGTCGGCGGGGGGACGAACTTGGGCTCAACAGACTTGGTGGAGAACGCGACAGGGACGGGGTGGAAGTCGGGAAGCAAGATCGTTCCGCCTCGAGCCCGAAGTCGCGGATCCGACGAGGGTGAATGGCCGCGTCTCGATCTGTACCTTCTCGCCGACGGAGAACTTGATGGTGGCAAGTGGCCTCGCCTGGGCTACCGGAGAGCGGCGCCACGAGGAGCTTGTCGGGCGGATTGGATCTGCGACCCGTTTATCCCCAACGACTCGATGGAGCAGCCACGGCGGCGGGGTCGCCGCAGCCGATGTGTCGGCGATGGGGACGAGCGTACGCGATGGTGGCTTCGAGCACCTCGATCCGGGCGGAATCTCGGGCTCTATCTCCTCGATGGCGGAGGAAACGCCGGTGGAGGTGTACTCGATGGCCACCGCCGACGGGGAAGTCCGGCGAAGGGGACGGCTCATCGTGGACGCCGTTGAAGAGGCGCGCCCCGCCGGCCACGACGTGAGCAAAGACGACGTCTTTGCTCCTTCGCTGTGGCGCTCCACGGACGGAGCCGGACGCGTCGGGGAAGTAGTCGAACGAAGGATGGGCTCGCGGTGGCGACGAAGAGGCGCCCCGCATCGGCGACCACCACGCCATCAAACGTGTCGAAGGGCGGCTCGCCAGGACGACGACGACGGAGGGCTCGACGGGCGGCAAAGACGCCACTCTCGGTACTTGGAGAGGCGCTGCCCCACCGGGACTCGCCCCGCTCGAACCTCCACAGAACTCGTCGAACGAGGTCCGGTACGATGAATCCATGCCGTGAATCGACCAGCCGATACCACTGTTAGCAACCCCAATCCTGGGCCACTAATCTTAGTATCTAGAAGGCTCTAGAAGGAGCCAATCTGGGTACAAGGGATAGGAAGTAGGGAGAGTTGGGAAAGAAGAACAAGAGACTACGATACATGTAAAGTAAGGGGTAAAGTAAATGATTTCGATAATTTGATTCATGCTCGCTTGAGACCTCGCCGCTGTCTTAAGTAGCTGGAGCCACCTTTGCACAGCCTGGCATTGGTGGGCCCGCCTAGCAGGTGGTTGCTGACAGCTAGCATGCAAATAGATTAGATAGTCAATTGTGGCGATCGATCCCGTGTGTGTGTGCACATGTGAATGAGTGTTCTGAAATCGGAATGTAAGTACTGTATGTAACCAGTGATCTATCGCCGCCGAACGGAGATGTTTCTGACAGGAAATTCGAGACACCGATTCAAAAATTACCGAGAGATCGAGCATAACCCTAAACAACGAACCGAGGATGGGATGGTGAAACGACCTAACCGAGAAGAATCGGACGAATGTGGGCCAAATTTCTCGATTCTAAAGCAGACGACTATCGCGTGCAAAACCAGGCAACGAGACACCAACGGGGGATTCGATCCCCGCACCCCAGCACTCCAGCACCAAACATCCCTCGATGGAAGCACGAAATTGGAAATTCCGCATCAGCAACCACCAATCTAGGGGCCGAATAAATCAATCGCTTCGAACCCAGCAGCAAACATACCCAGCATCTCGGGTACCGAGCAGGAGGGGGAGAGCGGCTGCCGAAGCGAACCGCGGGGATGTGGTCTGGTCGTACCGAAGAGGAGCGCGGAGAGCTTGAGTCGCCGCCGTCCTCCGCCACCGCGTCGGTGAAGGCCTCGTCTCCGATCGACGGCGCCGCCGCGTGCGATCCCGACGGCGAGTGGGCCATGTCTCCCCGTTCGCGCGCTCGCTCTCTGCCTGCGGTGGCGTGGTGTGTGGGCGTGAGCGCGAGAGGCAGAGGTGTGAGGAATCTGGAAGCGATCGGAACCGTCAGCATATATACGGACTGGAGGCCCAAACTGTTCATGGGCCTCTTAACAATTTTTTTTTTTGACTGCCCTTCCAAATGTTTCTCAAGGCAAGGCAGGACTTTCACAACCCAATCTTCAGAGAAATTGTCATTGCTACAAGCTGGGCTCTATGGAAAACGAGAAACAAAATCATCTTTAACAATGGTCGAAATGAGGTCAGTGAATGGAAGAGGATCTTCTTGCAGGAATTTGACTTGGTGTGCATCAAGGCCAAAACCTGCTAAGAATAGTTTATTGAAAGCTTGGAGAGATAGCTATGTATAATGTCTTATTTTTTGTTTTGGGCCTGGTTGCCTTGTAATTACTCTTTGTAACATTCTTTCATTTAATTTTAAAAAAAGAGGTCGGGGCTCCCTGACTGGTTCGGTAAAAAAACAATTTTTTTGACTGATGGGCCTCTTATCTTGTATAAGACTAGATCGACTACACATCTCCTGTCATATTCCCCTCAAAAAAAAAGTCTCCTGTCATATTGTTTTTTTTTTTTTGTCTTCTACTTTTTCAAAGAAATAAAAAATTGTCACGCACTCCCTCCGTCACAAAAAGATAGTCGTTTTTAACTTTTAGAAATCTTGTTTGACTATATGTCTTATTTCTAATATTTTTATAAATATCATATGTTTTGTTATGATTTATTTTATCACTAGAGATACTTTCATAATGATTATTTGTTTTGTCATTTACACAAAAAAAAAAAAAAAAAAAAAGACGGTAAAACATGATGTCTGAAAGTAAGACGTAGGGACTAACATGTAACATGTCACGTAAGACAATCAAAACAATGAAAATACACCACATATATACGTACCATGACAGTTTCCGGAGGATTTTGATGTTTGTTATCTTCTACTGAAAGCTAGTTTTTAACTATAGTCAACTGAAATTACCTTCTTTAGACAAAACTTCACAGAATTGCCCTTGCTCAAGCCCCAGAAATCTACTAGCCTCAAGAAGCAAGCCAAAAGTGGCTTCGCAAAATATAATATAGCCAGAAGTTGAAACTATGCCGTTGCCGTTTCATTTGTGCATGGTGGAAGGTACATGTCAACCACTCAAAATATGTTGGAGGATATTTAGAAATTCGTAATAAGTTCAATATCTGTATTCATGGTTGCTTCAAATTTGGACATGTAAACTGTTTGTTTTTTTTTTTTTGACGTAACATACATAAACTTGATTAGAAAAATCATACGGCGGTTCATATGTATTCCGTCATTTTGGAATCAGCTAAGAGGCTGTATAGTATAGGGAATAGATGCAAAGAAAACTCTCTCCGTACACATAAGAATTTCATGTAACAAACCTATGTTCTAACTGAACACAATAAAGTTTGTAATTAAGGAATAAAACATGTTTTTTAGAAACAAGTAATGCTAGAACATGGTTTTGTTTAGCGTCATGAATAAAACATGGTTGAGTGGGCTAAAACAAGAGAAGAAAGAAGCTATCTTTTCGCCACGCACAAGGGCCAGGCCCATGGGCCGAGGTCCAGAACCGGAATCCATCCATGGCGGCCGTACGGGGTAAGTTTGAATTGAAACGAATGATGGTTTCTCAAAAGGAGGAAGCTTCAACTTGAATCAATCAAATCAAAGAGTGAAAATAAATCAAACCGAATGAGTGAATCGCTTGTACTGCAAGCAATGAATGTCGCCAGTTCAAACGACGACCAGCATAATAATTCATTCATTCACAGGAAAAAAAACGCAATCACTCTTTTTTTTTTGCTTTTGATCCTTTTTTGAAAGATTTTCACAAAGACACCCTTTTTTGTTTTTCGTGCACAATATGGACCCTTTTCTCGGCGCCATGGGTCACGGCGTCAAGCTATAACGCCTCGGCGCCACCACCTATGGCGCCGAGGTCACGACGATGGGCATCGCAAATTTTACATTTTTCCCGGCGCCACAGATCGCGCGCCGGGGGGTAAAATGAAAAAAAATGCATTTTTTTTTCTTCTCTTTTGGCGCGTTTCATGCAACAAGTATAACGTTTCCGAACACTATACTGAAATGGTGCGGTGGTTCAGTTGGCTAGTGCGTACGGATGTGGTCTTGGATACCTGGGTTCAAATCCCAACCCGGCCACCTCCCTATTATTTTTTTATCTTTCATTTTTATTTGGGTTTTAACAAGCAAAATGTAACAATGGTCGTTACTTTATTAGAAACTACAGTACTAAATAAATATAATAAATATTACTCTGTACACTATGAATTGTAGTTTTTTATTTTCTTTTTCTTTGACAACTCTTTTGTACATAGAAAATGTGGAGTACAAGCATGTGTTCTCGTATGCGTATGTTACATCTTACATTGCTGATTGCTTGTTAAAAACAAAAAAAAAAAAGACGAATGGTCATATAATTTAGGTAATATATTAGGTAATATATAAAAAAGTATGAACATTAGTCTTTTTGTTTTTACATTGCTTGTTAAATAAAAACAAAAAAAAAGGGAAACAAAAAGAAACCAAAAACAAGCGAAAAGAAGTGGCTGGTTTGGGGTTTGTACCCAGGTCTCCTCGACTAGACACGCACGCCCTAACCCGATGAACCACAGCAGCCATTGAATGGAATGTTCGAAATTTTGTCCTTGTTGAATGAATCGCGCCAAGGAGAAGGAAAAAAAATGCAATTTTTGCATTTCCCCTGGCGCCGTGGATCATGGCGCCGGGTGAAAAACGTAAAATTTACGATGTCACGCTGTTTAAAATTGGTTCCCACGCCGTGAACCCTCGGGCGCCATAGATGGTGGCGCCGGGACGTTATAGCATGGCGCCAAGAAAAGGGTCCATATTATGCACGAAAAACAAAAAGGATGTTTTTGTGAGAATCTTTCAAAAAAAAGGGTTAAAAAGCAAAAAAAAGACGGGCAATCACTCCTGAGGCTGGAGTGGAGAGCTTCGCCATTCCTCCCGGCCCCGGCCGAGCCGGTGGTTGGTCACGTGCGCGCGCGAGCGGCATCATAATGCCCTGCCGCTGCATCTGCATCATCCTGGTAGTACGTTCCTGCAGCAAGCAGCAAGTGCATGCTCCTTTTCCCCGACCCGGAGGGCACGGGCCACGGCGAGCTGCGTGGCGCGGGCGGCGCACAGCCAGGGCACGCGCGCGACGGCGGCGGCATGGAGTGCGGCCGGGGGCGCGGCGGGCCGCCCTGCAGGCTGCTGGTGTGATGCGCGACACCAAGGCACGCGTGATATGATATGATGGATGGATGCCCGGACGGACGCGGCCTCCTCATTTGTGTTGTGCGGTTGCGCCGCACGGCCGGACACACTTCTGGCTGCACCACACACCACATGCACGGCCTCCGAGGCGTTCACAGGCCGGCCGAAAGGCGCACGTCCTGGTACTAGTTGATGAGTTACACTGTTACAGTACACGTACTGACATCATGCACATGGACTGTGTCCCAGATATGCCACTCAGCTCAGTACGCGATCTTTTTTTTTTTTTTTTTTTTTGAGAAGATCAATACCTACTGCTCTCTTTTTTTTTTGACAAGTATACCTACTGCTCTAACTAAATACTATGGGCGGTACTATTTTTCTCCGTCCTACACATTTTATTTATAGAGGAGTAAAAAAATTTATTTGAAACACAAACGTAGTAATACTTATTACTATGCAATAGAGATCATTATTTGACCGTGGAACATATGTTTTCAGCAAATTTACTTCCAGTTACAAATATTGGTATTATTTTTTATATATAAATTGCCAATTTTATTAAAAAAAGTCTTTAACTTCTGAAAAAAGAGACGTAAATATGTTTATTTTAGAAAGGAGAACCCTATCCGTTTGACGTGAATTTAAATTCTTCGAATGGCTCCGACTACGAGAGTGTATATATGATATATATTTCTAAGAAAACATAAGCCCCACGTTCAGGGGATACTAGCAATCGCGCGGCGCTGTAGGAGTACGTACGAAGAGGCCCTGTGTGAAGGAGGTGTGGTCGTGGTACTAGGTGGGGGCGCAATGACCGTCGTACCCCTGGGCAGCGGCAGTGGCAGAGCGAGCGCTGTTTGAATCACGCGGGCCGAGGCGCACGGCGGTGGCAGAGGCCGAGGTCAGGCAGGGAATAAAACCGACCATGCCGTCAGCTGACGTCGACGGGAAGATTCCTTTTCTCCTCCATGGCCCGCTGGGTGATTAATTAACCAGCAGACGCTCTTCTCGTCTCTTGAACGGATGGATGGGTCATGGCTCATGTGATCATGTCTTTGCCCTTCTCTCTCATGATCTGTCTGCGAGGCCGCAGTGTTGTTGTCTCGGTGTCTCCTCCCGAGTTTAAAAAAGATTCCACAGGATCTGCTGCAGCCTGCCTGCAGGAGCCACCACTCGATCGCCATTGTGTACGGTACGGGTGCCTGGCCGGGGCAAGCGCGCCGGCACAGCGGCACCGGACGTCCGGTACGTACCCGCGCCGCGCGGTCCCAGGAAAGCCGTCGCGTCACAAGTCCCGGATAAACAAACGATCGAACGAGGTGACAGCGCGACGCGTGGCGGTGTCGTCACCGCATAAACACACGGACTACTGTTAGTGTGTTGCAAGTATCTTAATCGCCAGCCACTTGCACCCGCATGCATATCATGCTGGAGTAGCTACTGTGATTCGTTGCCATGCTCGGCGGCGGCGGTGGATTTGAATCATGGCGGCAATATGCCGTACGTTGACAGGAGCAGGGCAGGGCAGCTGGCTGGAGGGTACCCAAGTACGTACGATACGTCGTCAATACGGCCGGCCGGGAGTGTCCAACAAAAGGGAGATCAGCACGTACTAGACTTGTGGATACGAGTGAGTTGCGCGACTTCCGACCCGTGCATTCCACCGCACCAAGAACGAGCAGTAGTATCCGAGTAGCTGATTATACTACGTAAAGCAACGTACGCACGCGCGGCACGTTGTTTTGTATCTAATCCAATATATCCTATCCATATATAATCCTATGCAATCTAATAATGCTCGTCTCAGTGCGCCTTACAAACGCATTGAGACGTACAGAAGCATGTGATGGTCCCAGACGTACCGGCCGGTAATAAAAAGCAAAGTGAGTGAGGAAACTTGTAATGTTACAGGGCTTGCAACAAGCTAGGTATCGCCTTGCATCCACGCCAATGATCCATCGACGGATCGACCCCGCGTACATCGCGGCCGCAAAACGCCGTAAAATCCCGGGCGGGACGTGTTTTCAGTGGAGGTTACGGCACGCCCACGCCCACGCCCGGCGCACGCGGCTGCGGGAAAACAGGAGCTAGCTATCCAGCTAAAGCAAACGCGCTAGTATCTGGAACCGATCGAGGCGGACCGGAGCTAGCTAGGTGCGTGAAACCTGGAAAGAATGAAAGCAAGCTGCGTGCATGGTAGCAGCTAGCTGGGCCTGCGTGCTTGCTTGATCGTGTCCTCGTGGCCAACCAACCAACCGGCTGCGCCGACCGAAGACAACCCCCAGGTGGCTGTTGTACACACAGCTATCGTAGCCAGCTACTATATAGTATAGCTATAGACAGAGGGAGGAGCTGGGCTGGCTATACCAACTGCTTTTGCGGCGACCAATGACGAACTGACGACGAATTCGCAGGCGGCATTGCTTAGCTAGCTGCGGACAGGGCCAGTGGGTGGCCTGGGCTCGAGATGCACGGGGAGGCAGGCAAGGCTGCTGGATATCTTCCAAACAATCATGACCGGCGGCCCACGAAATAGAGATAATGGGCACTACTCCATTTTAGCCTCGGATCGATTTTTGTTCAAGCATGGCTCCTCAACTATCAAAAACCAGATAATCTCTAGCGCTCGGCTGGTTTCAAAGGTGGTTTCAATTATTTTTCTCCAAAATTGATAAGTAAATAAATCACTAAAATGTATACATAAATCCTTTTAAACAGAAAACAAAAATTGGTACAAGATTTTTTTCCTAGAAAACTATATTCCATCTTGTCGTGGTCGTATACCACGGTCGTAGTAATCGACCTGGCTAATGTGTGCAACGATGGTCTAACTCAAGAGACAATATAAAAAATTCATAAGTAAATAAATCACTAAAATGTATACAAAAATCCTTTTAAAACAAATAAAAATTGGTACAAATTTTTTTAACCTAGAAAATATAATCCATCTATTAAAGTAAATTAGTTATGATTTTTTAAGAAATTAAATATTAAAAAAATATCATCTATTGTCATGACCCAAAACGAGATCGTTTGAATAGGGCCCAACAGTATGGGAGGGGGGACCGCCGACGACTAGGCCCAAGGCCCTAGCCAGGCGCCCCCCGGGTCTGTCGCCGCCATCGTCCGCCGTGAACGCCGCCACGCCGGTTGCTTCAATTAAGTAAGGAATATTTAAGGAATAAGGAGAGGAATAAAATAGAGAATAAATAGGTTGCTTGTAAAAGAGGAATTCCAATCTACAAGGAAACCTCTAGATCTTTCTTAGCATGCAAGTCTCCCCGGACTATAAATATAAGGGGCATGTAGTCGGTTGAATCTTAAGAAGAAAAATTAAAGGGGTAACACCCAAAACCCTAAGCTCTCTCTCTCCCCCTCTCTTCCCTAAGACGCACGCCCCCTCTCCTACCCTAGCGCAAGACCAAAGACGCGCCCCCATCCCGCCACGCCACCAAGCCAGCCGCCCGTCGCGGCCATCGCCCCACGCCGGCCGTCCGCCCTTGTCGTCTTCCTCCTCTCCTACTTCATCTCCAACAAGCCCGACGAACCAATTGCAACCGCACGGTAACTCCAATTGCCGCCGCCCGCTGCCACACGCCCCTGCCGCCCTTCACAAACCCGCCGCAACGCCGCCTTCCCCCTCTTCTTCCTCCTCTCTACGGCCCCCAACAAAATTTAACCACCATCTACATCATCACCACCGCCGACAAGATCGCCGCCGACATGTCGATCGCGGAATCCATCTCCGGTTCCTAACAACCGCTATCCGGAGACCGGGACGATTCCCACCACCGACGGGCCCGACCACCACCAACGCCAAGATCGGATGGACACCACAAGATCGCCGAGCCCGGGGATGGGGATCTCGGAGCTTGCTTTGTTTCGTGAGGAGATGCGAGCCACCTTCACCGCCCTCATGGAGAAGCTCGACCAGCCGCTACGACGACCACCAAGGATGACAACCCTACCGCGACGCCAACATCAACGACACGCCAGCAAAGAATGCCGCAATCCTCGCGGTCATGCCGCTGGGCGACTCCCTCGACGACGCTACTACCACGGACGCCACCGACAACAACGGTGTCTCCTAGGGCGCCGCCGACGCCGTCCCTCCACGGGCGAGCACCGTGCACGCCCACCCCATGGGCGCCCCCTTCGCTATCCAAATCGGATCGAACCGGAGGCTACCACCGACGCCCACCAAATTGCTCGACGAAAAGCCTACCCAACTAGGCCAACGTCTCACGGCTACTACAATGGCAATGATAAGTTCCTCGATCACTACCAACATCATCTTTGACATTGGGAACATCCGAGTGCCAACAAGGACGCCTCAACGACGTCGCCGACGACAAAGACCGACGCCGCTAATCTCAACCCCGACGCCCACGACATCCTCGACAACAACGGCGACATGAACAACAATGCCAACAACTTCGCCGACCAGACATCACACGCCCACCCACCGTGCAAGTCCATCCCATTCAACAAGGAGCTTCTACCAGATCACCCATGCTACAACGATGTCGCCGACGCCGTCAACCAAGACGCCTTCGACACCGGCATCATCGACGGAACAACGACACCTCTCCGAAGGCCAACAACATCCTCGACATCACAATTGACGCCGCTTAGCTACAACGCCCCTCGGCATCGACAACATCAACAACGATGACGACGCTACCATGGGCGCCATGAACGGCAACGATGTCCTCAAGGACGCCAACGCCAATGACGCCCCCGGCCGACTACGCCTTCACCATTCCTACCATCGACAACAACAACTACAAGGGCGCCAACCACGACGACATCCTCGCGCCAACCTTGACATTGGCGACCACGACGTTCCCCACATGGGGCCCACAAAATGATGAGAACACCGACGCCCCCCTAGGCGCCACCAAGGAGACGGCCGCTCACTTGCCGACCTTTGACGACGATCTACTACACTCCGCCGGACATTTGGCCGACATCGACAATGGTGGAGAGCACCATCAATCAAGCCGCAGCCCAAAGAAAGGCGACACCATCGCCACCACGCAAAGGAACATCAGGTACACAAATGCCAACCCGACGAAAAACAAAGACTCCTCTTTCTCTCGCTCCTCCGCATCACCAAGGCGCCACGGGAGAATGAAGACAACATACCATGGTGCCCCACTCTCGGTTTTGGGACGCCCTTCAACGGCGACACCAACCACCATCACGACGCCGACTACGCGGGCTTTGGCAGCGGGGACGACTCGAGCCGTACCTATGGACTCGATGTTCCTCAACGACATCTATGTCCAAGCACGACTCGCCAACAAGCCGTGGGTCCGCAATGCACCAGAGGCGCCCTACATACGAGCATGGCAACCCAACTCCGCTCCTAAGATCGACACTTCCATCTTCAGCAAGTCTCGACTTGGGGCCTTTACAAACGACGACAAGAGGTACATACCACCCATATCAACCCCTACATCGCCAACCTCGTCACAACCCCCTGAGGCTTCCGCTCCAACTCAACTTGCTACTTCAACGGATCACAAGCTCCATGGCCTCACCGAAATCATAAAGTTCCGGATGACCGCACCAGCCTTGGACTCCACTCAAGAGATTGATAAGCCCCCCACGACGGCCATTCGTGCGACATCCATTCAGCTACAACATCACCATCTCCATCTTCGGCCCGGCTCATCAACAATGACAATAGGTAAAACGCCAGGCCAGGACGCTACTGTCGTGAAAGGGGGAGAAATGTCATGACCCAAAACGAGATCGCGAATAGGGCCCAACAAGGGGGGCGCCTAGGGGCCCAAGGCCCTAGCGCGTGCATGCCTCCCGCCGGCCGCGCCATCGTCCCGGCGTGAACGCCACGCCACGTCGGTTAGCCAAGAATTAAGTAAGGAATATTTAAGGAATAAGGAGAGGGATAAAATAGGGAATAAATAGGTTGCTTGTAAAAGAGGAATTCCAATCTATAAGGAAACCTCTAGATCTTTCTTAGCATGCAAGTCTCCCTCGGACTATAAATACAAGGCATGTAGTCGGTTGAATCTTAAGAAGAAAAATTAAAGGGGTAACACCCAAAACCCTAAGCTCTCTCTCTCCTCTCTCTCTTCCCGACGACGCCTCCCTCCCTACCCTAGCGCCGCCCACCAAGACGCCGCCGCCATCGCTACGCCGCCGTCGTGCCGCCCGGGCCATGTCGCCCACGCCGGCCGCCCTCGCCTCGTCGTCTTCCTCCTCTCCTACTTCATCTCCAACAAGCCCGACGAACCAATTGCAACCGCACGGTAATTCCAATTGCCGCCCCAAAGAAATTACCAATTGCCGCGCCCGCCGTCCCGCCCTTCCCTTCCCAGCTGCGCCAAAACGCCGCCGCTTCCCCCTTTCTTCCTCCTCTCCCCACGGCCCCCAACAGCTCTAACCACCATCTACATCATCACCACCGCCGACAAGATCGCCACCGACATGTCGGACGCCGAATCCATTGCCCTTTTGGATTTAAATTTTTTGAACTGTTTGAACGAACTCATATGAAGAGTAGTGCGATTTAGCAAATCCATTGATCAAAAGGGCCTATATACGATGGAAGTGTTCCGACTACTGCTTGCTTTGCTCGGGACGGCAACTGTACTAGCATATGGTTGTCAAAAAACTGTACTAGCATATGTGGCGAAATTGTAATCATGCACGGTGCTTTGGTACAGCTAATTTCATCATGTACACGTACGTACGTATGTACCTCGTTGCGCATAAAGATATAGTAGCACAAGTAGGATTCAAATTCAAATGGGATCGAGATACTCTATACTAGCTTCCAAACCGGAACAAACCCTAACTCCGATCCGCCATCCCCACTTTGCCATGATGCCATGGCATGCCATGCAATCAATCGAGCGAGTTAAACACCTCCGATCCAACTCCCAGTCCCAGGGCAGCCGGCCGGCATGGTGATTGCAAAAGGTACAATGATGCATGCTTGAACGCCTTCAGCCTCACCACCACCACCAGCAGTCCAGCACCACCACCACCACCACCCACCCGGGCCTGGCGCACAGTGACAGCATCCACATGCACGCTAGCTGCTGGTAGTACGACCGATCGAACCGAACCCGGGCCGCGCACGTGCAGTGTGCCTGCAGGCCCATACACACACAAACCATCATCATGTTGCGTGGCATGGATGCTACGCAGACCACAGTGCAGCTGCACGCTTTTGCTTGATCCATCATGGAAAACGGCCGGCCGGTAAAGCTTGTTCCTCCAACGCAAAGCGCCCCTGCATCTGCATGCTAGTGATCACCAGATGCAGGACAATTTTTTTTTCCCCACACCCATCCAGTCCAGCCATCAGCATCTGCATCTGCCATGCATGCATGCTGTGTGTGTGTGTTCGATCACTGGCCGGCTCCAAGCGTGAAGGTACAGAAGGTAGCACTCCAGCCGCTGACCAGCGAGAGCTTGCCAGCTTGGCACATCTTCTCCGACCGTAGTATGTGAGGTGATCGACGTCCGTGCGAGCGAGGCAGGTGAAGATCTTTGCCGTTGCCTACCCATTAGCTTGGCAGGGCAGGTGCGCTAGTGTAGTAGTAGCCTTTTTCTCGCTGTGCCCAGCTACAAGCCGGTAGTACAACTGGTCGATCCGATCGTGCATGCATGCATGAGATCAAAGTGGTAGTGCGTGGCTGTGCTGCAGCAGCCTGCAGGTCAAGGCACCGCACCGCTCACGGGAGTGGCATGCCATGGCATGCAAGTGCAAGCTGGTGGTCTCGTCGCACGCAGTTCTGTTGCGCGCCACCGGTTGATCCCCCGCGCGGCCTGGGCCTGCCATGTATCAGTGCCAGATTGATTCCGATCTCGCGTCCGTGTCCCGCCGACCCAGTCCCCGGCGTCGGCTCAGTGAGCTAGCCGCCGGCGAGTTCCTTCGTCTCCATCTCAAGGTGGTGGTCACTTCACCGCGGCTCTCCTTATCCGTCGCGCTGTCTTTTTGTATCCATCGCTGCCTACCGTACATCATCAGGTTCAGGGATCATGATTCATGCTCGCGTAGACGCCGTTGTCCCATCCGATGGCCGCATCGATCGATTCCCGGCGCGTCTCGTCCCCTAGCTGCTGGATGCCCTCACTCCCGTCTCATGTGCACCCCAACCCCAACTTGGGCTCTGCCTGCCAGTGCCAGTGGCAGGGGGCAGGATAATGCACCACCACACCACGTACTCCCACTGTGAACCTCTGAAACAGGATAATGCATGCGAGATTCGTTCACTTCTCCATCTCTCTTCCTATGCGAGGGTAATTTTGGCACAGAGATCCTGGGTCTCGGTCTTTGCTGGCTGGTCGTCTTGTTTCCAAAAAATGCGAGGGGTGTTTAGCCTTATGCGAACCCAAAAAGAAACCCAAAAATCTTCACATGCAAGACTGAGACATCCTTTTTCTCGGTTAAATGTAGTTAAATCAAAAAACCAATTGCTGTTTGCTGAAAAGTGCGTCTTTTTGAGTTCAGCTGGTTTTCCAACAATTACCAAATACAAACGTCTTCTCTAACCCAAAAATATTTTGGCTTGCATGCTAACTGAACACCCTCCGAGTCTACAGCTGTTGCTCCCAAACTGGTCCGTCCTCCTCTTCTTTCTCACAACCCCAACCCCTGCCTTTCTCCGTTTGCGTCTTTTTGGGCTGACGTTGTCCCTTTCGAACCTCGAGTACCCAAACAAATCTCTCCCTATCTCGCTCTTCGCGCTACTCTCAAACTGTAATCGTTTTGATTCATTGAGAATGCATCCGTTTCCGTTTCATTAATTTAATCGTAATCAGGATCAGAGAGAGAGGGAGAGTGAGAGAGTGAGATGAGTGAGGCCCATGCTTCGCTTTGTCCGCTAATGCTCCGGCCGCTCACCTCACCTCACCTCACCGTCGTGGGGCTCGTGGCCGTCGTCTATCTCGGTCTCCTCCCCTCCCTCCCCTTTTTATTTCCACCCCCCGCGGCCACTCGCACGCTTCCGTTTTCCTCTCTTATTCAAAACCTCACTCACTCACTCACCACCTCTAACCTCTAACCGGCAATGGGCAAGGCGGCGCGCTGGTTCCGCAGCTTTCTTGGCAAGAAATCCGAGCAGGCCACCAAAGATCAGCGGCGGCAGCACAACCAGCACCAGGACCAAGGCTCCGCCTCCGCCGTCCACCGCCGCCGCCAAGCGCTGGAGCTTCGGCAAGTCGTCGCGGACTCGGCCGAGGCGGCCGCAGCGGCCGCGGCTGTCGTCTCGGCCGGCGCAGGCAACGCGGCGATCGCGCGCGCCGCGGAGGCCGCGTGGCTCAGGTCCGCCGCGTGCGCCGAGACGGACCGCGAGCGCGAGCAGAGAGCAAGCACGCCATCGCCGTCGCTGCAGCCACCGCGGCCAGCCGACGCCGCGGTGGCCGCGGCTCAGGCGGCCCGTCGCCGTCGTCAGACTCACCAGCAAGGGACGCGCGCCGCCGCCTGCCATCCTCGCTGACGCTGCTGGTGAAACGCGCCGCCGTCAGGATCCAGACGGCGTTCCGAGGATTCTGGTAAGGATCGAATCGAACAGTGTTGTGTTGCTGCCGTGCTGTGCTGCCTCGACATGTTCGTGCATTCGTACGGGACGGCTCTGCTTCGTAGAGTAAATCGTAACACTGTTGGTTCTGTGCAGGCCAAGAAGGCGTTGCGCGCGCTCAAGGCGCTCGTGAAGCTGCAGGCGTTGGTGCGCGGCTACCTCGTGCGCAGGCAGGCGGCGGCAACGCTGCAGAGCATGCAGGCGCTTGTCCGCGCGCAGGCCGCCGTGCGCGCCAGACGCGCCGGCGTCGTCGCCGCGCTCCCGCACCTCCACCACCCGCCGCCCGTCCGCCCGCGCTACTCGCTGGTAGGGACACTCGTTCATTCATGGTCGTGCTCACTTTCGTCAATCTCGTCGCTGGCTGTTTCTTGACGTCCGTCCGTTCCGTCCGGCGTGCAGCAAGAGCGGTACGCGGACGACACGCGGAGCGAGCACGGCGTGGCGGCGTACAGCAGCAGCCGGCGAATGTCAGCGAGCGTCGAGTCCTCGTCATACGGCTACGACCGGAGCCCCAAGATCGTGGAGGTGGACCCGGGCCGTCCCAAGTCGCGCTTCGTCGTCCTCGCGCCGCGCCAGCTCCCCGCTGCTCAACGGCGAGGAGGGGTGCGCCGCCAACCCCGCGTCGTCGTCGCCGCTGCCGTGCTACCTGTCCGCCGGCGGTGGACCGCCGCCGCGCATCGCCGTGCCGACCTCGCGCCAGTTCCCGACTACGACTGGTGCGCGCTGGAGAAGGCCCGGCCGGCCACGGCGCAGAGCACGCCGCGGTACCTGCAGCTGCAGGGGCACGCGCCGGCCACCCGACCAAGTCCGTCGCGGGCTACTACTCGCCGTCGCTCCACGGCGGCTGCCCGAACTACATGTCGAGCACGCAGGCGTCGGAGGCCAAGGTGCGGTCCCAGAGCGCGCCCAGCAGCGGCCCGAGCTCCCCTGCTGCGGCGTCGGCGGCGGAGCGCGGAAGCGGGTGCCGCTCAGCGAGGTGGTCGTCGTGGAGTCGTCCCGCGCGAGCCTGAGCGGCGTCGTCGGCATGCAGCGCGGGTGCGGCGGCGCTCGTGCGCAGGAGCCGGCGTTCAGCTTCAGGACGGCCGTCGTTGGCCGCATGGACCGCTCGTTGAGGTTGCCGGCGGCAGCGAGAACGACCGGCTGGCGTTCTTGCAGAGGAGGTGGTGACTGGTGACGACCGATCATCGGCAGGCGCCATTGGAAATGGCAACAAGATGACGAGAGCTTTGGAGGAGTAATTAGCAATAAGAATGCGTTTTCATGTGTTCTTGCGAGTTCTCGTCCCTTTTTTTTTTTTCTTGGTCTTGTTTTTGCAATGTGATCAATCATGCAACTAGTGTTTTTGTTTTCTTTTTTTCTTTTTTATCAGTGGCCAACAAAGTGTATGAGGGAAATTTGATTCATACTGCACTTGGCATGTAAATTCTTGCTCCTATTATTCATGCTGTTCTTGGATTGAATGTTCTTAATGGCTTTCTTTGTTGGTTCAGAGCATTTAGTGAACTGTTTCTGCAATTGTGGAGGCACCCAGTTAATTGAATCAGCAAAGCTAGTAGTGGATACCAATCTTAGGGCATTCACCATGAATGAAGAAGAGAAACTGTAAACTCGTTTCGTATGGACCTTCATGTCACCAAGGCACTACTTGTAGAAACAACCACCACAGACCACAGTCCGGTTCCTACCTCTACAGTATGTGTCCTACTCATATGGAATTCCCTAAACTTGTTATGTACTACGAAAAGTACTATAGTTTCCGATGTGACATTTTTTTCCAAACTTCATCCACCAGTATAAATTAGGGAGGTCCAAGATAGTATAAATCAGCCCAGGTGCTTATGCCACCACCAGTCCACCATGGTACGCCCCTGTGGTTTGTGGTGCACGGCTAGATATCGTTTCTCGTTTGTAGCATTGAGTGACATCTATGCTTGCTAATCTTGTCCGACACAAAAACTAAGGCTATGTCCGAAAGACGGGTGTTATCAGTACAAAAAACATAAGCATTTACCTACCGCCCAAACTCTATCGAAGCTCTTCGGCAATGCCGCATTGGCTCATCACTACTGCCGCCCAGCGACACCTCCACCTCTCCGCATGCTCTTGCACATCTAAGACTCTGCTCAAGTGTGTGCTAGAAGGAATACACAAAATCCCAGCATCGCTACTTCCGTCTCCTTAGGTCCGTTAAAGAAAGGCCGAGCGAAACACCGCCGCCGCCGCCACCGTATTTGAAAGCTCCCCGCTCCGTATATGCCGGTGATGACGAGGAGCGGGTCCGCTTTCAACACCGTAAAAGGGTCTTTGCCGCGTCCCTGAGTTTTGGGTTTGCTCGCCGCCGATGTTCGACGCAGAAGTTAAACTTGCCGGGAGCGTGGCCTTCCGCGGTTTGCTTTTTTTCAGCGGCGCCGACGATGCGGAAGCCACGGAGACGCTAAACAATAAATTCTCCCAGGACAATTCCGTCTCCGATGGCGATCTTCCTCCGACGCCAACGGAGAGGCTGGGGGAGACTCGCCCAAGAGTCGAGGGTCGGCACATCGTCGTTTTCTTTCGATGATGATGTCATGGACCCCGCAATCTTGGAGGAAGATGATCTATAGAAAAACCGAGCTTTGCTCTGCTGACGGCCAACAAAAAATCTAAGGATGCGCCGTGGGTACCATGTGTTGGCCAATGCGCTGGAGGCAACTTACCGACCGCCTCGGTAAGCCCTCCTTGAAAATCTTCCACCTTGTCGAAGTTTGGCTCGTGCCGACGAGACCGAAGTTGGCCGGACAAAGGACAAACGGATCCCCCAAGGCTTCGAGGAAGATGAAATGTAAGTTTTAGACTTTTTATAATTTTCCTTTTCTTTGGGATTGCTTGTAAATTAAAGGGTCAATGCACCAAGATTAATACATTTTTCTTCTAAAAAAAGTGTGTGCTAGAAGAATGTAGATGTACGTGAGGTGGTTTTATTATAATGTCTTCACAAAATTTGATAGTAATATTTCCTAATCAAGGAAATATTGTACCTCTTTTTTCAAAGTTTGTTTTTGTATATGTAATTTTATTTTCGTCTTTTATTATCAAATAACTTATGTACCATAAAATTTTCTTCGCATATTGTCCATGAGTTTGAAAACTTTTTAAAAATGACTACCAACAGAAATTAAACTTCCTTCAATATAATTTTAAGAAACATAAAATATATTTCAGCTCATATGGTTCATGCAACCATATGCCATGGAGATAGATAAACAATTCAATTGTTTTGCACGGACAATTCAAGATTTTACCTCCATTGTCCTACCGCTAATACTTAAAATAGATTTAAAAAATCTAAAATCTAAATGTAAGCATATCTTGTGTTTATATGCTTTACCACAAAAAATCAGATGATTTTAATAAAGGGGGCATATATTATTCACAAATTGGATACACTTCATGGAACAAAGATCATACATACAAGTATACAACATGCAACCATGAATAAAATGTACAACAACTTTGTACTAACATTTTTCTAGTATTCATTGAAAATCTATAACCATATCTTTTTATTTTTCACAAGAAACAAGGATTAAAACTGGTCCCGAGTCATCATGGCAGCCGAAATTACCGATGATTTGAGCCATGTTATTATACGTTACCTACAATTCTAATTCTAGAGCACTACTAATAGTAAAACTGAAAATGAATCCTAGGATCTTATCATGAATGATTGTTTAATTTGTTTCAGTATTTATAGGCTACGTACTGCGTAGAAGCTACGACACTGGCTTTGGTCCTATAGTATAGATGCGTTCAAAACGTAATGAGACGACGACGACCCAGGCCCAGCCTAGCTATGGCTACTAGTGAAAGACCACGGAAACCGCAACAAATTGGATGCGAGACATCATCGAGCTGCAAACGAACTCGATGTCCGATTTGAACCGCGAAGGGGTCACTGAGTGTGACACCGTGTGTGTGAGTGGTGGTCGTCACGTCACGACCCCGTGGCGGGCGACAGGGAGATTTGAGTGAGTGAGCTGCCGCCGGAACGCGACGCGGCACGGCAGGGCAGGCATGTGCCGCCGCCGGGAGGCGCGGACGGACGGAGGCCGGAGCCGGAGGTGCGGGGCAGGCTCGACTGGATCCCCGGCCGGCCGGCCGTTCCACAGGCCAGCACGTGAGGTGAGGCCGAGAGCTCGTGGGCCGCCTCGTGTCGGGGAGGGAGGGGACCCTGTTGCTACGGAGGACCCGCTCTGTTCTCTTCCACCCTACTACTCCTACCAGTCCCCAGAGACAGAGACCGTAGTGCAGATGGTGCACTGCTCGCTGCATGGTTTCAGTTGCCGATACTGTTTGTGACGTCACAAGTGGCGTGGACAGGATTATTGTTCTGTTCTGACTGTTCGTACACCTGTCGTCCCTTGAGGATTTAATTTAAGAGACAACACAATGTGCGCGGCATGCCGGGATGTGGTGTGGTGGTAGTATTATGGGAAACTACTGTATCTCTCAACAATGGAAGTGTAAAACTTTGCCTTTGCGCGCGGTGAGTGTAAAACTTCCTACGTACTCTACTAATGTGGTGATATACGTACAGCAATGCAATTTGGTAGTTTGCCACAATATACCCCGATCTTGGAGATCTTGGATGCAAGAACATGACCCGATGGCACTGATCTATGCCTGCCCGTGAGGCGGTGGGTCACAGCGCAGACCTGACTGCCTGCAGATGAAGACACCCCGAGATAGAGCTAGCCTGATCCCTGACGACACTTCATCTCATCTCATTTCGGCCTATCAGTCCATGCGTGCATGCATGCCGCTTTCTTCTCAGCAATGATTAGCTAGGTTCTGATTTGATAGATGAGAGAGCTCATCAGACTCGAGACTCCATGGGTGACCGTGCACTTTATCAACTGCATGCTCTGCATGCATGACTCCTGCTTTTCTGCACCTTGACATCGCCGGTTTATTTGCCGCGCTGCAGAGCCACCACTCTTCGCTCGCTACATTTGAGTAGGAGTACACGAGTGTACATGGTGGCCTGCTGGCAGAAGCAAATGTGGCAATGTCCTAGCAGGGGAATTGAGACTATGTTTAGTTAGTTGGCAAAATATTTTCGGTTCGGCTACTGCAGTCACATGCACGCAACATGCACGTAGTAGTATATGTGGGAATGAGTGCACACACGGCACGAGCAAACGAGCTGATCACTCTTTTGGTCGTGTTTAATTTCCCCAACTTTCCATCACATCGAATCTTTTAACGTAGGTAAAAAAATATTTAATTAGATAGCCTGGATTTACTTTGCAAAAGATATTTTTTAAGCTTTTAGTTAGATCATGATAGGACAATATTTATCATAAACAAATAAAAATGCTACAATGCCAAATTTACTACCACACTAAAATTTTAAGGATACTAGACACACCTTTCATGTCTAGCCTGATTGTGGAGCGGTCAGCATGATGGGCTTCGACTGGTTGGCTCGACAAGAGCGGCCTGCACATGGAGGCGGTAGTTCGGCTCACCTCTCGAGCTCAACTACGACCTGACCACACCCCGTCCGAGGCAGGCAGGTAGAGGTAGCCCTGACCGACTGACCAGTGGACCACAATCGCATACTAGACGCATGCAAAGGGATTTCACCGAGTCCTTGCGCGGCCGGCCAGTTAATATCGGGGCAAATTTAATTTCGCTGAAGTTGAAAGAAATATTGTGAGTGCCTCAGTGGTCAGGGTGGCTAGTTGAGTAGTGGACCGGATCGGAGGAAGCACCAATGCAGCTGCAGGCACACACACACTAGTAGGAGCTTCAATTATTGCTTTTACTATACTTGTCGTCAGATTTCGTGGTGTAAAATCTGAAAGAGAAAGGTGGTACTGCAAAATGAGAACGGTGATGCTACAAGGTCAGGTGTTGAATTAGACCTAATCTAAACCCTATAATGGAGTCCTCAACAGAACATTCCTCGCTAGCGATCGATTTGCCTACGTGGAGAAGAGAATCCAGGTTCCTTTATACCTAATATGACATTTTTGGAAGCTTAAATGAATGATTGCGCGCTACCACTACTACACGCATTGAACTTCCGCGGCGCTTTTTTCCGATTTTCCGTGGCGGGTATGACCGCCACGCAGTTTAGGTCACGTAATCGAACGATAACCGCGGGCGCTTTCCCTCGCCGCCACGGAAAAATCGACAACCGCGGGCGTTATTTAACAAAACCGCCACGCGGTTATTGGATTAACCGGGCGGCCATCCTTATTTGCCCGCCATGGTCATTAACCATGGCGGGTTTTGTAATATAACCGCCACGGTTAATTAATTGAGGATTAATAAAAATAAATCGTAAATATTATAAAATTATAAATTATGATCTACACCATTATATTAAATCCGCCCTTAGGGGCGCCAAAGCCACCTATTTTTCCGTGGGCGTTTTTTAAATGCCTCGCCACGAAAATCAAAACCAAAACACCCCAAAAAAATCAATCTCGGAAGTAGTGTAGCTAGCGATGATAAGTTTGTCGCTGAGCCCGCATCGATTTTTCCCATAAGTATAGTGTTTCTATCTTGGTGGCACATTTTCGTCAATGCAATGGGGTTGACATTTTTTATATTTTTATTCACATTCCGCTGATGATTTGTTTCCCTCCCATTGAGGACGTCTAAGGTCACCAATTTTGGGATGGTGTGAGTACTTCCTATCTCAGATATTATTCCGTCCATCCAACAAAAAGAATGTAATTTTTTTAACACGCATAAGATTTGTGTATCTTTTTTTGATTAAGAAGAGTTTTTTACAAAAGCGCGTACTTTTTTGGGGCAAAATAATTACTACTCCATGGTTGAAAAAGGAAGATGTTTTGGAAAAAAAGTTTGGGTCAAACATTGTGAACATAAATCATTAATAACTTTTTAAGTCGTTGAGTTTAGAAATGTGAAAATCATATCAATATATTTGTCTTGAAAAAATTTTCATAAAAGTATACATATATAATTTTTAATAAATATTTTTATAAAAAAGAGAAGTCAAAGTTTCAAAGTGGAGACCGCTAAGCCGCTGTCCTAAACGCAAACTTTTTTCAACTATAGAGGGAGTATACAAAAGCGCTACCCTCCCCAATAGACTCAAGCACAATCAACATTAGATTGGAGGCCGGTGCCCGCAAGAATGTAATTCTAGATGCAATCTCGTTATAATTTTAAAGTTTAAATCCAATTATATAGATAAAAAATATTAAAAGTTTATGATAGCAATAAGAATATAATCTAAATAGATTTCAGGATAAATCTATTTTTTTTTTTTCTTCTATTGTTACGTATTTAGAACCATAAATATTAGTACAACATATCACTATTCTAGAATTGCATTTCTTTTTTTAGGATTGACGGAGTATGATACACCTCAATACCTCATCATATACACACACACACCTGCTGCACCACGTGTACTAGTACGTAGCACAACTGATGATTGCACTACTCCAGAGCTTCAAATTTCGAATCCCAACAGGATCTATCCATCGGAGACATATGGGATCCCGCCTACAATGCCGACCTTGTTTGCTAGTATATCGATCAAGATGCTTGCATCCATGCCCGTCACCATGCATCCATGTCTATCTATCTAACACTGCCAGTTTTGTTTCCGTCGTTCAGCCATTCGATCGCATCTTGCCTTCTTCCTTATCACTTGCCCGTGCATGCCCTGGTAAGTGATCACAGAGTAAAACTATCATTAAACTAGCATTGTTAATTACCCCAAAAGTTCAGGCATGCAGCTCCCTGTTGCATTTGTTTACCACTGCAAAGCAGGTGACAACTGCTTGCGGCCCTGGATTTGTAGCATTTGTTGGCACCCCAAAAAATCAAATCAACGCCACATCGCATGTACTTTTTTGCGTTCCTACTAAACTGACATCAAAAGAATCGCCTCCTACATAAAACTGTTAAATACAAATCAGGTTTAGTGAGTGCATTGTAAAAAGGTTTTTATAACATACAATTTGTTGGCACCTAATCAAGCTACATGTAGACGTTCTTAAACTGACATACTCCTACATATGTTAAATCAAATCAGTTTAGTGAGTGCATTGTACTTTTAAACATTTGTAGCATCTAGCCTAATTTGATTATAGCCTAATATTATACGTACCTATATACTAGAGCATTGTGTTTTCAGAACTCCATGTGGGAGCTGCAGCTAGCAGATGCAAACTACACTGACATGAGGTGATAGTGGCTGATATGATTTGTTCTTTTAGTCTGGGCAAATTGATCGAATGAGCGAATCTTCAGGCGGGCCAGAGATCAACCTTCGATCGTGAACTAATATTAAGTAATACTTTTGTAAAACAAGTCGTTTTGGACAGTAACACGACCTTCAAATCATAACTTTGACTTCTTATTTTTATAAAAATATATTTTTTGAAAAAAATAATATATATATATTATTATTATAAAAGTAATTTTAAAAGACAAATTTATTAATATAGCTTTATATTTCTAAAATCAATAACTTAAAAAGTTATTCATGATTTATTTTCTATGTTTGATCCTAACCTTGTTCAACACAACTTTGGCTCTCATAGAATTGCCTTTAAGAGGACAAAGATACACTTGGTCTAATCAACAATATCCTCCCCTTTTATTGGAACGATTAGATTGGTTTTTTTACATCAGCAAATTGGGTAACTAGCTTTCCTAAGTCCTATGCTTCAACCCCTCACAAAAAGAAACCTCGCACTCATGTGCCATGCTTGATCATCAATGCTTTCCACCAAAAACCCAAAGGCTCCATCTTTTTAGGTTTGAAAATTTCTCGCTTCGAGAGGGATTTTATCCCCTCAAGTCCAAGCTGGCCGGACTGCCCTCCCACATCTTGGACCCCGCAAAAGCTAACCGCTAAATTCAAAAAACTGGAGAAGTGTTCTTAAGCAATGGAAGCCGAATCTATCCTCTCCTCGAAGATTCAATAAAAAAATGTGAAATCAGGTTCTCACTTCTATAAACATTTTGGAGGAATTTCGGTGACCTAAGTCCTGGTTGAATGGAACTTCAAGAAGATTTTGCAGGACATCTAATTGCTTTACTCAAAACAAATGTAAGACATATTGGAAGCAAAGGGGCTCCATTAAATGGGCTACTCTTGGTGATGCGTACTAAATTTTTTCATGCTCATGCAACCATCAATTACAAGAAGAATTTTATCTCTCATCCGAAAAGGATGATGGGTCCTTAATAGTGGATCATGATGAAAAAGCAAGTCTTCTTTGGCATTCTTTTAAAAATAGACCGGGGTTTCAAATGCTTTTATTGTTCCCGTGAAACCAAGATGCTTTACCACAAAAATCGCCAGGATCTGACTTCTCTCATTGAGCCTTTCCCCGGCAGATGAAATTGATCTTGTTGTTAAAGGTTTACCAAGAGATAAAGCCCGTGCCCGCATGGATTCAATACCGATTTTGTGAAACACTGTTGGAATATCATAAAGGGTGATTTCTATAATATGTGTGATTCCTTTTATCATGAAAATTTGTGTTTGCAGTATAAATGGATCCCATGTCACCCTTGTACCTAAAAAGGATGGTGCTCAAAAAGGTCTCTAATTTTTAGGCCCATTTCTCTTCTCAATACTTCAGTGAAGATCTTGACCAAATTGCCGGCCAACGTACTCCAACAAGCCCCTACCTCCGCCCTACACAAAAATCAAAGATGGATTTATTAAAAATAGAACCATATGTGATCGGTAGCCTTGGCCTTGGAATATCTCCATTTATGTCATGAGCAAAGAGGAAATAATTATTCTTAATCTTGATTTTGAAAAAGCTTTTTGACAAAGTGGAAGATGCTTATATGCTCAAAATTATGGAGCTTAAAGGGTTTCCTTCCAAATGGCTAGCTTGGATGCGTAATATTTTCGCCTCAAAGTACATCACCGATATCAATGGAGTTCCGTGGAAGGTTTTTCATTACAAGCGTGGAGTAAGACAAGGTGATCCTTTATCACCACTCATGTTTGTTCTAGCCGCCATTTTGTGCGCCTTTTATCAATCAAGGTTTCACCCTTCGCAGTGCCAGTTACGCGCAGCGTCGCTGCATTGGTGCGGCATAGCAGCCAAATGCCTCGCGCAAGCAGCCGGTCGGTCGTGCGGCAGCGTTAATATCTTTAAACCCGACCGCTGGGGACTGTGGGGTATAAATACCTATTCTACCCCTCCCACAACGGTAACCTGGCTCACTCTTTCTTCTTCCTCCCACTGCACGCCTGAGCACCTTTGCTCTCCTCCTCACCTCCATTGAAGCACCTTGAGCTCCCCACTCAATCTCTCACTTCCCACTGTGGGATTTTTGAGGGAAAAGGCAAAGAAACTCATTGGAGACCGGATCTACTACTTCCCCACTCAAAAGAGCATTTGGTTCACGCTTGGGCGGAACCCTAGGGTTCTTTACTCTTGAGCTTGCTCCTAGACGGCTAGGGCGCCGCCCTTGAGCTTGCCCCCTTCGTGGCAGCCTTGGGAGGTTTGTAACCTCACACAAAAAAGAATACATTACCCCACATCTCTAGGGTTAACTCCCCTAGACTTGTGAACGAGGGAAAAGCAAGTCGGTGGGCAAGCTAAGCCTTGTGTGGCAACCTCAACAACGTGGACGAACCCAAACTCGTGGCTGGCTTACGCGGAACCACTAAGTTAAATCCTTGTGTCACTTGTGTTCTTTACATTCTTGCATATTTATCTTGTGAGCTAGGTTTCGTCCCGATCTATCTTGTCTGCGGTTTCGCTATATTTGGCTAGTCCCTTGTGAAGTATTTGTGGTAAATGTAGTGTGAATCACGAGCACCAAGTCTACGCTACAGTGATTCACTTTTGGGGCCACTGCCAGTGATCTGCTGCGCGTTAAAATGCTTTGAGGTCGCTGGGCAAGCAGCCGCTTCGCCAGCCTTCGACAATCGCCCGCCCCCACTCCGCCTCGTCAAGTCAGCTTTACGCGGAAGTGTCGGTATGCCTATGACGGCAAAGGCTCGAACTAACCGATACAAATTGTCTAAGTTTTAACAGTCGATTTTTGGGGTCACTTATTCAACACCCCCCCTCTAGGCCTTCCATCGATCCTACACCATGGGTCCATTTGGTATGGCATAAATACTACTCAAGACAACCCTTACCTATACCTGGCATCATATGCAAAGAGTTTCTTTTTGATGGAGGGACATTTCAAAGCTCATAGTCAATTTCAAAAATCCGCAAAACCCATCATTCGTGATGGAAGTACATGTCTTCGTGGCATGATCTTTGGGATACAAAGACTCCTTTCCCGACAAAGTTCCCTCACCTTCTTTCATATGTGAAAAGGAGTTTCTTCTCTCAGTCTCAAGCAAAGACAAATTGATCCACTTCATGATCTCTTCCATCCGCCTTTTTATCTGCTGAGGCCTTTTGGTGAATTCAATGAGTTCACCGTGTTGATTCAAAATCTTGATTTACAAAGTACCGACATTTGGGTATACAAATGGGGCGTATGTTTTCTTTCTAACAAGGCATACAAGATGTTGATAGGTCACGTAAAATCCACATCCATCTTCAAAATGGCTCGAGTTCGCTTTTGTCAAAATAAAAAGAAAGGTGTTCTTTGGTTACCGCTAGCATGACGTAGTTAGCACACAAAGATCATTGCTTAAAAGAAGGAATATGCATCCGCCTCATTATAATTGTGTGTCGCGGCCAATTGGGCATTGAAGAAGATCTCCCACATCTTTTTTTCAACCGCCCTTTCTCAAAGAGCCGTTGGAACATATTGTCGGGCCATTGTCCCTCGCTTCCTCGTATCCCATTGTCCCCGGCTTCCTCGTATCCCCAAGATAGTGGTTCAAGGCCTCAAGAACCAAATTAATGTCCCTTGTTTCCCATGGAAATTGTTGTCACCATGTGCTGGTTCATATGGACAATGAGCAATGATGTGATCTTCGAGGTCTTCAAAGACTCTCTTGGGCGATGTAAAGAAGTTTTAAAAGGAGATTGCTCTAGTTATGCTTAGAGCAAAGGCACAAAAAAAATCAGTTTAGATTTATGGCTGCAAACTCATTTGTAATATTCTTTTATTTTTTCCATACTTTTATGTTTCATGAACTTCTTGTAAAGTTTTTGTTCC
Source organism: Hyparrhenia diplandra (assembly GCA_015847255.1). Classification (NCBI taxonomy): domain Eukaryota; kingdom Viridiplantae; phylum Streptophyta; class Magnoliopsida; order Poales; family Poaceae; genus Hyparrhenia; species Hyparrhenia diplandra. The sequence goes on along the minus strand of JADLZK010012550.1, from coordinate 9,482 downwards.
TTTTTAATTCAATAAAAGCCCGCAGTAGGGAAACCCTCCCCGATTATGTCAAAAAAAAAAACACAACTTCTTTTACCTTCCCGAGGGAAGGGATGGGAGTATAGTAATAGTAGTACATGCTAATCCTGAATCTTGCAAATGATGGTACTCATTATTGTTTTCCACTTGTAATTTTTTTTTTTTCCACTTGTAATTACTATATATATCATGTCGCAAATTAAATTAGCTTGCTTTGCAAAAAGCCTGGCTGGGAAATTACTCTCTTCCTATACATAGGACGCTCCAAAGATGCTCTGTTTTTCTGTTTGTTGAGAGAGCATGCAGCTATAAGTTGCAACAGCTTGTATGCGATCCCAGAAATGGAGCTCAAATGTAACGCAGAAACTATAGTACTCCCTCCGTCCCCACTGGAGTTTGTCATCCCTGATTCGTGCCATCTTATTCGACGCTTCGCCTTATTCAAATTTTTGCACAAATATAATTTATTTTGTTACAACTTATTTTATCAACGAAGATACTTCAATATCGATACTTTTATTTTATAATTTACGTAAATATTTTAAAATAAGACGGATGGTTCAAAATGCTTGAAGTTCAAAAATCAAAAACGACTAACCCATGGACTGAGGGAGTATTCCGAGCTAGACGACCACTCGACCAGCTTTCAGTGTGGGATGACACTGAAACTGATGATGATGCGGTCGTACGCCCAGACATCCAACTAGAGAGAGTACTACAGTATATTATACTGCAGCTGCACGAACTTTCATGGCAATGTGCAGTTCTTAAAGCAATTTTCTCTCATTCATTTTCCGAGAGATATATCAGGTTTTTTTTTTTTTTCAGAACCAAATATATGTGTATATAGGTCCCATTCATGATATGCTGACGAGCACACAGTCTGCCATCAGGGCTCAGTTTGTGTGGCATGCTATAGCACACATATAGAAGCCAGAGCAGTAAAAAATAGTCCCTCTGGTTTCACCTGTTCACCTGTTTCTAGTATTACAGAGACGAGACATTGTTGTACAAGAGACTTGTTACCGTGGCGCTTTTAGCCAAATAATTATTTAGCACGCGTGCGCTATGGGCGAAGTGGGGGAGAAAAAAAACCGAGAGAGAATGAACAAAAAAGTAAGAACCCTTGGCCAAAAGTAGGTGTCTATTTTAAACGCATGCTGCCCCTCGGAGCCATTCAGTCTGTTCTGCTGATTTCTATTTACGCCAAGTTTCGGGCTTATTTCAGCTCGTAATTCCCCCGCCACTGCCAATGGTGCCTAGCTAAGGGCCCATTTTTTTTGGAAGCATACCTCAAAGGGCATACAGGTTGGGGAGGGACCTCGCCAAGGAACCCCCAAGAGCTTCCCGCCCAAGAACGGCATCCCTCGCAGCGCGTCACAAGCATCACTGAGGCACATCGCTGGGCGCTGAGCGGCGTTTCTCAATCGGCAAATACTTCGCAGCGCTGGGGGGCGGCGTATCGACTCCCGCCGGGCGCAGCGCGCGGGGCGCGTGTTTCATAACACTCTCGCGCAGGCGCTGCAGATGCGCTGCGCATCGACGTATGCCATACCGCGCTACAGCGCCGGGCGCATCGACGCGGGCTACCGGCAGCGCTGCGCGGCGTCGTATGGTACACTCCCGCTAGTGTACGAAGCGACGCGGCGACACTGGCAGCGCTGCAAGTGCTGGGCGCTTCAGCGAGCGATGGCCACACGCAGCGCGGGGCGGCGCGTGTCGGTGAGACGCATTACCCCGCAGTGCGCGCCGCGGGTGCAAAGCGAAAGCACCTCTCAAGCAGCGCTGACGTGCGCTCGCCAAGCAGCGAAGCGACCGAGCCGCAGCGGGCGTATGCCAGAGAGAAAACCCTAAGAACGCCATATAGAGTTGCTCGCCTTTGTTCTTTACTTGTTTACCCTGCCGCGAATGAGCTAAATCAGCTCGCAGCGCTCCTAGCCGTAGTGGCAATAGCGCTTTGTCCCGGATACCGACCGACGCCTAAAAATACGTGGAGACAAGACGCATGACGGGGCCGGTTGGCAAAGAACTTTATGACCTATCCATCGGGATTTATTCTCTTGGGATCATTATCCATCCACGCCATACGCCGGGACCCAGCTCGTGGGCCCGGCACCGCCTTTATTCACATTCACATGGGAAGCCTCCTCCCCCTCCCGCTATTCCCCGTAGCGGGCGTCGTGGGCGCGTGTGTGTACCCCACAACATATCTAGCGAAAACAAAAAGCGGATAAAACAAAACAAAAAGACGGCTTACCTGTCCCCATCCAGGGTGGAGTGCATCTTACTAGCAACCTAACTGAAGTAAACTAGTAACTACAGAGTTGACAGTATACCCTACTACCACTAAACATGCAGTATGACCCTCCACGAGTTGGTGCAGACAGTCCATGTCTTAGTGTCAGTTTGTCACCATTTCTGCTTATATATACTAACTAGTTGAGCAGGTGAAATCTGTCCAAGGATCGATCCAAACTGACGATGTGCCCGTAATAACCAGTTTAAAAGTTTTGAATTCGTACTGGCTGCTGATCTCTACTAGCGATCTTCGTTGTCCACCCTTTGTTATTGGACTCATGGTGATATATATAGTATTAGGGGATGCCTACGATCCAGGGACGGATCCAAAATTTTTATCCATTGATGTTACTGAACCATAAATATTATTACTAAACTTTTTAGGATATTTTGTAGTAATACATTAATATTACAGTGGTAATTTGTACATGGTTATTGATGTCACATGACATCAATAATTCTACTGTGGATCCGTCCCTGCTACGATTGAAGTAATTTTGTACTGTTAACCTTCTTTAATCTGGACATAGGTTAGTTAGTGCATATTGTACTTTTGAAACTTTGGGATTCTCTAATGTTCTGTACTTTTTCTAGACTAGTAGCCTGTTAAATCGTTGAGAAGATCCATACATATGACACTACTTAAATCTTTTTGAAACTTTGGGATTCTCTAATGTTCTGTACTGTTGTTTAGTATGTTATATGAATATGTACAACTGGTTTTGTTTGTTAAAAAAAAAAAAAAAAAAAAAACTCGGCTAGGAGCGAGATACTAGCTGCTTTAGATTGTTCTTAAATTTTGAGTGGCGAATAATCTTCCACGTACAATAGCTAGGGATGAACATGGGATCAGGAAAGTAAGCATCTACTCATTCTTATTAGATTTCTTTGATCATCAATTTCTTTTCAGTATATCATCAATTGCTTCAAAATCAATGTGATATGAAGAAATATTTGAAAGATGAATATATTGGTATAACCTTGAGACACTAACTCAATTATAAGCATCCATATAGTTGTTGTTAATTAGTCCTCAAATTTGTGCTTTTCCTACCGCAGGAGGCGTCGAGAGTACTACGTTCAGATCACATAATCTTGGAACTTGCAAGTCTAAGCAGGAAGTACAATACAAGCAATATTTGACTAAGGGAACCGGGCTACGATAAAGCTCTCTGTACATCATCTCAAATAAATGCTGTTGATTTATTGTTGAAAGATATGTCAGCGACATCTTCAATAAGATTGTCCTCGCTAGGTATTTCTTGCCCTGGTGGACAGGGGAGAGAGGGTGAAAATATATCGTCAGTTGCTCATCGCTCATCTCGCACCATGCACCACCATCTCTGACTCACAGCCCACTTTCGTATATGGATTTTTCCCTTTTTATCCTCAATCTGCGAGCGACGAACTTCGCTGAGGACGCCCTAAATATGATGCTGCAGTTTGGCAGTCAATGGCGACGCACTGGTCCAGCTTTTGAGCACTGAACATAACGATGGCACCATACGCCGATGTACATTACATTATACTGTATACCACTGCGTATGCGCACACAAGCAGCTGCACGGTCTTCTATGTCTCCGGTTGTTCAAGTAAAATGGGTTCTTCTGTGCCTCATGTCTGTGGTCCAATCCTTCAGATGTGCACTGCAGATTCTATGTTGGTCCTCGGTCTGATCCCATTTCTATGTTGGTCCAAAGATACCGAATCTAGTTAATTACTCCTTTCTTGAAAAAAAAAAAATGTAATACTAGACTTCAAATCAAACCGCTTTTAAATTTATGTATATTTTGAAATTATGTTATACGGTCAATTTAATGATATTTATTTGCACAATACTTTTTTATGAATTCAATGAAATTGAAATCATTTGGGAAGAGGGACTCAAATGTTCATGAGAAGTTAATTGTGGCCCAAAAGAGCTTTTCCTCACCCCTTCATGGAAGTTCTCATGATATGTAGGGGCCTGGTGCGCGCATTACTTGGAATGAAAATGAATGCATTGAATTTAATGGCAGGGTTAAGTTCCTGTAATTTCAGTTCTGGAAGGCTGCGTTCAAAAAAAAGAAGTAACAGCACATCTTTTCAAGATCAAGCCGAGTCTAAATTGCCCAAATTTTTCCGTGCTTTTGTGGCCAAGTGCCCTGTACTAGTTAGCGCTTTTTGTCCCTTTTCTCTCTTGTTGCTTTTGTGTCTAACTGCTGGTTAGGCACTCAGCTGCTTTTCTCTAATCATACAGGTTTCGCGATGTAACGCAAAGCCGATCAGATCCAATTATACTGATCAGAAATCCTACCTATACTGTAAGTCACGGAAATTTTGCGTTCTAAAAAGAAGTCTGAAACTAAGGTGAGTCTAGCTGTTCTAGTACTCAAAATCTTAAGCAGGATGTTCACAAATTTGAATGAAAAGTACCATTAGAATCTTAAGCGACGACAAATGCCCAGAACGTGCCAGCTACCAAAAGAGTTACGGTGGAATGAATCCGATCTGCTGCCCCATTTCCTTTTCCTGTACACCTAGTACTACCCTACGTACGTACGGTCTGTTTCTTGTTTCTCATTAACAGTAGAGCAAACAAAAGGCACACAACACCCCATTAACGGCCACATGCTTTGGTACTGCCTGTTGAGTGCATTTGCGTGCGGTGAACGTCCGCAGCATCATGTCCATGGGTCGCCACTCGTCAGCAGCAGCATCATAACCCCACTACTCACAAGTAAAGGAGCGAGGGATGATCGAGAGCACGAACGAGCCGCGAATCGCAAATCACTGCATCCGGAAATCCAACCAAGAGGAATCATCCAAACAAAAAGAAGAGAGGATGTAGAGACAGACATCTTTTCTGCATCTTGCAGGCAAGGCCGGCCAGTTTTCACATCACATGGAGATAGATAACGAACAACCACAGGCAAAATGATACTTCCGTTCATGTACGCGAGTATGTTCATCAGTCTTCTGCTGCCAATGTTCCTGGCGCTCGCGTCCTACACTAATAATATTTATTTTCTCATCAGATGAGAGTTAAGGGCCTCAGCTCACCAGGACCATGCATGTTGTGTAAAGAGAGAGAGATGAAGCAACTGCTCACACTGTGCAAGCTACTGTACTTCATTCATACTCACCTCGACGCTGATCAGATGGTATCACTGGTGCCATTACTACAGTATACAATGCCAGCCAGTGAGCGAAAAGAGAGTATTGATACATACTCTATGTCTGCAATTCAGAAATGTGTGACACTTGAATGGAGAACGTGGGTTAATCAGTAATCAGTACTGGAGTATTAAATCACTGAACAGTGCACACCAAGTAGAGATGTCCAACCAGTGAAAGCCAGACCAGCAGTGCCAGACTTGAAAATACCATACCTACGAAATGCTAAATCACTATGCAAACCCAATGAAAAACATTCACAAACATTTCCGTTCCGCTCTGATGAATAAGCCTTTATGCTGCTGATGCACATACAGTTATTATCGATTGTCTCGGGCGAGGACCCCAGCTTGGCATACCACGGAGTACAACAGTATATAAACTTTGCAACAGCCAATACGACCAGTTGGTGAAAATGAAATCCTGACGAAATAGTGCCCTTGCCTGAAAAACGTTCAAGGTCAGCCTCTCTGAAATCTGAATCTGAATGCTTCAGTTCTTCCTCATTCTCAGCTCCAAACATGGAATGCACTGGCCATGCCTGCATCAAATCAAATGAAACCATTACATACCAATCCTTACCATGCAGCGCATTGTGCGTAGTACGTGGCTGCCCACTTCATTTTCTCCAAGGGGATCTGTAGGATTTTCTATACATTCAACACGTCTGGTATTTTCTGACAGGTAAGAGAAAAACCGGCCTGTGTCCTTGTTCTAAGGGCACATATATTTACATTGAGAGGGATACTCTCCCCTACATATATCATATATTGTTTTACTAACTGAATCTGACTATAAAAATAACAAGCAACATTTATATCTTTCAAATAAAGTTTATTAAAAATAGATTCAAAGATCTATCTAATGACATTATTATGCATTTCTAATATTTGTTATACAAAAATCAGTCAAATTTTATTTCTTTTAAGGATAGATATTTGCATCTTTATATATAGCAGATACATAATCATAGGGGACAACAGCAATTAAAAAGACAAAAAGGCCTGAAAGGACTACAGAGCCTACATACATTGGCATGTAAATGTTGTGTTTTCTTAAATCTGCTATCATCATGTCATGGCAACATTGGCAAAGGTAAAAAACTAATAATAGTGTAAGATTAATCTGCAATATTGTAGAAACGAAAACCCTGTTCCTAGGGTGCTTAGGAAGTCATTGAATTTAAACAAGGTGGTTGGTTATGCAAGTTGGGATAATTCACGCACTGGACACGGATGCAACATTCAGAGTGATGAAGCGGGGTGGCGTTGGCGGAACTTCTAAATTGAAGTGGAGCCCGGGAAGACGTGGTGAGCGCGGCTACAGAGGCGCGCCGGTTTCTGAAGAGTGTGTTTCACATTGTCTTACATCCGTGTTTTTAGCAGTTTGCTATGTGTTGGTGTGTGTGTTAGCTACCGTGAGTAAATAGCCGGATGTAAGTGGGAGTGAGTTGGGGCTTTGGCAATATTTGTAACGTGTTTGGTATTCCCGAACTACCATCAATAAAAGCGGGCAATCATTACCTAGTCGCCATCCGCGGCCTGCCGCTCTCACCCTTGTGTGTGTGTTTCCTATGCCAATTTTGATCTAGGCTTAGCTGCCTCAAGGACGTGGTGTGTGATTTCAAAGTTCCCCTCGCTATCTTAACACGCTCTAGGACCAAGTGATTAGAGACTAATAGGGACCTCAAAATTAGTCACTAGTCCCTCCCCAAGAAAGTCTATTGTACTAGGACTAATGAGACTAAAAATTAGTCTCTAGTCCTCTTATTTAATAATTTAGACCAAATAAGACTAAAATTTAATCCCTAAGTAGTCCCAAAGAAAACCTAATAGAGCATTTCCAAGGGGTTGTTTGTTCAAAAGTCTTGACTTTCTAGTCCTAGGTACTGTTAAAAATCCTCAGCCCCCTTTTTGCTTCTGGTTTCTTTGAAGCACTTTTTAGTATTAGAGACTAAAAAACTCTAAACCAAACCGTCCTAGTCAAATACGCCAAAAAGCGAATTAAAATCCTTTGAGGGGTCATGTTCTCCTACGGCTCTTTTCCTATCATGGCCTTTGAATGGCCATGTATACTTGACTAGCAGGTGAAATAAATAAGGCCCACAAAACAAACAAAAGTGGTTTCTTTTTCTTTCTTTTTGAGAAAGAAGTGGTTCACTCCTTTCTACCTTATACCCGTTATATATAATTCAACCTGCTAAACGTAGTATACTTAGTAAGGCCCAGCAATATTATCATGGGCCCATGCATCTACGGCTCATACTGGCAGTGGGCCTCGGAAACACTAAACTAGCTTCCGTGGAAAAACGATGCGACGCGAGTACGCGACCCTTCCTGATGGCGTCGACGGCAAGCCACGGCGGGCGCCCACGTCCTCCACCGACTCTGGTCCCGCCGCCCGCGCCGCCGCCCCGCGCCGCCTGCAGGCGGTTCGACCGCTGCCGCTACGGCTGGATGTAAAGAGACACACGACCCCAGCCCAGCCAGTTCCCCATCTCTGTTCCGCTAGCCTCGCTCAAGCCCGCCGAGATCCTTGTTTGCTTGTGTGCCTGTCTGACGCTCCATCCCTCCCCTTTCCCTCCGGCAGCTTTCGATCGAGACGGACCCTCGCCGAACACGCCCTTCCGGCGGCCGCGGAAATGTTAGTGCTCTGCTTTCCCAGTCCCAAAGCGCGTTCCGTGGATGCTGATTTTCACTTTCCTTTCAGAGCTTCTTCTTTTCTTTCTTTCAATTTTCGCAGCCTCAACCTCTCGTTTGTATATATAAATCTGCTCTGTTTGTTGCTTCTAGGTTCTGGTGCGTGGTGACCATGAGACGCGTCGCTGGTGAACGCTGCGGTGGCGTGTCTCGGTGTAATCAAAACTCTTTGCTGCCAGTTAGGATGTGCCGAATAGTTGTCAATATCTTGGATGGATTAGATTGTTGGGAAGCAGCGCGTGCTAGGATAGGATGCAATTTCGGACGTAAAATCTTAGGCGATGTACAAAAGCGGCGTGCTAGCACTCTGTTCTCTCTTTTACGGATTTGCAGTGACAAATACAAGCTTTGAGTGCCCTTGGAATTCTAAGCAAATTGGATTTCGCTCATTAGTCAGATCTTCACAGAGCTTTCACAAAGTACCAGTTTGGCGCGGTCACATCTTTTAACGCGTTTGGGGTTTGCGACAAGTACAAACTGCGTAACACCATCGGCACATGATTTAATACCCTGGAATTTGGTTTCGTTGCGTGGAGAGATTTCTGTGATTGCAAAAATAAGGAGGCAAAACAATTTGAGGTCTAATATGAGATATGTTTATGAAAGTTATTCTGTCAGAGAATTTTTGTTCATATATGATTTGCACTTTATCTTTTTCTTAATCCTACTTAGCTCTCTCACAAGGCTTCTGTGGAAACCTCACAATCATCGTAGGTATTCAATTTGGATAACATATTTTGTAAAATATGAACAGTTGTGTTCCAGAGATCATTGATCTATTCTTGAACCTTTTTACCTTAGATGAATTTATTACTCTGGTGGATTGCTTAAATCTTTTGTAAACTGCTACATCTCACCACACTGTAACTTCTGCAGTATTTACTCGTCCTCATGTAAAATACATTGATCTCCTGTAATAGATGTGTACCAGGAACACTTTTCTTTTGAGGACTTTAACTCTTGGACTATGTTCATGTTGTCTTATCAATTTATCATTTGGTGCATTGGTCATATGCAGATATGTATGGTCCACGAGTTATCTGAACTTCACTCAGTTGAACTAAATATGATCCAATTATTATGTCGAATACTACCAATTGTGCTTTGTAGACTAGTCACGTCAGTCATCCTTATATATATATTTTTTTTTCCTCTTTGTTCCAATTGATGATAATATCCACTTGAGTACTACATTAATTCTCATTTTAGTTACTTGAATACACATCAAAACCTAGTAGATCTCCTAATCATGTGCTAGAGAGAAATTGAAAACCCTTTGATTTGGTTATATTAGTAGAACATGATCCTGAT
>JADLZK010012549.1:0-26504 GCA_015847255.1 Hyparrhenia diplandra | reverse complement strand
CCACTTAACATTTAAATTCCAACAATCCTTGGATCTCAAATACCATTAGAGATTTTTACTTTGATTCGCTACCGTTTGATATACTAGTGTTTCAGCGAGAGGCATTAAGTTGAACTTCATACAAGGCACAAGCTACACACCTATCCACAACTTGAACAATGGACTAAGCCTTGAATTGCAAGTTTTGTCTTGAATAAGCTTTGCTGAAAGCCAAACTAGTACTTGGTACCCGGTAGCCTTTCCCCGATGGGTGGAGCATATACGTCATACTCCCTCCGATCTCTTCATGAGCTTACTAAGTCACCCAAGTCTCATAGGCTAGCGGCGTTTGCTGATCGAACTCATATGGGTATGCCAGCGCAAGAATGCTGCAGCCAGGGCGGCATCTTTACTTATAAGTCAATAGGACATATTGAGGCGTTTCTTTGCCAACCTACCATATGAGCCTCTTTTGCTCTTGAGAGTGTGCATCTTCACATAGAGGGTTTATTAGTTTACTCTCCTCGGTTTACCAATATAGCTTGTTTTCCCCAGGTCCTTAGTCGCGGGATCTCCAATCAAAAGTTGGGTTACTACTCTCTTTGAAAACTCATATGGGTCTCATACCCATCTCTAGATGCAATTTCTATCACATTAAGTGATAGTCCTTTAGTAAAGGGATCGCGGGGTTTTATGCATGCGTATATAGGATCACGGTTATTACTCAGGGCTTCTGATTTCACGGCGAATTGCCGAAAAATACTAGCGTGTCTTGTTGACTTTGAATTTATCGCGCATTCACTTTTGGTGATCAGCGTTTGATTATCCGCGATTCATAAGGATAGCGGTCTTGGTTTTCAACCACCGGCAAGTCCGGACAAACTCCTTGCCAGCCCACTCGCCTCTGCGGTCATTTCTACAGCGATAAGTTCTGCTTCCTTGATTTGACTTAGTCAAAATAGTGCATTTACAAGACACCGTGCTAGCGCCCGCCTCAAGAGTAAGCCGCATATCACTTGTGAAACGTTTGAGCAATATAGAAATCGGTTAGCATCGCTATATCCCTCTGCTTAAAATTTGAGGTGCCGAATAGTGAATTCCATAGCTCATTGTACCTTTAAAGATAGCACAAGACTCTTTCTAGTACATGCCAATGATCATCACCGGGTTTGGACATATACCTGCTCGTTTTGCTCCGCACGACCGAAGAGATGTCTGATGCGGTTTGGCTAGATACATGAGTGAACCAACAATGCGAGTACTTGGTGATCTCTATTACGCTTCTTATTCTTTCGCAATGTCATACTGCTGAGGATCGCCAGGAATTTGTTTGGAGGAGGAAAACCTATCCGCGAAGCCAAGCATTTCGGGACCTTCTCAACATAGTGAGATTAGCGATGAAATGGCCTCCATATCTCTTTACTTAATTAGCTTAATGTTTAGAATTCATCCCGGCCTCTCACCAGTCTTTCATATCAAAATTCTTTGACAAGGAAAGACTTGACCTCATTTATAACATTCATGTTTGTACGCAGGTGGAATATATCAACATATAAACATAATATAGCAGTTATTTACCGTATTCGATAATACACACACCTATAAACTTCATTAACAATATAGCGGCATTAGTTAACAGCGTGAGTATCAAACTTCTCATGCATTGTTTAGACTTCAATAATTTACACACCTTAACGCTCTTCACCTTTTACTACAAACCTCCAGGCTGATCCATATAGATCTCCTCATCCAACTCTCCATTAAGAAAACATCTTTACATGTTTGATGAATGGTCGGACCACTTAGGCTGACCAAGGATAGTAGTGTTTGAATAGTGGTGGTCACATTTCTAACTTAGCAGGCGGTAAGTATCGAAATCTTCTCCTTTTAGGTAGCAGCCACGCCCAGCTACAAAGAACTGACGCGCATATCAATAGTACCATTGGGTCTAAGCATAGCGAACACCCACTTACAACCGATTGGTTTATAACCAAAAGGTAGTTGAGAAAAACTCCCAAGTTCCATTAGAAAGTCGAGTCCATCTCACTACGACGACTTCTTTCCGTCTCGCATCGGAGATGCATATGCCTCTGAAATAGAGGGGTATCATCCCACAAGATTTACAATGAAATCATCACGGGTACGCAAATCCTGCATTATATTGTTCCTCACGGGAACTTCATTGTCATCCTTACCAAGTGGATTTTAACTCAAACGGCTCAATAGGAACTTCGATAGGTATAGTAATTTCGAGAACTAATTAGGTGGAAAACTTGTGTGCTGTGCACCATCTTACTTAGGAAATATATATTCTCAAAAATGTATGTCGGTTAAAGATAGTATCAACATGCATGTCGAAACTTCAGATTTACTACTAAAATGGAGTATAGGCAATCGGCATTGGCGACATCCAAGAAAGATCACGGAGTCTTTTGTGGTCAAGCTTACGCTTCTTGTTGATTGGAACATTGACTTTACGTAAGCATCCCCGCGTCTTAAGTATGAAAGTGATAGTTTCCTTCAACCCTTATATCTCATATGGTGTTGTGTCTCTTTATTCTACATTTTGGTATTCTGTTAGGGGACATGACTGCGGTCAATATAGCTTCCCCTCACCATGCCTTGAATAAACCGGCCGGTGTCTAACATGGCGTTAACCCAGTCGGTCGTACGTGCGATTTTTCCTCTCGGCAACCCGTTGGATTGGTGACGAATAGGGAGGTGTCCTCCTCATGAATAATACCATGTTTCGCGCAGAAATATCAAATGTTATAGGAAAATATTCACCACCACGATCTGACCTTAGGCACGTTTAATTTTTCCTTTAGTTTGATTTTCAGCTTGATGTGAATTTTAAAGTAGTCTAGTACGCCATAACGTTTCGGCAAGTAAATATAGCAATATCTAGAAGCATCATCAATTAACGTCATGTAAAATATCTGCGCTGAAGTTAACCACCATTCATCGCGCCAGATCAGGAATGTATGAAGAGCTCTAGGGGCAAGTGTCTCTCCTCCGGCTGCCTTGTAAGGGCTTTTCGGTTATGGAATTTACACACAACTGTGGCGCGAACCTTTGGCAATGATGAAATGGAATTAACATAAAACTAGATAAATGTGACATCAAGCCAGGTGTATGACACTGGCGAGAATTACCGGCACTGGGGTATCATCAATTGTGCCACAAATATGGTTGACTTACGTAGTAAAAATCGCGAATAAACTTGCGGAACAAGCCTCGCGCCAATCATAGCCTTTACCAATAAATTGTCCAGCGGAACATAACTACTTTATTGGACTCTAACACTACTTTAAGACCATCTCTCTTAACAAAGCGCTAACAAGGTTCTTAACGCTAGAATAGTAGGGACATCTTTGTTCTTGTTTTGCGATCTTCCCGGAAATAGCGAGGATCTCGGGTACCTGCGAGCGAAGCGTGACGATCAGAACTCCCCATCGGGGATGAGGAGGAACCTTGGAGCCCTGATAAGAGAACAAAGGATGTCAGCACATGCGTGAATGTTGCTTTTGAGTATCAAGCCGCCGCTAGGTGGTAGTTGAAATCGAAGTACTGTTAGGAAGGGTACCATACGTCACTTCGGCATTGGTTGCGGTCGCGGGTTGACCTTCTTCTCTTCACGGTCCGCCGCGGCGGGGACACTCCCTTAGAAAAAATGGCCAAAGATCACCACCCAAATTGAAAACAAGGCATCCTGGACTTTACGTGCTTCTTCTTCTTTGAAGGGTAGTGGCTTTTGGGTTTTGAAAGGCTGTTGTTCCCTTTCCTTTATTCTTGCCTTTAAGGGTTTCGGACAAAGTGGGCTCGCCGCCAGTTTCATTGCGGGTAGCGGAGTCTTGGCCGGGAGCTTTCTCCACCAACATCTAGAGATTGAATCGGACATTGCGATATCTTCACTCTCTTATGCTTGAGGAGCTTGTGTAAAGTTCCTCCATGGAAGGAGTAATTTGGCAATAATAATACCGACCACAACTTCATCGGGGTATAATATGCTCAAAGGGTTCAGTTTCTTAGCCGGTATTTGTATCTCATGAGCTGAGCAGGCTATGGATTTGTTTGCAACCATCTTATAGTCATAGAAGCTCTCCACGATGTCGCAGGTTGTTTGCGCATACGAAGCACCATAGGTAATTATTCAGGATAATCCCACATAGCTTTGGCGCTTTTTTATGATACATCACGGCATCATAGATATGATCGTATCGTGCGCCTGACTCCACAAAGATTTAGGTGGCCTTCCGAGATTTGTTACGATCGCTGCAGAAGGTCTCTCTCTCCGAATTAAGCCAATAAGGCGGGAAAGGCATATCACATGGCGATGGCAATCGCTGACGCTGGACTGCGCAGGGGTATGCGCGGAGAACTGCTAAAGGCACCGGGAACGCTCGTAAGCCATGGCTGGGCGGAAGGTTTACCGTGGTTTTGGGTTGACACGAAGTTGATAGACGTTTCGATTGAATTTCCCATCGGAATAAAATCGGAACTGAGATTTCTGGAATGGGCTTGGCATGCGCGCAAACATGAACCATAAGGTCGCGGCCATAACGGATCGGCGGGGCTGGCGATTGGTTGGATGGAAGGATGCGGACGGGTAACGGGTGGAGGTTACGGCTGGCTGCGGTTCCGGTCGTGTCATTTTGTGGTGGTGGTTTCTTTGATTGAAGGCGTTGTCGGCCAAAGGCGTGATGGGACGGTCCCTCAAGCGTGTCCTTCTCGGTGGGCGACGCATTGGCGAAGATTTACAGGGGACGCGGTCGTGACTTCGAAGGTACTTATTCGCCTTCCTCGCGATTCGCGAGGTCGGCGGCGTTGATTCAGGAGACACCGCGCTTCGCCCGGAGTAAACTAGTGCCGCGCAAACGCATTCGGGTACGGAGACTTGGCAGCGGTGGCGCGGCGGCTGAGAAGAGGCAAAGCTCTAAGCTTTAGATTGGATCGTTTTGGCGTGGCGATTGATTACCTTTATATGATCCGGGGTGAACCGACCTGCGTGAGCACAATCCGCGATCTGGCGGTTAGGACTCTCTGGTTGCCGATATTTGATTAGAACTTCTGCAAACCAAAAGACCAAAAACGAAACTGCAAAGGAGACGGCGCCCCGCGAAGGCAGGAGCAGTTTGGGAAGACCATTCAGCGCCGTGCGCCGCCTAAGCCCCGCCCGCCCGCCCGCCGCCGGCCCGGCAGCGGCGATGTGGAAGTTCCCACTTTCGCCTTCTTACACTAGACTTGAAGGTGGGGCCAGCTTCGATATATAAGTTGGTCCTCTCCGCAGCTTCCATAAGCAATGTGGTACTAAAGGTTTACTGCTCCTACTCGCCACTATTCATGAATGGGCCTTTGAGATTTCTTTTTAGAATTTCAGAATTTGTTATTGGGCCAAACCCGCTTAACATTTAGAGATTTAGCAACCACATGCTCCCGTGAAACCGTGACCTAAGCGGCTATGGAACTTTAAGTTTAACCAACTTTTATAGAAAATAACACCAATATTTATGACATCAAATTAATATCACTAGATACGTAATTGAGATATATTTTCATAATAAGTTTATTTGGTTTCATAGATATTATTATTTTTCTTATAAAGTTAGTCAAACTTAAAAAGTTTAACTTGGTGACAACTCTAAAGTTGATTTATTTTGAGACGGAGGGAGATACCAAAACACGGGGCACCTAAAAGCTAACTACATGCTCCCGTGATACGAATACGTAACACAAACGCTATGGAACATACACATGAAGTTGTGTTCTAGGGGGAAAAAGAGCATCCTTGCCGATCACGGTAGTATAGAAGACAACAACACCAACTTTCCCTAGCAGACTGCACACTACCCATCCCGACGATTGCAGCAAGAAGAGGGCCCTACATATCATCGTTGCCAAGCTTCATATCGCCAAGAATAGCTTTGACTCTATTTCGATCCCACACCTCGCTCTAAGTAGAACCCCGGGGGGGGGTTTCGCCTCGTGTAATCATCATCAAAACCACGTTCGTGCATCGCAACAGCTTAGACTTTATGCTACAAGAGACCTGCCTTCACACGTGATTGGGCTTGAAAGCTAAGAGCAACCACTAAAGGCGACATCGAAACCACGCTGAATTTCCAAACAACGGCACCTTTTCAACAAGGATGTAATGTCGATGATGCCATCATCACTTGTCCTAGAAATTGACCTACCTTTCCACCTTGAAGACAATGCTAGAGGGAAACAACACCCCAAGAGGGTAAGGGCGCCTCTATGGCGCCATTGGCCTAAAGCCGTCACCAAGGAGGCCTCTAGCACAAATGTCAACCTGATGTCATGTTGCCAGCATTGTTGTCACTTGTCCCTGCCCGTGAAGCCCCTAGTCATCGATACATTGGCGCACGCAAAGGGCATACAACTGCGTCATCACAACCCATTCCAACCGGGAATGCACGAAAACCGACTATCTATGCCACATAACACCGCTGCACCAAAATGGTAAAGCATCTAAAGTTTGACCAAAATTATATAAATTATAAAGATTTGTGACATGAAATAGGTATACTATGAAAAAAAAAAATAACGAAGAATACAATCATAATTAGTTGGTATCATAAATGTTATTATATTACCATATAAATTTGGTCAAGATTGAGATGCTTTCAGATTTTCGTTTCATCATGTATGATTGTTGTCGGTTTGTTCGGCTCACTATACAAATCCTGGCTCCGCCCGTTATACCGATGAACGCGGGAGGCCATGGAAATTGCTCAACCATGGGTAGGCTCTTCAGGGTGGTAGGGTGGGTGGTGCAAATAAGACCAGAGACAGTCCTGGCACATGCCACAGAGGGAGAGAGTGCTACGATAGACAAGAGGCAGGTGTGGATACTACAACTAGCAGCCTCGATCCACCTGTGGTGTGGACACTGCAAGCATTACTTGCAGCCTCCATTTAGAGGGTCGAGGTTCTGGAGCCCTGTATGTGTTGACTGTTGAGGTTCTGGACCATTGACGCGTTCTGGATCGTGATCAATGCTGGGCGACGACCGCAGAGACAATGACTTTCCAGCATAATTAACACAACAAAACTAGTACTATAAAGTTATCGAATTGGTATTCTTATAGAGAGGCATTCTTAACCCTTAATATTATGGTTTTTGTGATCGGTTTATTGCTGTCTAGTTGCAAAGGTTCAGAACCGCCAGAAACTAACATCTTTCTGTCAACAACGCATTTGCTTAGTTATTTTTATTGGTGTTGGCCACACGTATTGCTTTCTCGGTATCTCATGGCTCTTGCACTTTCAATATGGATAGGTATTTTGTTGTTATTGATGAGGTATGGGAGCTTCAAATTTGGGAAACAGTAAAATTTGCTCTCGTTGAGGGCAGTTATGGATGTAGAATAATCATTACTACTCGTAAAATCTGAAGTTGCCAAAGAAGCTGATGGCCTGATGGGGTTTTACCCTGTCGCTCCAGCTGATGGCCTGATGGGGTTTACTCTGTCGCTTCCAGCGAGCCACGAGCAGCGAGGTCAGGCAACTAGAGGCCAAACGTGGGAACGCGGCAACTACAGCTGGGCCCCTCCTCCGCCTGGCCGTCGTGGCCGACGAATCGCTGATCGCGCGGGGAATTGAAGCGGCCAGAGGGAGTTTTTTTAACCTTTTAAATTAATATTTGAATATTATTCCTTTACAAAAGTACATGGCAGATCACCTTTGGTCACGCCAGCGCCCTGGCATGATAAAACCACTTTGCCCGCTACATGCGCCGGGCGCGATAGGAAGCCCGATAGTGGCATCGATTGTTGACCGGAGCTCGCGTGGCGGTACATGGGGCCAACCTTGCCACATCATGTGGCGCGACAGTTTGTCGGGCCGGTGTGGCTAGCGTGACAGAAGTCATATAAGTTGGCACTCTCCTTTCACGCTCTAGGCGAGCCCGAGAGGTCCTGCTCTCCCTCTCAGCTCTCTCTTCTTCATCCCTCCACATCGATTTTATGTAGTTTGGATTTGGATCTTGGATTTCATTGGTCCCAGTCCATAGGTATGACTCCATCTCTCTCTTCTCTCATTCATTTTTTTTTCATTTGGCTTAATCAATTTGAAAGGAGAGCTAGCTGAGTAGACTATATTTGTTCAAGAAACATCAAGTTCAACTTGTGATGTCATAAAATGTCATTGCAAGAATATGGAGGGCTTACCATGTATTTATCAAGAGGAGCTCCTTGGGGCTGCACGCCGCCTTGTTATCTCATCATAGGGGTCTTCGCATCACTCGCTTGTTGGTCTAGAATGCTGGATATCGGGGTTTAACATGGAGTCTAGTGGACCTGTGAAGCCACATCAAGTACTCACGAGACTCGTGGACCACGTAATCAGGCCATTTATCGTCGGTAACCCTCTCTTATTCATCCACTTGTCCACATACTTGGATGGAGAGAGGGAGGAGTTCAACCTAAACGACAAAAAAGGCTCCCCTCGGGAGCCTACAACTACTCGCCCCCACGGTGGAGGGGGGAGGGACTGCCACCGGTGCGCCACCCCATGGCGCACAGCGCAGGAGGTGGCGCTGCTACCGCTACCGTGTGCCCCCCCCTCACCGTGGCAGTTCGGGCGTCGCGTGGAGGAGCGGAGGTGGCGGCCCGCCGGTGTGGAGGCGTCCTAGTGGCGGCGATGGAGGCTGCTCTCATGGGTATCTCGAGCGGATGGAGGAAGAATGGAGAGATGAGAGGGTGAGAGAGAAGTTGAGTCGGGATGGCCAAAACCTAATACCCAATCACGCCCGGGCGGCTGACACGATAAGCCGATGTGCTAGAGTTGTTGAGGTGACACGGTGAGACCCACTGAATGCCACGCCAGGCTCCGGTCAACAACCATTGCCACACCATGGAGCTCCCCGTGGTGCTAGCACATGTGGCACGATAGGCTGCTGGCGCTTACCAAAGGGGCTGTGCATGCACATACGCTTCCAGTTAGGTTATTATTAAAATATTAATTAAAAAGTATAATCTAGAATCTAGATACGAAACAACATGTAATGCAGTGGTAGAGGGGGCAAATGAGCAAGAGAGAGGTCACCTTATACGTTTCCAGTTTGGAGTATTTGTATTCCATTTGAACAATTTATATTAATATTTAACATCGTTTTACCGAATTAGATATGGTTTTACCAAATTACGAATGGTTTACCGATTTGTATAAAAATTGGTGCAAGCCCTGTGCTCACCTAGGTCCGCCACTGGTCACATGGAATGAAAAGCATGTGAAACACATGCACACAAATTTTCATACATATCCCCTGTTTTAAGAGATCTCAAAGGAATTAGTTTTGATCATCTTCTATACACAGGTTGTGTCGAACCGTACTCATGGTCAGTTTCTTTTCTACCTTATACACGCTCACCATCTAAGTTGTCAAACTGACTCTCAAAATATAAATTGATTGCTGATGAATAAAACAACATGTTTAAATTTCTGCCTCTTGCGGTTTCTATATACGATTCTTCGTTCTAATCATATTGCGGAACTAGCTGGCTACTACAATTCCTTTAAACTAGCTAGAGTGCAAGTAACATTACTTTCAACTGGTCCATTTTCCATCAAGCTGTCATACTCATATGCTTCGTCTAATTCAGCAGAAAGGTACAATTAACTGAAATTTTGGTAACTACAACGTCTGTTCTATTATTGCTTTGTTCTTTGTTGCAAGTAGATTGGATTGTATCATGTCATCGGGTGGCCAAGATGGAATCCACCTACATAAAATGAATATGTGGTCCAAATAAGCCAGAGTGTCGTTCAAATATAGTCGACACATCACATAGATAATAGCTTTAGTACAAGCCAGATTCATGCGTATGTACCATCGTAAGGATCACATTACACAACAAAGTGGCAAACTCAGCATTGTATTGGAGGATCGTTAGCATCTGTAGATAATGAAAAAAAATTCTCGCTTCAAAATGTGCTTCTTTTGAAGATGCCCATAGCAGGCCACAGTTAAGCATTTGATTTTTTGTTGCAAGTTAGTAAGTCTATTGATCTAAAAGTAGTCTCTAGATTATTGAGAACTCCTATTGAAATTGAGAAAAAGGACATTTCATACGAGCAATAAATACGTCCCAGTATTTATTGAGAACTATCTTATCTATGTCGTTACTACCTAAGGAAGCGAACCATCAATCTCATGTAGCCATAGCTGACGTAGTAATAAAACATAGATTGTGTAACCATTAACTAGTTCTAGTCCTATGAACATCTTTACCAGGTCAAGACTACGATGATAACAAAGTCCATTTGGGACATATCACAACTTAAAAAACGGGTACTAGGCACCAGCTTAGTCATGGCTTTTCTGTTTGCACTTGAAGCTAGTGTAGCCATCAACAGCTATAAATATGGGCATACAGAACCAATGCATGCACACACCTCTACTGAGCAAATTATTTACAGAACAATAGTACTAGTCCGAGTAGAGAGAGAGAGAGAGAGGCAGTATAATGGCTGTCTCAAAGGGTGTCACTCTTCTTCCTTGTGCCGTCGGTCATGTTCGTCCTGGCCGCTTTTGATGGGGCGAAGGCGCAGGAAGCACACGGTGTGTTAGCGACGTACAACATGTACAATCCCCAGAGCATCAACTGGGATATGGGGAAGGCGAGCACGTTTTGCGCTACGTGGATGCCAACAAGCCGCTGGAGTGGCGGCAGCGTTACGGCTGGACGGCGTTCTGTGGCCCTGCCGGTGATCATGGCCAGCCCCTCACGTGGCCGCTGCCTCCAGGTGCGAATTCGAATGCATATGCACTCTTCTATATATCTCTGTTGTGGGTCTGTCTGTCTGTCTGTGTCTTGTTCACTCGCACTCGCAACATATATAATCGGCAATGGCTTCTTGAGCAGGTGACGAATAGGGCGACAGGGGCGAGCACGGTGGCCAGGGTGGTGGACCAGTGCGCCAATGGCGGGCTCGACCTGGACATGTCGGTGTTCCAGCGAATTGACACCGATGGAGGTGGCATGGCCAACGGCCACCTTCTGTTGACTACCAATTCGTTGGTTGCCAAGATTAGAAACAAATGGAGTGAGAGTTAAGGAAAAAG
This sequence comes from Hyparrhenia diplandra, assembly GCA_015847255.1. Lineage (NCBI taxonomy): Eukaryota > Viridiplantae > Streptophyta > Magnoliopsida > Poales > Poaceae > Hyparrhenia > Hyparrhenia diplandra. The sequence continues at coordinate 15,436 of JADLZK010012549.1, read as the reverse complement.
AAAAACATATAGGATCCATCATTTGAAACAGAGACCGGGGTGAACCACGGGGAGTAATTGCCTCCTCTGTACCGACGAATATCATGTCGCTAAGAGTAATAAAAATAATGAGCTTCTATCCCTCCATATCTCACACGTTGTTTTATTATTCCTTTATGTGTGTAACACCACTTAGAATCTGTTCGGCTGATTTAATAAGCATGTAAGATAAGTTTTGATCGAAACATGTTGAAAATACTATCGTAATATATACATTTTCATTTTAACTTATACATTACCTTAACATTTGTATTATAAATCTTGATGCATTTTGGGATGTATGTGAGTCCGATGTCCATATGAAATAAAAAAGTATCGTAGAAAATATTGAATTAATTAATAAATTATAAATATATGGGAAAATCATATCAATGTCGGGTCCATATATAATATGGTAATGATCATGGGCACATCACTGCTGGTTTTGTACATCAAACCGATAGTCAGTGGCGGAATTGGCACACAAATAAAGGGGCCATCCTATATTCATCGGTTCAAGAATTTAACAATTCGCTTCAAATTGTTTTATCCATACAAGCATATTCTAGCTAGGTAGTCATAAATATAGTAATTAATTATGCAATTCTAATACACAAAAAGCGAATAGTTTGCAAAAAGTGAGAAATATACCTTGTTCATTTCAATTTCACCGCACAATTCTTTCTCGCCATGTTGAAATCATCAATAATTGAATCCGTCGGATCTTCATTGCAATTTCTCTCTCAATAAGAGTAACAAACAATCTCTTAAAAAATCCATCTTCCATTTTGTTGCGTAGCCTAGTCTTTACAAGTTTCATCGCAGAAAATGCACGCTTCAGAAGTTGCGTGAAATTGAGACCTGTAAAGTTAGAACAAGGCTAATCAACCTCGCAAATTAGAAAGAAATATTACTATTCGATGTTGCAATTTATTATTAAGGAATGAAGTACGTGGATAAAAACTCAACAGAGCAACGTGCGTACATGGGCTGGGCCATGGGCTACCGGTAATCAACACCGACGGTAATCATTTGGCCTTTTGTGATTAAGAGTGGCTAATTATTTTCTTTGTTTAGGGGTGGGGGGGGGTCCCCCCGCCGCCCCTCCCCAGTTCCGCCGTTGTCGATAGTGTTCGTCAAATCAACATTCCTAGCTTTATCATCTTTCACCGCCTCCCTCGCACCTTCTACAGTCTTCAATGGCAAGGGAGGTTGAGTCGAGGAGATGATATGTGGGCCCATATGGCCTAGTGCGCCTAGAGGTTGCGGGGGAGCTTGTCTTCTTGGTCACACTCTGCATGACCCTGTTGGCAGAGCGGCCAGCAAAGCCACACCCAAGGGGTGGGGCCTAGGAGATCCGAGCCTTGGTGGCTTGGGGAGTCGTCTTCTAGCATGGATGGAATTAAATCCGTGGTAGAGCCAAGGACTAGCCCCGAGCTCGGAGCGAGGCAACGCGGCATTCACGGGCTCACCCTAAGTCCCTAGCCCGAGGGTGCGCTGCGGAGTGCACCTAATGGGTGTAGCCCTTGAGCCCTCAGTGATCCAGGAGGGATCAATTATAATTAGGGTTCTTTCGCATGAACACTAGATCATGAGGCTTGACATACTTATAATTTAGGATCTTGTCACATGGTTGGCTCACCACGTGGTTATAGTGCACAGTCACTAGGACGCGAGTCCAAGCCGCTGTCGCCGCTTATGGGCGCAGGGCACGACACCCTTGCCGGTGGCACTAGCCGGGCCACTACCCATCAATGGTGTGGGTCAGGGGCCATGAGGCATGGGGTGGGGCTAGGCCGTAAGGGGCTGCCAGTGACGGGCCACCGTTGTCTATGACGATAGGCCAAGGCCGGAGGCGCTGGTGTGGGCCAAATATCGCGGCGATGCCGAGGGGCCGATGACGCTGTGGACGAAGTTTGATAGGAACGCACCGGCGGGCACCGCCCATGGAGACCATATCGCCCATGCTGCAAAGAACAATTTACAGGGAGATGCACCGGGGGCAGCATGGGGTGCGTGAGGCCCGGATGTCGGAGGACATGCAGACGAAGCGAGACCGAAGCCTACCCGAGCCCGCGCGAAATGCCACCAGGTGGAAATATATTTGGGAAAGAGCGAGAGGATAAATCTACAAAAGAACATTATAATCATTTTGATCCTTAGGTCTAACATGTGAAGCTGATTTACCAAATAAGTCTTGAAAAAACTTTACTTCATTGAAAAAACTGCTCATAAAACTAAAAATCAGAAAAACCAACTTCACTAGTCAAGCGGAGCTGTCCAAATGGAGGCTTATTAAAGTAGTTGTGTTGTGGATTTCAAGCTTTCAAAACAAGGTATCCAATATCATGATGAGAATTTCAACAATTAAATTGGTAGACCACTTTAATTTGTGTTGATTTCGCTACACCATGTTTGAATAAAAACCTTTGACAACAAATCCATATTTCTTTATTGTCCTCAAATTTTGGCGACTACACCGTTGGAAATGCACTATTTTTTGGTACCGAGATGGCAAGACCAAAATGTTGAACCATACGCATCATTGGCGGTCACAGCCACATGCAATGCAGTTGGCACTTCACATTTCTATCGACAGTGACTGTAGGCAGAAAGTACCAAACAATGCTTTATCTGTCTCTTATATATTAAAAAGAGCGCTCTATTAAAAGCTTTAGCTTTCTTGTGAAGCTCACAAGATACATAACGTAAGGCAAAGAATATCCGAGTCTGTTGCCCCAAAAAATCTGGACAATAAAAATGCACGTCCACACATGAATAGTTAACACGTGACACCAAAAAGAACAGGTTCCATTGAGCCGTTCAGAAGGACCCGACCGTCTCAAAACCAACGGTAAGATGGGACAGGAGAGATCGACAGTTTTCCCATTGCTGCAAGCCTGCAACTCTGAAATTTCAGGCAAATTCTTCACCCCATCTTGCCTCTCATTTCCAGCATCGTTCTCAGAATTCGTTATGGCGGAGAACGGCGTTCAGGAACGCCTGCTACATGCCGGCGACCCTTCTAAGATGCTGCCGCCGGGAAAGGCAAGAAGGTTCCGGCGCTGCCACACGGCGCCGTCTCACAACACCGAGCGATCCATTCTCCAGAGGGAGAACATGAGCCGGAAGGGCGCCAGCGGCGCACTGCCGCCCAATGGGCTGCTCACCAGTTCGCGGCCGAGGTTCTGGCTCGTCGGCATCCTCCTGCTCGCCTACCTCCTCGCCGGGACCGCCGCGTTCTACCTCGCCATGGACGACATGTCCGGCGACCGCAGCGGCAACCGCGTGCTGGACGCGCTCTACTTCTGCGTGGTCACAATGACCACCGTTGGGTACGGCGACATCGTCCCGTCCAGCGACGTCGCTGCTGTTGGCGTGCGTCTTCGCCTTCGCCGGCGTGGCCCTTTGTCGGAGCCTTCCTCAGCAAGGCCGCCGATTACCTTGTCGAGAAGCAGGAGGTGCTTGTCTTCCGTGCGGTGCACCTTAACCACGCCGACGATGCCAAGTCGCTGCGGGACATGGAGGCCAACAAGGTCCGTTACAAGCTCTACACCGCCACCGGCCTCCTCGCCGTTGTCCTCGCGTCCGGGATGGCGTTCTTGATGAAGGTGGAGGGGATGCGCCTCGTGGACGCGTTCTACTGTGTCTGCGCTACTGTAACCACGCTTGGGTACGGCGACCGGAGCTTCGTCGGCGACCGGGCGCGCGTTCGCGGCTGCGTGGATCATCGTGAGCACGTTGGTGGTGGCGCTCTTCTTCCTGTACGCAGCGGAGCTGGGCGCAGAGCGGCGGCAGCAGGATCTGGCGCATTGGGTGCTCACTCGGCGGACTACCAGCATGGACCTCGAGGCGGCGGACCTCGACGGTGACAGTAGGGTCAGCGCCGCAGAGTTCGCGTTGTACAAGCTAAAGGAGCTAGGGAAGATCAGCCAGGAGGAGATCGCAGAGTTTGTTGAAGAGTTCGACGAGCTCGACGTCGACCACTCTGGCACGCTCACGTCGCACGACCTGGCCGACGCACAGCCCGGAATAGACCGGCAATCACCGGGGACGGGAGCCACTGACACGCAGCGGGGTTCTGTGTGGCCAGGTGCGCTCCTTCCGCAGGATAAGCTCTGCGCTCAGCTTTCAGATGGGCTGCCATTTTGTAGCCTCTGCGCTCAGCTCTGTAACACTTATGGCCAAAGTACAGATAATATCTATCTCTACAACATAAAAAATAAAAGTAAGATTTGGTTTTCGTGCGGTAAAAACTTGGAGCCCGTGCGATCGGCACTTTACCCCACCCCCGCAAAGCCCAGCAGGAAAGCGCGTGACAAGGAAAGAAAAAAAACGCGTGTGCGATCGGCGCCTCCTCCGCCCGTAAAACCAAGGCAGAAGGAATCTTCGTGAGTGATCGCGGCACCTGACCCCCGGTCTCGCACTCCCATCTCCTCCCGTTCCTGCTCGCACTACCGAAGGCTAGAAGGCCAGATCTCCTCCCGTTCGTCTTCGCACTACCGACGAAGAGGAGCCAGGGCTGGGGTCGCTGGTGCAGGACGACGTGTGGATCTTGGATCCCTCAAACATTCTCCAGGTCGGTGCTTCTAAGTTTTTATCTCTACAACATAAAAAAGTATAAAAAGTAAGATTTGGTTTTCGTACGGTAAAAACTTGGTACGTCGTATGCGAGCCCGTGCGATCGGCACTTTACCCCACCCCCGCAAAGCCCAGAAGGAAAGCGCGTGACAAGGAAAGAAAAAAAAAAAAACGCGTGTGCGATGCGCCTCTCCGCCCGTAAAAAACGCGGCAGAAGGAAACTTCGTCGGTGATCGCGGCGCCTGTCCCCCGGTCTCGCACTCCCATCTCCTCCCGTTCCTGCTCGCACTACCGAAGGCAAGAAGGCCGGATCTCCTCCCATTCGTCCTCGCACTACCGGCGAAGAGGAGCCGGGGCTGGGGTCGCTGGTGCAGGACGACGTGTGGATCTTGGATCCCTCAAACATTCTCCAGGTCGGTGCTTCTAAGTTTTTACCGCAGCTTTTCTTGTTCCTTTAGGGTTGTTTGGGAGAAATTCGTGAGTGTAATCTGAGATTGGAACCTGTGAATTGTTCTTCGCGTTCTTGTTTTTCTCCACCAATTTTCGTCCATGTCTGAGATCTGATTTGCCCATGGTTCGACCAAACTTTTGAGCGTTCATTTCGTTATGTTCCGCCCCCTTACTGCCCTAGATTTATCTGGACTTAATTTCGTGGCAGTTGATTTGGTTTGTGTCATGAATTGAGTGCTTTTGGTTTGCGTTGTCTGCTCGTGCTTGGTTGTTGTGATCCGTTTCTCTGTCCGATAGTAGCAGCAGGGGTGGTCGTCGTTTCAGGCTAGATCGGACTTGATCCCTCCTAGATCAGCCCCTGTAGTGCTCTGTCTTGATCGATCTGTAGTAAAGCACGGCAGCAGTGTTTCTCCTGGCCTATGATTTGATTTTCTAAGTCACGTGTTGTTCTAATAGCCCTTTGGATTGATTAATATATTTATTTGTTTGGTTAATTCAGTGTGTTCTTGATTTCATCTACATGTGCAGACCCATGTCTATGTCTGTGTCTCTGATTTTCAAACGCAAGCCGCCCAGAGACCCTGCCCTGGTTGTCGTCCGTTCGCCTGGCATTGAGGCTGCCTCTGTCTTTGTTCCTGTGTCTGAAACGCGTACGTCTGTTTGCATTTCATTTTTCTGAACATCGCATGGCAACAGCTTGCAGCTTGTACGTGTTTGCTTCCTGTTTTGATTGGTTCAAGGCATGATTGTTGCACCCGTGAAATACTAACTAAAGCCATCATTGACTAATCATTTGGAGCATATTAAATTACTTCATGGTTTTGCGTGGTTGATCTTGGCATCTGCAGTTCAGTGCCCAAGCATTCCTCTCTAAATTTCTAAGAGCAGGTTTAATAGTTTTAGAGAGGCTACTTTGGGCCGACCGCCGGCTGACAACGCAAATTGCCATGGTGGTGGAGCCCACTACTATTTAAAGGCATACCATTATAGGATAGGCCCACGCCTACCACAAGCCGTTTCGTCCCAACTTTGGCGATCCTACACACCTCACTATAGGATAGGGCCCACGCCTACCACCGTCGCTTCGTCCCAATCCTTAGTGCAGGTCCGCGCAAGTCATCTGCACCTACACGGTGATGGATGCCCATCTCGAATGGCGAGGCACCGATTGGGAAGACGAGAAGGAAAGACGACGCGACGCCTACTACTCCTACAAACTCCTTTGTTCTAGCACTCTGTTCACTAATCATTTCAACTACAATTAAAACATCCAAACAACACAAATTTAGAAAAATATAACACAATGCATGGTTAAAACTAATAAAATATCTTAGTTTTCATGCGCATTTAGGATCTTTTCAACATCAACCATGCATATGATCGATCAAATTAAGCTTGTTCGACGAGAACATCAACCATCATGTACACACCAAAAACTATCTAATTCAGTTTTGTTCAATTGAGAACACCATCTAGAGAAAGAGGAGGTAGCAATAGATCAATGCCTGCACTACAAATAGAAGTTTGATTGTGTGAAGATCACCAACCTTGCCGCACCATGATTGTTATCCATGGTCCGCCAATGCTAACCATCTACAAAATATTGATTGGACCGAAGAACCACACACTCGCCGTGGATCCTACACTCCTCACTGTAGAGCACGCACGCCAACACATCACCTGAGACGCGAGGACGGCTACACCATCTTGGCTGGCTGCACTAATGCCCATCATGGCGAGGCACCATTTGGGCTATAGGACGGGATGTACGCCACACTTCTAGTATATGCGCCACCAAGTCGCCCACCCTAAAACTCCATGCTTGTCGGTGGGGCTGAGTACGCTTGATGTTCTTCCACGCCCCAAATTGCCGCTGTGTGGTCGCTTTGATCTCCCGCAACACCCACCGCATAGTCGCCATCCGCGCACCGGTGTTAGCCCTATAGAGCATAAGAGCAAGAACATACTCGGGCGGCTTCATGCCCCGATGCGGCAAAGGCGCTGTTGGCATTTTTTAGCGCAATCACTAGAAACAAGTTTAGAACCTATCTCTAATAATGGCGCGTAAATGTGCCGCTAACATTCCTAAGCAAAACCACCATGTCGGTGATCACACTAGGAACATCAATGGTGATAGACCTTGCCATATTAGAAAATCATCCAAGTGCGTTTACATATCTACCATTGTAGCATTTCGCCTGAGATATTCAGGGTATCGTTATTTATATTTTTCCAAAGTAAGGCATGGTGTAAAAGTATCTAAGAGAGCCATGAACAAGATAACACAAATGTATAATAGACCAATGCTCATAACAGGGGTAAAAGGTAGAAAGATAACTTCACACACTCACTCAAGCCAATCTCAAGGATAAAAAATAAACAAAGAATAAAGAAAGTCCTAAGTGGAGCATAGAGATTCTAATCATAGTTGTGCACAAAAACTAGTTGATAGTCATGCAACCTACATAAATAGGAGGTCGAAATGAGAGGGAGATGGATGGGGAGACCACCGCACCAGCATACAAGGAAACTACTCATGTCCCCATGGACTCCACCCTACTAATGGATCTGACTAGAACACGAAAGCAAACCCGAAGGAGTGACGAACCGCAACCTCAAAAAGACAACCCTAACACTACTCAAATACATCGCATGAACGATTAAGCATAAAGTTCTATATGGCGATATCACAATATGGAAAACTATAGACTAGTTCCTATGTCATGATTATGTCAAGAGAACAACATGGCGACCGTCACGGACATGACGCCGAGATGGAGCCACAGACGCAAAAACTGATGGATTCCATCCCGATTATGGTTCATACTTGTACTCCGCGGTCTCATTGCTCCCTAGCGATCTTTAGTTGTGGCGTATGAACAACGTGGACCTCGCCACCATCATTGGCCAGTGGGAAGAGAGATCACCGATGTATCTTATTTTATATATCATTGCCCCGATGTTTTGTTCATTTTTTTTTTTTTCTTCTAATGATGCATTTCAAAGAAAAACAAGAACAAAATTCTTAGTTATATTTTAAAGGGCTTAATACGTATAAATGTATGCTAAAAACAATAGACAAAATGTCTCAAAAAAAAAGACGAGGAAGTCGAAGACTGCCTAAAAAAAAAAAAAGAAAAAGAGAAAAATAAATAAAAGGTAACCCATACAAGTAATATTCCACTTAAAAGAGAGAGTCATGATACCCGCCAAGTACAAAACACAAAAAAAATATTCCACACACTTGCACATCTTGATCTAGGCCTATGACTAGTTTCTCCATGTGGTCCGGTCTTTTGACTAAGGCAACATGACATGATACAAGTATGCCTGATCTTTTACCTACCCAAAACCCCAAAAAAGCCTCATATAGTTAGTAGGCAAAAAGAAAGATAATTTAAGCCTGCGGTAAGGAACAAAACCACATACATATCTGAAAGTGATCGAGAGATCATTCGAGGAACTAATTTATTTGCAAAAATATTTAAAAAACCTCTCGATTGATAGTTGTTCAAAGGATGAAAGATAGGCGTGTTCGTTGATCCGTTCTATCTTGCAACCACCCAAGATTCGGAGACGGCTCAAAAAGCCCCACAACGACTCAAGGTAATAAGGGTGGATAAATATGCCATTTTATTCAAATTCTAGTAGAAAATTTTTTGTTATAAGCATGGCACCTTTTAAACATAATCAGCATGGAAGCAACTCCCGATCAACAACCAAGTCCTTATCATTGCTCGAGGACGAGCAAAGGATAAGCTTGGGGCGCTTTGTTGATTGTCACTAACGATGTATTTTTACCGCCGAAGATTCTACCAATAAGGGGTGAAATTATACATCAATACACAAATATACATTTATTATTGACATATTTCCACTTGTAGTGTACAAATAAATGTTTTGCAGGGAATTAGATAAATACAAGTGGAAAATGTACCAAAAGGCACCTTCCCCGAAAGCATATTTCTAAACACCATTCAACCTAAGGAAGATGAGCCCACCACAATGCGACTGGGCCAAGCAACCATCATCCAAATGACTTTTCGGCCCAACACAGCCCCGCAAAAAGCTTTGGCCAGCCAAGCCCCTTGACTTGCACGCCACAAGACCCAACCTTGGCTACCATCCGCCTAGGTTTGACATGGCGGTGCATTAAGTGTCGAGGAGGGCAGTGCTACGCCGCGGGCGGTAATGCATCCGACACCCGGAGAGGAGGGTCGGTTTGGTGTATTAGAATTAGAGTATAGTTTCCATGTTATATTTATGACATATGATCTATCGATAGGTTGTGTGTCGTGATAACTCGCCATTGCTATAGGAACATTTTTTTTTTTTTGGAGAACACGCCGAGCTATAGGAACATTTTCTAGATAGCCAAAATAGCTTATATCGTGGTTCTGATCTCCATTTAGCACATCAAGAAGAAGGCAAGAAAGGGGCGAGTATACCCAAGCGTGGCTGGATGCTCGCCTCAGAGCGGTCAACGAAGACCTAGTCTACAAGCGCCTATTCGCCCGCTGATGCCGATCACCTATGTCAATGGCTTTAATCTGATGCGTGGTCTCGGTGGTCCACCCAACACCACCCCCTAGCCCGCCCGTCAAACCACACATAGTAGGAAAAAAAGCAGTGCTCAACGTAGGTTTGTAGAGTCACACCGCGTCGCCATCACGAAGTCGAAGATTATATCGGCGATCAGCGAATGGCTGGGCTAGTTACGCCGCAGAAAGTCATTGGGGGAGTTGAATCATCAACTTCGCCCTTTAGAAGCAGTGACTGATCTCCAGCTCGCTGCTTTCGCCGCCACACGCCCGCCAATCCGCCAATATTTTGAAGTATTTGTATATGATTTGAACGATTTATATCAAGGTTTAGTATCATTTTACTGAATTGTAAATAGTTTACCGAATTATACAAGATTTTTTTTCCCCCAAGCCAAACCCCACGCTAAAATCCTAGATCCGCCACTTTGCCTCCGTGTAGGCATCACCTCCGTAGGCGTCCATGCGACTCTTCCCGACAGCCATCCTCGATGAACTCCTTTATCATGGGCGGGGCGCAAACGCGAGGTTGACGCGTTGATCGCAAGTGGGGTTGGTGGCGCGCCGGCGCCGTTCTCGATGGATTTGTATGTACTGCTTGTTGTCTCTACAGCCAGCGATCCAAACGTATTCAAATGGGGGAGGCAAGGAAATGAAAAGGCAAAAAGAAATAAAAAAATGGATATTTATAGAAAGAAGAATAAGAAAAGGAATTAATGGATATGTCTTGCATGCAGTCTTGGCGTGAATCAAGCAATGCATCTGTGAGGGAGACTCAATTTGCATGATGATTCATTTGCATTTGCATGCGATCGACCATGGGCTGCTACTGGCCGATTGCTGGTTTTACATTGGGCTTAGAAATAGCAATGTCCCGTGCATGCACACGATTGATTTTTGTTTCGATGGTGGGGACGCTGGGGACGACGGATCTTTCTGCTGTGACTGTTCCGTGGACCTGATTAAGATGGAAACATTGTTCTTGGTGGCCATGTCGTTCATCTGCTGTGCGCGCGGCGGATCAGACATCAGAGAAAGGGCGGACGACGACCGAGGAAATTTGAGGGACACGCCCGCTGCCGCTGCCACTGCCGCCCGCTCGCCGCGGCCACCGTCCTCGTTGCCTCCGCCATCTTCCACCGAATGACATTAATATTGTGGTATCTTATATCTTATCATAGTACCAGAATATTTTTTTTTGAATATGAAAGATATCTCCATTTACTCATAAAACGATTCTAAAGGTAGCTACAAGCGACCGAATACAACACCGGATCAGTACCTGACTCAAACATGCTCCAAGAGCACCGAAGTGACAGGGCTACCATATTACAAGAACGAGGGGTTATGAACAACCTCAAAAACCAAGAAAGTTGCTGGCTGAAAGAATTTTTAAGCTCCCAAACAAAAGGCCGCTCGCCGATGATCGATCAAAAATCCGAAGAGGTCATGGCCTGCACCACCATTGCAGCATCAGTTGCCAAGATCACTCTCTGCATCTCCATCCCCAAATCAGCAACTCTCTGCAGAGCGCGCACAAAAATCTCAGCATGAAAGGCCTCTGAATCTCTGATCGCTCCTTGGTCCGCACCTCTTATGACGGGACCCCCTCTACCCCCTGCTCTCTGAGACTGTTTGAAGGATCCATAAAAAAATAGCTTCACCCTTTCTCGGTACCAACGTGATCCATCATGACTTGAAGTTACACAAGCACCCTGTCAGCACTGCACAGACTACCATGATTAGAAAACAAAACGACGAGTAAAAATTCATAACTGAGAGTAGGGACCAATTCTAGCCCAATCTACCGTTCTGGGACACGGATAATATAGTGAGCCAGCTTGAATCAATCAGAAAGTGTATGTACAGAACACTGACATTAAAATTGCACCCACTTATGCACGAAATAACCATGTGTGCAGTGCAAGGCGTGATTGAACTGCACCAGATAGCCTTCCTGTGTTTGAAGAGGTACAACTGAAAAAAACTTGTAATAGCTGAAAACAGCAAGAGGGCTTGTTGCTTACCCTAGAATTTGCATCAGCTTAGTGGTGAGGTCATCAAGAGATAAAGCATCCTGCACATGGTAGGGATATCAACAATTTGTGAAAAAAAAAAAAAGAATATTGAAAATTTACTAAAAGGAACAATCAGTGAGCTACCTTGCTGATGCCTTTAGGTTGAGCAAATTAAGCAATTTATGAAGAGGACTGGGAGACAAATCAACATTTTTTGTGATCGACCATGTCACAGTGTGAGGATGATTCGGCAAGCACAGATTTGTGGATGTAGAAGCTGCACAAATAAATTTCAGCATGAGTACAAACCGGCAAATCCTAAGTAACTTGCTGAATAGTAAAATACATTATCAAACATTACCTAACATAAAGCAATATCTCCTACATCGACCTCAGCTCCATTTGCTGGGAACACGAGCTTCCCTGAATCTTCAGCTTGGACAAGTTGACAAGCGGGACAAGGCATTGCATCCATTCTGGGGACAGCCCAATCTACAAACACCAATATTAAAGAGAATTTAAAAATAGAACATGTTTCTAATCGCTCTACTCAACTTGGTACATAAATCACTATACCTATAAAGAAATAATTGCAGTAACCAGCAGCACTTGTCCTGACTTCTATGGAAATAAATAAGTATGTGGATGCAGAGAGCTCACAGTGGTTGCTTGCATTTAGCATTCAAGGCTTCATTGTCTATATGCGCTTTTCCATTCAGAGATCATAGGTATTCATGTATGTATTACAGAGCAGCGGACACCATTCCGGAAAAGGAGATGGTTTTGCGTTGAACACGATTGGTTAAAATGGTTTGAATGACATTTCAGTATTACAAAAGTACAATAATGAGTGACATTTTTTTATTCACACAAAACAGCACGCACTAAACTATGAATCTATCAGAGTAAAAAATACACGGACACGATTGTCGACCAAATTGAAAGCAAACACAGACAAGCTTGGGATATTTGCGATAGAGTATACCATGAGAGAGAATGGCAGCTCGACGCCGCTGCTCGGCGCGACGGCGGCGATCAGCCTGCCACTGCCGCCATGCTGTCCAGCAACAGTAGCGACGATCCTGCAGCAGCACCAGAGCTGCATCGCACCCCTGCAAACACAAATAATCGTCTCCATTACAGATCCGGCGTGCAATTGCAAGAGCAGAACGGGCTCAACATTACATGGAGAAGCACGAGGAGCCGGTGGGCGGTGGCGTGGTAGCGGCGCGGGCCGGGAGGGAGCAGAGAGCGGGAGTCTTGGTCCCTCTCCCTGCCTCGTCTTCAATCTGGGCTGCGCCTCCTACGTTGTCACTCGGGCCGCCGATCTAGGATTCAAGCGAGAGGAAGAGAGAGATGCACGCCAAGCAGGGTGGGAGGGTGTCGCAGCGCGCAAGCCGGGCGGGTGGCGGCGAGAAACCATAGACGGACGCCACGCCGCAAGCATCACCAAACCGCCAAGAATGTCTAGCAGCATGGATCCGCCATCTAACGCTGATCCGCCTCCTCCTCCCGAGCTGATTCAGCCATCTACCATGTCTAGGGTCACCGGAGGGAAGAAGAACCATGGGGAAGGGAAGAAGGGAGAAGAAATACTCTGCAACAAGGGAAACGGGAGGTTTGCTGCCACACGGGCGCGGAGGGAGGCTGTCACGGGAGCCGAGGAAGAAGCAAGGGGTGAAGAGGCGGCGCGAAGTCTCATGGGTGTTTCTTCTTCTTCTTTCTATCGGGAGGCATGTTTTTCGAAAAACGCAAAGTGGATCTAACTGCGCCATGGCCCCGCAGTGGTGTTCTGGGCACCGGCTGGGAGGTGTGTCCCATACATTTAATGCAGATCGTTGATTAGTGAATGAGTAATGAGAGAAGGTTAAAAAACAATCTTGGTGGTTCATTTGAATAGATTTGAATGAGAGAGACAAGTTGGTGCATTAGTAGGGATTTATTTATCTCGAAATGGACCATATTGCTCTCGGTGATGTGGTTAGGCTCATTTAGTAGGTAGTTTAGGGATGTGTATTGGGGCTATGAATAGGGGCAACCCCGTCTTTCCTCCCTACCTCCTCATTTTCTAGTTTTCCTTTAGGGTTTCCCCATCTTCAGTTGTTACGTTTGTGTGAGGGAGGTCCACTACAACTTTTGTAGTGTTTGTTAGCGGGAAAAGAGCCCCCGCTAGCCGCTTGTGCCTTAGGGCTTTTTGGATTCATGATGGATCGGGTGAGTTCGTTTTGTGTTCTTTTGCGAGTTCATCTTTTCCCCACCCTTTCTCGGTCGCGATTTCTTCGTTTTCATGACCCGTTTGAGTTCGTTTTTCCATGACGTGAGAGGAGCATTCCACGGAAGGAAATCAATTGAAACCTCCTGAAGTTAGGTATGTCGGGTAAGATTTGTATCTAGGGTTCCTAGTTTCCCATTTTTCATCCTTTTAGATTGATTTTTAGAGGATTGAGATCAAATTGGGCATGATTTCTCAAGGATAGCCTCACTTTCACGCCTTGTGACCTTGTGGTTAAATTTGGTGGCGGTTGGTGTTGGTTGATGTCGAGATTTGGGCCGGATTTTTGGAAGAAGCGATTTTTGAATCCGTTTAAGCCTCTGTCCGAACGGCGACGATCGGGTTAGAGGGCGGTCCGGGTTCTAACCCTCCGAACCGGTCGGCCGCCGAGTCAGATGCTGGAGGCGGCGTCGGCTCGCGTATCCCGCGAGGGCCGATCCCGCCCAAAGTGGTATCTTGTGACCACGTATTGGTTTGGCGTCGGCAAGGTTTTAGCCCCATGAAGTCGGTTTTGGTTTTGCCCACCGGCTATGCGGCCAGTGGCCCATACGCCATTATGCGTCTCATCTCGGTCAACACCTCTTTCTCTTGATGGCTTTCCAAGGCGTGCGTCGGTAAGCCCGAAATCTCTAGCGGACGGTCGCGATGTCACGATTTCTCTCGGTTGTCCCATTCACGAAGCATTACCGCGGACCCGGTTCGTTTGTGACTGCGGGTCTTTGTGGGGCCGATTAAGCTTACGTACCTACGATCGGTCAGTTGTTTTCGATCAATCTTGCATGGTCTTGGATTGATCTTTCTCGGGTTGATCTCGTCGTCGTGTCCAATACTTAGCGTGTGACATCTAGCTGCGATTTACAGCTTATGTGTTATTTTCGTACTTTGAAGTGGTCGAATCAAGGGTTTGATGAGGCAGATGAACCATGATTCCGAAAAGAAATTTTTGAGGCTCCTATTCACCCCCTCTGAGTAGCCTTTCTAGTCCTTCAAATGAGTATGAGCGGTTAAGGATCACTTCCACCTGTCGATGCGTGATCGGCTAGAAGGCGACATGGATCATGTGTTTGACCACTTTGGCAAACAAATCGCGTTCAATGGCAATTTAACTATCCCTACTAAGAGCAAGATGCAAGCACATCTCATGGGAATCAATTCCTCGCGGTGTGGGATATTGTTGAGGATGCCAACTATGTGGTCTTGAACGGCTGCATCGGGTCAAGAGCAACCAACACAACGCCAATAGCCGAACTGCGTGTTCTTTTCTCTAGAAGGATACCGAAGTTTGAGAGTGTCTCTGGATTGCTCCACCGCCGTCGTGAGATTAAGCAGGTTGCAAAACTACCATGTGAGGGAATGCTACGTCAAACGCCTATTTGAGACCTTGAGAGAGAGTATAGAGAACTTTGTCAGCTCCTCAAAGAGGCACGATTTCTGCCACCAATTAATTTCACGCTAGCATGATTACGCAGTAGTCCGGCCCACATATGACTGCGGACGGTCCACGAGTGCTGCGCCTGCGATCCATCAATGCGATTAGTGTTGTTTTAGATCGATCT
>JADLZK010012548.1:0-152491 GCA_015847255.1 Hyparrhenia diplandra | reverse complement strand
CTTAGAAACTTATCATGTTGATCATGTACACTCCACTTCATTCCATTTCACTACATTCCACTCTACTTGCACCCACCATATATATACCATTATCATTGCACTCTAGCCAAAGAAAATGTTCTACTCTATTCTAGGAGAGAGCAACCAAAAATATTTCCTATACCCATCGACTCATTCATTGCTAGCCTATATCTTACAAAAGCTCCATTACATTTATTTGTCTCTCAAAAATTATTGCAAAAGAGATTTGGGTTGTAGATTAAAAAAAATAGAGATGAAAAATGGACAAGTGTCCTACGGGCGAGTAGAGCCTACCTCCCTAAGAAAAGAAAAAGAAAAAGAGAAATAAATAAAGATGAAAAATGGACAAGTGTCCGAGGGTGAGTAGAACCCACATCTTTAGAGAGAGGAAATAAAAGACAAAAGTCTAGGGCGCAGTAGAGCCTACCTCCAAAATAAAGAAAAATAAAGAAAAGAAAAGAAAAGAAAAAAATATTTACAACCCATTCTCTACAAAATTTCAAAAGAGAGATAATTCCTCAAGGAGCATAAGTAAGATTTTTCCTCATTCATTCTATCTACTCTACTATATTCTCTACCATATATATTCTATCCACCATACACATGCACCACTTGATCAGTGTGATTTGTAACTTTGGATCCATTGCAATATATGCTTAGTAAGTAAGTTTAGTTTTCTCCTACCTATGAACTCCACATATAAGCTTTAGATATAGGGTGAGAGAGAAGAAGGCATAGTGTGCTCTTGCCTTAGCCAAAAATACTACATATTATGAGAGGAAGGCAATACTACCTATTGTCTAAGAGAGGATCCACAAATACCACAAATGAGAGATTAGAGAGAGTCACACTGAGAACTTTGAGTTTTATTTGAAAATCAGCAAAAACTCCAGAAGGATAGTTGATCAAAATAGTTTGAGATATAGTGCTCGACTTGAATGTTCTATCTTTCAATTACTCAAGATTGAAGAAAAGGTTATAAGCCCCAAAAGGTAAGAGGTATATGAGTAAGTTGATGATTTGAAAAGTTTATATACGGAGAGAAATTTTGTTTGAAAGCATGTGTACTTTTAAGGTGTGATAGCGTTGCGGCAACTCTGATCCAAGTAAGAAGTTTAATATAATATTTTGTTTTGTGTCTTGCTAAGAGACTAGCAAGAGGTCAGCTTGGGGGAGCTTGTTGACACCTGTTATAGCATAAAATTATAAGTTATTTAACATGAAATAAGGGCTCAAGATGAAGACAAATATAAAGTCTAGGAGTTTAACTAACGTAATTCCATGAGTTTTGGTATTCTGTGACTTTCCAGGGACTTGATAGATAAATGCAGAGAATAATAGAGAAAGTTCCGGAATATACAAGACATATGATGACAAGACTTGACCGTGAAGTAACTCAACCCGAAAAGTGGACTAAAACAATCTAGAAGGTACCGGAGGGCACCGAGAACAAACGGGAGGCGAGGTGGCTGCCACATAGGTCGGCCGCGGTCAGGTCCACCAATCGACCTCACATTTTTATGTCGGTTTACCACCGACCTTGAGGTTGTATCTACGCTGTTGTTGAAGGTCGGTTTGATCCAAGGGTTGATGTTCATCGCCAAGTACTATATAAGAAGACCCGGTGACCCCGGGTCGATGAACAATTTCATTATCAACTCATACCAATCCAAGTCCAACCAAGTCTAGTCCTAAGCCCTAGTTCATCATACTAGAAGTAGCTAGCTATCTAGTTAGTTCTAGTTCAAGATCAAGTTCATCTTGAGTTCCCGATAGTCAAGCAATAACAAGAGCATTGTTCTTCGCTCTTGGATTCGATCTGTAAGTATTATCATTGATACACTATTGCTATGGCTTTGATCTATATAATTATTATATTCTTATTATTATGTGTTTATGCTTGCTATGATTATATGTTTAGTTTAGTAAGATTGCTTTATATTTTATGCATGGAATTGTATAGCATCCATATAGATGATCACTATGTGGGTGATAAGCAATGTGTAAACGTGGTGTATATACAACGTTTATCTACAATTGCACCCTATATTCGGGCCGTGTGGTAGATCGTGGGAGTGACGACCCCATTGAGTCCTTTGGAATCCACCCTCCCTAATGTAGGACTAGTCGAGCTTTTAATTACCTTAATGATCAAGTTTAGTCTTTGGTTGTTATTGGTAATGCTTGCCATGTGTAGAAGTAATCCAACCTTGCCATGATAGCTAGATGTATTGCACTAATTATAGTATTCATTGACATATGATTAGGAGTATCTTAGGAATATTCTTTGCTATTCTTTCTATATCATACTAATTTACTCGTATGATACTAGTGGCATATGATGATCTTAGACTTGGGTATTTATCATTTATATAATTATCTTTATCTTGTGACTTATCCTGTTGAGTATTGTTAGATGCATATGGCTACTCTGCATTATACTACCATAAGTGGATGATCTCATAAATAAATCACTTCAAAAATCATTAGATATCCTTTTCTCTCTACTCTTCCTTAGACTTACCTTCCCTGTGGTAAAATATAAATACGATACCTAGATTACTCCCGGTGAAGTGCTACAATTGGTATTTCTATCTGTGCGCTTGCAGATATCATGTTCATTCTTTTATCAAGGCCTATCAATGAATACCATGCCCGCATTTCTTTGAGCATTATTGCTAGGGTGATAGACTAGTGTATAGGTAATGCCTAGAAATGAGTGGTATACCTTGAGTTCATATCCTGGTGAGATTAACTCCACTATGGATAATGGTGCTAAGTTTACATCCCACTACTAACACCGCCTAACTTCGCTTTGTTGGATCATGAGGTTAATCCCATATCCAAGCTAACATGATTAAATAGATATCCCATATATATTTCTCTCGCCTTCCTAATGAGGATCGTGTTAGAAATGTCAACACCAATGTGGCTGTGTTTCCACATTCTTCACATGTCATTGTTGATATTTCACGGGATAAAGATAATTATAATTCACGAGTAGCCATATGCATCTAACATAACGAATAGGATAAGTCACGGGATAAAGATAATTATAATAATGATAAATACCCAAGTCTAAGATCATCATATGCCACTAGTATCATACGAGCTATTAACATGTTATAGAAAGAATAGAATGAATATTCCTAAGATACTCCTAATCATATATGTCAATGAATACTACAATTAGTGCAATACATCTAGCTATCATGGCAAGGTTGGATTACTTCTACACATGGCAAGCATTACCAATGACAAGCAAGGATCTAAACTTGTTTATCACCGTAATTGTAAGCTCGACTTGTCCTACATTCTGAGGGTGGATTCCAAAGGACTCAACGGGCTGTCACTCCCGCGATCTACCACACGGCTCGAATGTAGGGTGCAATTACGAGATAAACATTGTATAAACACCATGTTTACACATTGCTTATCACCCACATAGTGATCATCTATATGGATGCTATACAATTCGATGCATAAAATATAAAGCAATCTTACTAAACTAAACATATAATCGTAGCAAGAATAAACACATATCAATAAGAATATAATAATTATATAGATCAAAGTCATAACAATTGTATTCTAAATATAAGAGTACTTACGGATCAAATACAAGAGAGAAGTCTCAAGAACGATGATCCTTGCAACTTCTTGACTATCGGGGAACTCAAGATGAACTTGATCTTCAACTAGAACTAGCTATGAAGCTAACTACTTCTAGTATGAACTAGGGCTTAGGTCTAGACTTGGCTGGACTTGATGGGTATTAGTATGATAATGAAATTGTTCTTAGCCTCAGGGTCAGCTGGTCTTCTTATATAGAACTTGGCGATGAACGTCAACCCTTGGATCAAACCGACCTTCAACAACGGTGTAGAAACAACCGCAATGTCGGTGGTAAACCGACCTAGAAAGGAGAGACCGACGGGGGGACCCCACCTGGCGGCCGGCCTGTATGCCTTTGGCGGCGCCCGTGGTGGAGTGCCACCTTGGCATCCCGACTTTTCTCGTGTCCTCTCGTATCTTCTAGAATGTTTTAGTTCACTTTTCGGGTTGAGTTGCTTCACGGTTAAGTCCTGGTCTTCATATGCCTTGTATATTCTAACTTTCTCCATTATTCTCTACGCAATTATCTATCAAGTCCCCTCGAAAGTCACGAGAATACCAAAACTCGTGGAATTATGTTAGTTAGACCCCTAGACTTATGTTTAGTCTTTGACTTGAGCCCTTATTTCATGTTATTTAACTTATAATTTTATGCTATAACAGGTGTCAACAAGCTCCCCCAAGCTTACCTCTTTGCTAGTCTCTTAGCAAGACATATGATATTATATTAAACTACTTACTTGGATCGGGAGTTGCCGCAACGCTATCACACCTTTAAAATACACATGCTTTCAAACAAAATTTCTCTCTAGATAAAGATAGACTTTTTAGAATTTTAACTTACTCAATTACCTCTTACCTTTTGGGGCTTATATCTTTTTCTTCAATGCTGGGGTAATTGAAAGATAGAACAGTCAAGTCAAGCACTAAATCTCAAACTCTTTTGATCAACTCTGTCCTTCCGAGTTTTTTGCTAGTTTTTAAAATAAAACTCAAAGTTCCTCAAGATGACTCTCTCTAATCTCTCATTTGTAGTATTAGTGGATCCTCTCTTAGGCAATAAGATAGTGTTGTCTTTCTCTCATAATATGTAGTATTTTTGGCTAAGGCAGTAGCACACTATGCCTTCTTCTCTCACCCCATATCTAAGGCTTATATATCTGGAGCTCATAGGTGGGAAAAAACTAAACTTACTTACTAAGCATATATTGTAAATTCAAGCAATGGATCCAAAGATACAAGTCACACTCGATCAAGTGGTGCTTGTATGGTGGATAGAATATAGATGGTAGAGAGTATGTAATGAAATGAATAGAATAGATGAGGGATATCTTACTTTTTGCTCCTTTAAGGATCTTCTCTCTTTTTGAACTTGGAAACTTTATAGAGAACCTAGGTTGTATCTTTTTCTTTCTTTATTTTTCTTTTTAGAGAGGTGGACTCTGGCGGCCCTAGACTTTTTGTCTTTTATTTCCTCTCTTTAAAGATGTGGGTTGTACTCACCCTCGGACACTTGTCCATTTTTCATCTTTATTTATTTTTTTCTTTTTCTTTTTCTTAGGGAGGTAGACTCTACTCGCCCGTAGGACTTTTGTCCATTTTTCATCTCCCTCTTTTTTTTATAATCTACAACCCCATCTCTTTTTGCAATAACTTTTTGAGAGGTGTAAATGTAATGGAGCTTTTGTAAGATATTGGCTAGCAATGAATGAGTGGATGGGTATAAGGAATATTTTTGGTTGCTCTCTCTTGGATAGGAGTAAAACATTTTTGCTGGTTAGAGTGAAATGATAATGGTATATATATGGTGGATGCGTACTTCCAAGATGGAAATAACATATAAGTGGAGTGGAATGTAGTGGAGTGTACATGATCGGCATGATAAGTTTCTAAGGGTCGACAAAGATTGAACAAACTCAATGCAAAGCAAATAGCCTATATATATTTAAAAGGTTTTCCTAATCTAGGTAGCATGTATATATGGCTGTGGTAGGAGGTTCACACTCTTGTCACACAGGAACTTATCATGTGCATTTTCAATTTTCAAAATATAAATCTCCGTAAATCTAGTGTCACTAGGAGTAAGATCAAATAGCAAACTCGAGACTATCATATATCATATCCGTCAATTACCTAGACTTTAGAGCAAGCATTTGTAACCCATAGGTTTCGGGTTTAGAGTAAATATCATATCAAAGTGATTTTGCAAATGGAGCTCAAGAGAAATTAAGCTTGAAAGCTAGGTACTAGAAAAAGTATAACAACGAGCAACTATTCATCATCTCCATGTTGGCGATTTTAAGGTTCCTTTTAGTTGAGCAAAGTAAACTTTAGTGTACACCCTCTTTTGATCTTTTATTCAAACTCTAACAAAAGACTTCTTAAAACGAATAGACTCTATAAAAACTAGACTCTTAACAAACTTTCTAGCAAACAAAATATTTAATTAATAATAATATATATTTAGATAGATAGGATACTTATCTCGGATAATCGGGGTTGCACTCCCCAAGCTAGATTGGAGTGTAATCTTCAATGATGTAGAAGGCTGAGGTAGTTGGCAACAAAGATGGCGCCTAACTTATCTCTTCTCCTCCTCGAAATCACTAATCTCAAATAGACAACAAAGCTAGTGGAACTTGATTAATCATTAGGGATTAGCCACATTACTTTAGGTTGCCCTGAAAATATATATTTTTTTTTTTATTATTCAAATTTTTATTTTATTTTCATATGCAAAATAAGATAAAATAATGATGCATCTTTTATTTCATTTTTATGCCACCACAGCAGATAGCCAAGAGGTGTTAGCCTCAGGGGATATTAGCCTCGGGGATATTAGCATGGGGCTTAAAGGTTTTCACAAAACAAAGCTCAAAATATTTTTGTTGTTTTCAAATGCATATATATTATCTTGGAAAGATAAACATGTGTCACGCCTTGGTTTTCCAAAGAAGACCCGACACTCACCATATGTGTGCCCGGAAGTCCACACATATGACAAATGAATAAAGTATATCGAAAACAATGTTATATAACGTAAATATACTTATAAACTACACTTACATCGAGTTTGCACAACGTTAACTAATCTTTAAGCTCCAATCTTCACGGGGGGACGGGCCGACCGGGGGTAACATATGCCTAGCACTTCTAGCGGTCTTCCGAGTCCGTGACTCCATCAATCTTCAAGCAACTTTCGCTATAAACTGGTGTGGTGAGATAGCAAGAGTGAGTCCATGTCGAACTCAAGCAATTATAGTAAGGCAATATCTTACCTATATACCATGATCACTATAACATAATAATGTAGAGCATAAACAATAAATTATGAACTATTAAACAAGCATAGGTCATCATCTTTAATGCAAAAGTTCCAAGGCAGCTCATGACCGTGAGCACGGTGATATACCGATTTTACTCTGCTTGCAGAGGTGTACACTTTCACTGTAAGTCATGATTTCCAAATGAGTAGGTTAATTAGGCCTAAACATCGAAAACCATATAAATCCTTTCAAAGGGTCGTCTAAAAGGGTAGGGCCGCTAGGTTTTAAAGCCTATGAATGTAGAGCTCCCCTTCCAAAAATGGCACAATACCCTAATGGCTATACTCATATGGACCGAACTGCACTACACCCAACCCGAAACTCCCCATTTGCGCCTTTCGGTAACCTCTAACAAGTTAGAAGAGGTCCTTTGATCGGCTAAAGCGAGCCATATAGCCCTCACGGTTGTGCGGTTCTCCCAAGACCACTTACGGACAAGTCCACATGTTGCTAACAATTCACATTCAACGTTCGGTGCATAAACATTAATCAAGTCATATGATCATGGTTTAAAGCTAGCATATCCCAAAACTATATACTTGCCTTTTATAATTGCTCCAACTTTCCGATGCTTTGCTTACGGTCATCAACTTCCAACTCTTCATCGCCAACAAGGTTCTTGTTCTACTCGTAAAAACACCACATATACAAGCAAGAAAATAAAATAAACTAAGAACAATACACCAGTCATAACAAAAATAACATGCTAAGAGAGAACTCGTTGCTACGATCAAGAGAACGTAAGATACGTAGATAACTTGGACCTATCGACTAAAAAGAAACAACTATCGAGAGTTTAAATTATAAATATAAAAGATTAGAGAAACCTACATGCTTGACTTCTTTTAATATATGAAAATCATGTGAATAACATTAATTTGGATTAGTCACATCAAATTTGAATTCAAAATCAAGTTGGATGTAGACATATTTTATTTGTGAACATGTCATATAATTTTAATCATGTTTAATTTTATCTTTGCAAAATAAAATGAGTACACATGAGAGATAAACAAGTTTATTTTATGGAACAGGTTTGATCTAAGCAACTTATAATTTAGAAACATATGAATATTAGCAATTAATCACATTGGCATTTTATTCCAAAATCACCGGGTACAAAACCTATATTGCTTTTCTTTAGGAATTCAATTACCTAAAGCATTAATCAAATTGAATTTAAATAAATAAATTCACAAATAAGTGATATGATAAACGTTACTCCTGCTGCGTAGAGCGTGATGCTACTGAAACTAACGCAACCGAACGGATTGATTTGGACTTAAAATAAAGAAATGACAAAAATTATTGACTGGATGGCAATCTTGTAATTACTTCTGCGATGGCAAACTTGTAATTACCTTGATCTTCTACCTTGGGCTGTTGTGCGTACCGAGCAAACATGGCCATGGCTGCCGATGCCATTGTCCTCACGGGAGAGAGAGGGCCAAGGAAGGGGCTATGGACGGCCGGAGGAGAGGACTCTCGGCCATCCGCTGCCGGCGGCGGCGCGACACGCCTGGTCCATGGCTGCGGGACCCGAGCGGAGCAGCAGCATGCATGCCTGCACGAGATGGCGGCGGCTGTCCTGCTCACGTGTGTGCGTCAGGGACGAATGGGCAACGCAGGCCACGGCGTGGGGTCGCGGGACGGGCGGCGTGGCAGCGGAGTCGGTGCAGGAGATGACCAGGGCGACTCTGGTGGCCGAGAACGACGAGAATGACGACGAACAGACGGACGTCGATGGACGACCTCGCCGGAAAATTCGATCGGAAACAAGGAACAGACGAGTTAGGGGTCAAACGACAACGGATCGGGACAAACGAATATACCACGGCGAAGAGCACGATGAGAGGTTGGTGGGAACGGAATTTGCCGGGACTTCACGGTTTGGCCGGAAAAGCTCGCCGGAGAGTTCGCCGGAAACCTAGCCTTTCCGAACTTCGGCGAGGCATAGAGAGCGTCAGGAGTGGCGGCTCGGGATGGGGTTTTCAGATCTGGATTCAGCGCGTTGAGGAGAATACCGGCAGGTATTTATATGTAGGGTTTGGAAAAGTTTCACATTTTCTTAATTTCGGGATTAAATTAATTCTAGAATAGTCTAGAATTCATTTTTTTAAGCCACAAAAAATACCCCTAAGGCTCTGAAAATTTAGAGGAAATTCTCGGAGACGCTTTTGTTCATGATGAACCAAAATAAAGTATTTTAAACTCATGAAAAGATACTTGAGAGGATTTAGAAAAAGGAAAACTATCGAAAAGTGCGAGAAAAGCTACGGAAAAAGCACAAAACGTTTTTCGGATGGATTGAAGGGATGAATTGATGAATCTTGATCATATAGAGATGATCTGGATCAAGGGACTAAAGATTCGAAGAAGCTTCCCACCAGAATTGAATTAGGAAAATAAGCAATTTGGTAACGACAGTTAGGGAGAAGTGATCGTCACCCTAACCGTGCATTAAAACTTAGCACACTTGAAACTTAAAACTCAAGCACCAAACAAACATTACATCAAGCAACAACCCATCAAATGAATTCAAAAGAGTTTAAAAACATTTTTTTCTATAACTAAATTTGCTCTAAGTTAAACTAAACTTGGAAAATTTTATATAAACATTGAAATATTTTATTTTATTTAATGTTTTCTATTCACAACCCAAAATGGAAATTTTGGGGTGTGACAACATGATATGAAAATAATAAAATATGCAATGCAAGGATTTAAATATGGATAACTTACCGACTTACCTTTCGGCGAGGATTCGGTGTTTAAAGTCCTCCTAACAAGACTTCAAGTTACGCTCTTTACTCCCATGGTATATCGGTGGTCGCAAATCGGTGGCACTAATGATTCTATAGTCTTTTCCTCGATGATGTTCTCGGGAGATGTCTTCTTCTTCCTCTATCTTTTTAGATGATGTATTCTTCTTTGGGGTAGTTGATTCTTCTTTCTCCGTGGATGTATTCGGTGTAAGGGCTTTAGCCTCTTCACTTACCTTATCTTCTTCTAAATTCTTTATCCATCGTCTATTATGGCGGCGACAAGCTGCCCTGCTTTTCCCCCTGGGATTTGTATACTCATTATAGCTATTAAAATAAATACGTACCTTCTCTTTAGGAAATTGGAAATGAATTTCTCCTGTATGGATGTAGATGATTGCACGAGTAGTGTTGAGGAATGGTCTCCCAAGCACTAATGGAGGGTCTTCTTCCTTTCCCATGTCCATGACTACAAAGTCGGTGAGAACATAGTGGTCCATAATCTTAACCGGGTACGTTTTTGGCAATTCCTTCGGGAACTCTATAAGATTGATGCGCCATCTGCAAATGCTGCACAAATGTTGGTTGCAACGGCAATTTTCCAAATAATAATTCATATGTAACCTTTGCCATTAAGTTAATTCCGCATCCAAAGATCGCAAAGATGTATTATAGAAATTCCACCGATTAATAGAGCAATGAATAGTAGGGGTACTGGATCATCTTGCTGACGAAGCATCGGAGATTGAAGTAAATGGTCATTATAAGATATTGTCTTATTTATTACCATTACCTTTGTAGGCTGTGCCGTCTTGTTCTTGTTCTGATTCTGATTCCTCCTTCTATTCTGATTGTAACTTTCCATCTTCGGTTCTAGAATATAACGATGAGCATTTTGGGAATAAGTAAGAGAGTTTTGTGCCTTGTTCTTGAAAGTGAATTTCTCCTTTTTCCCTTTAATATTGAAACATATCTTTGCACTGTCTGCGTAGATGATAGCTTTAGCTGAGCATAAGAATGGTCTTCCGAGTATGATTGTTGCTCTTTCATTTCTTCCAGTGTCTACCACTGCGAAATCTGCTGGTACATAAGAACCTCTAATTCCCACACACACGTCTCCAAGGATCCCCTCGGGATAACAGAATGATTGATCTGCAAGCTGCAAGCACATATTCGTTTTCCAAAGTGGTTCACTATAAATCTTCTCATAAATTACCTTGGGTAGTATGTTGACGCTTGTGCCAAAATCACGAGAGAGCATTGTCGAATGTGTGTTGTCCAATCTTGATTGTAATGACTAGCCTTCCTGGATCTTCCTTTTTAGGTGGCATTGAGTCATCCAACCAACAACTTCCTGAGGTCTCTCTATAGTAACGACCTGCATTATAAATATCGACAAGGTTTGCAGTTTCTCATTCTTCCGGCTGCCCCGGAATCTTTCCTGGTGTGGTTAGTGGAATAGATAATTGAGAAATTTGAGATTCTATCATCTTATTAAAGCTGTGCTGATTCTTTATAGCTGAAGAAAAGCTTTCTAAACAAGTATTGATAAGTTCAAGAGCTTTATCATTAGTTGCTATTTTTCTTGATAGATTCTCCATGGTTTTATCCTTGGTTAATAACAAGATCTCTCAAAGAAGGCTGATAAGTATTGAAATTGTTACCTGGATTGTTACCTTGGTAGTTGCCTTGATAGTTGGGCCTCTGTTGGTTCCAACCTTGATTACATTGAGGACGGAAATTATTATTGTTATTAATGAAGTTGATGTCCTCCACAATCTCTGGACAATTCCTGCCAGTGTGGCCTAGGTTTCCACATTCTTCACATATCATGCAGGAGTCTTGAATTTGCATAATTGCTCTGGGTTGAAGATCTCTATCCTCTAGCTTCTTCATTATAAGGTCTATTTTAGCAGATAGCATATCTACTTCTTTAAGCTAGTGCATTCCCCTCTTGCGAGATTGACGCTCTTCACTCCAACCTTGGTTGGAAGCCATCTTCTCCACAAGTTTTGTGGCAAGAGTTAATGTAAGTGATAAGAAAGCACCACCAGCTGTAGCATCCATAGTTTCACGAGCACTGGGAACAAGCCCATGATAGAAAGTTTGCATCAACAGCCACTTCTCCATTCCATGGTGTGGACATTCCTCAAATATATTCTTGGAAACGCTCCCATGCTTCCGGGACTGATTCATCATGCTTCTGTTGAAAATTTGTTATCTTCCCCCTTAAGGCATTTGTCTTGCCTACAGGAAAGAACTTAGCAAAAAAGGCTGTGGAACATATATCCCATGTTGTATTCTTATCTTTGGTAGCATAGAACCATTGCTTAGCTCTTCCCAATAGTGAGAATGGAAAGAGACAAAGCAAGATTACATTTGTGGGTACGTCCTTTATAGTAAATGTACTGCAGATCTCCATAAAGTGTTGGAGATGAGCACTAGCATCTTCATGTGCCTTTCCACAAAATTGACTAGCTTGCACCATATTGATGAGCCCCGGCTTAAGCTCAAAGCCTTTGTCTCCAACTTCTACCTTCGGACCAACAAGAATGTTGTCCGTGGTAGGAGCCGAGAACTCACGAAGTGTCTTTTTTGCCATAGCTTCAAATTGAGATGTCAAGTCTCTAGTAACTTGTTTAACTTCCGATTCAAAAGGTCTTGGATTCTCGGACGATGATGATGATGATGATGTAGGTGCTGGAGTTTGTCTCGAGTTTTGCTTTTGCCTCTCTCATTATCTTTTCAGGATCTTCAACAAAATTCTCTGGAAGATTTCTATTCATACATATATTTTTCCCTGCATAAGATCAAAAACAAAATAGAAAACAGGGTTGAACCTATTTGAGTATGTGATAATGGGTTCTCAATGCATTAAGTGATGTAAAGGGATCTCTCTTGTTTCCTTATGTGATGTGTTTATAGGATTTTTGGCTAGCACCCTTTCTAAATAGTAAAGTCGAAACAATACCAACTTAATAGGAATAACACTGTCTAAATCTTTGGCTAATACCCCTCCAAACTAGTGAAAGCTGGAAAGAAGGACTAGAAAAACTTTTGAAGTTTTGAAAACACATTTTGAGATTAAGATACTGACTATGCTCTCCCAAACTAGGAAAGTTTTGAAAAACAAAGCCAAGAAAAATTATTTTTCTAGATATACTACACCTTCCCCAGGCAATGGCGCCGGAAATGCTTGTTGATATTTCTAACACGATCCTCATTAGGAAGGCGAGAGAAATATATATGGGATATCTATCTAATCATGTTAGCTTGGATATGGGATTAACCTCATGATCCAACAAAGCGGAGTTAGGCGGTGTTAGTAGTGGGATGTAAACTTAGCACCATTATCCATAGTGGAGTTAATATCACCGGGATATGCACTCAAGGTATACCACTCATTTCTAGGCATTACCTATACACTAGTCTGTCACCCTAGCAATAACGCTCAAAGAAATGCGGGCATGGTATTCGTTGATAGGCCTTGATAAAACAATAAACATGATATCTTCAAGCGCATAGATAGAAATACCAATTGTAGCACTTCACCGGGAGTAATCCAGGTATCGTATTTATATTTTACAATAGGGAAGGGAGTCTATGGAAAGGTAGAGAGAAAAGGATATCTAATGATTTATATTGTGATTTATTTATGAGATCATCCACTTTACAAAAGTGTAATGCGTAGTAGCCATATGCATCTAACATAACTCAACAGGATAAGTCACGGGATAAAAATAATTATAATAATGATAAATACCCAAGTCTAAGATCATCATATGCCACTAGTATCACATGAGCTATTAACATATTATAGAAAGAATAGAATGAATATTCCTAAGATACTCCTAATCATATATGTCAATGAATACTACAATTAGTGCAATACATCTAGCTATCATGGCAAAGTTGGATTACTTCTACACATGGCAAGCATTACCAATGACAAGCAAGGATGAAACTTGTTTATCACCGTAATTATAAGCTCGACTTGTCCTACATTCGGAGGGTGGATTCCAAAGGACTCAACGAGGTGCCACTCCCCCGATCTACCACACGGCCCGGAATGTTGGGTGCAATTGCGGATAAACGTTGTATAAACACCACGTTTACACATTGCTTATCACCCACATAGTGATCATCTATATGGATGCTATACAATTCCATGCATAAAATATAAAGCAATCTTACTAAACTAAACATATAATCATAGCAAGCATAAACACATATCAATAAGAATATAATAATTATATAGATCAAAGCCATAACAATTGTATTCTAAATATAAGAGTACTTACGGATCGAATACAAGAGAGAAGTCTCAAGAACGATGATCCTTGCTACTTCTTGACTATCGGGAACTCAAGATGAACTTGATCTTCAACTAGAACTAGCTATGTAGCTAACTACTTCTAGTATGAACTAGGGCTTAGGTCTAGACTTGGCTAGACTTGATGGGTATGAGTATGATGATGAAATTGTTCTTAGCCTCAGGGTCAGCTGGTCTTCTTATATAGCACTTGGCGATGAACGTCAACCCTTGGATCAAACCGACCTTCAACAACGGTGTAGAAACAACCTCAATGTCGGTCGTAAACCAACCTAAAAAGGAAAGACCGACAGGGGGACCCCACCTGGTGGCCGGCCTACATGGCGTGGCGGGTGCCGGGGTGGAGTGCCACCTTGGCATCCCGTCTTTTCTGTGTCCTATGGTATCTTCTAGAATGTTTTAGTTCACTTTTCGGGTTGAGTTGCTTCACGGTTAAGTCCGGTCTTCATATGCCTTGTATATTCCGGAACTTCCTCTATTATTCTCTACAATTATCTATCAAGTCCCCGGAAAGTCACAAAATACCAAAACTCATGGAATTATGTTAGTTAGACCCCTAGACTTATGTTTAGTCTTGGACTTGAGCCCTTATTTCATGTTATTTAACTTATAATTTTATGCTATAACAGGTGTCAACAAATCATGCGTGAGTCTTGGATTTGCATAACTGCCTTGGGTTGAGGATCTCTATCCTCTAGCTTCTTCATGATTAGGTCCATTTTAGCTGATAGCATGTCTACTTCTTTTAGCTAGTGCATTCCCCTCTTGCGATATTGACGCTCTTCACTCCAACCTTGGTTGGAAGCCATCTTCTCCACAAGCTCGTAGCATGAGTTAATGTAAGTGATAAGAAAGCACCACCAACTGCAGCATCCATAGTTTCACGAGCACTGGGAACAAGCCCATGATAAAAAGTTTGCATCAACAGCCACATCTCCATCCCATGATGTGGACATTTTGAAATGTATTCTTGGAAATGTTCCTACGCTTCCGAGACTGATTCATCATGCTGTTGTTGAAAATTGGATATCTTCCCCCTTAAGGCATTTGTCTTGCCTATCGGAAAGAACTTAGCAAGAAAAGGTTGTGGAACATATATCCCATGTTGTATTCTTATCTTTGGTAGCATAGAACCATTGCTTAGCCCTTCCCAATAGTGAAAATGGAAAGAGACTTAGCAAGATTGCGGCCTTGGGTATGTCCTTCATAGTAAATGTGTTGCAAATCTCCGGAAGTGTTGGAGATGAGCACTAGCATCTTCATGTGCCTTTCCACAAAATTGACTTGATTGCACCATGTTGATGAGCCCTCGGCTTAAGCTCAAAGCCATTGTCTCCAACCTCTCTCTTCGTCACGCTTTGGTTTTCCAAGAAAGACCAGGACTTCGTCATATGTGTGCCCGTGAAAGTCCACACATATAACATAGAAATGATAAATATCGAAAAACAATGCTTTAAAGCGTAAATATAACTAAACAATCACTCACAATTTATCGGAGTAAAGTGGAACGGTT
The DNA here is from genome assembly GCA_015847255.1 of Hyparrhenia diplandra. Lineage (NCBI taxonomy): Eukaryota > Viridiplantae > Streptophyta > Magnoliopsida > Poales > Poaceae > Hyparrhenia > Hyparrhenia diplandra. The sequence continues at coordinate 136,921 of JADLZK010012548.1, read as the reverse complement.
GCTAAACTTCTCGGGCTCCATAATCTTCGAGGGACGGTTGATTTGGGGCTCCATATGCCAAGAACCAAAGATCTTCATCCATTCTCCATGTAACTTTTGCCAATAGGCGAGGTGGGGAAATTGCAAGAGTGAGTCCATGTCGAACTTCGGCAAATATAGCAAGGCAATATCTTACCCATATACCATGATCATCATAACATAAGTAATGTAAAGCATAAAATGATTAACATGAATTATTAATAAACACAAGTCATCATCCTTAATGCTATGGTTTCAGGGCCGCCCGTGACCTTGGGCAAGGCTAGTATACCAGTTTTTCAAACTCTGCGCAGAGGTGTACACTTTCACTATGAGTCGTGGTTCCTAAATGCATGGGCTCAAGACTTCCCATACATCGAAACCACTATGAAGCCCTTAAAGGTTCTTCTAACAAGCTAGGGCGCTAATTCGTCAGACATAGGACCCACCCTTCCTATGTGGTACATAACTCGCAGCCTATACTCACATATTACAGGATAGGGGGCATACTATATCCAATTTTGCACTTGCCAACTTGCTAGAGGAATGATCTCTAAGGAACTAATGTCAGAGCCATATAACCCCCATAGTTGTACTGTAATACCCGGATTCGCTAAAGCAGACAAATTCCCATGTTACTAACAATCATCTTAATATTTATGGCATAAACATTAATCAAGTCATATGATCATGGTTTAAAGTTAACATCTCCCAAAACTATACTTGCCTTAAATAGTGCTTTGAAACTTGTCCACTTTTCTTACGGATCATCCTTGTAGAGCCTCTTCTAACGATCGCAACAATCATCACAACCATCATAGACAAACCTAGAAGTAATACATCAATCAATACATATATTAAACAAGACAAAGGTTTAAAACACGTAAGGCTTGTAGCTACGATCGTTGAGCGCAAAAACAACTAAATAAAGCTTTGGTTGAAAAGACTTGAAAGATCGAAGGTAGAAGCTAGAAGATTTGATAAATGCAAGGAATGAAATAAACATGATGGATATGGGCTAATTTGGAAGGTAGGTACATGTATGGAGTATGTTGTGGCAAACGAACATGATATTTTGATCACCGGTTAGCCGGGAAACACAATTGGAAAAATAGGGTAGTTCTTTGTTTGGACAGCCCGGGATAAAGCGATTACTATGGACTCGATATCTCGACCATTGTTTATTGCATATACGAATTGTTGAGCTTGGGATCTCAACAAGGGAAGGATACCTCCGCCCAGGCGGTGCCACGGAGGAGACCGTTCGAGAAAAAGAGAGTCGGCGTGGCGTTAGAGCAATAATGGTCATAAATGGAATTCACCAACCTCCTACATGAGGGAGGACTCCTCCCTATTTATAGTTTTACAAATGGCGGGGAACCAAAGATTACAAGTTTGCCCTCAATATTCCCGGCATATTCCCTCGACGCACACGCGACACGTGGGCTCATCTTGTCCTTTCTCGGCGTTGCACCGCCTCCGGTTCTCCCGGTGTTCTGATTTGCGACTCGTGGCCCCACCGAAAGATCTCCGCGCCGGTTCCGCGCCAAGCTCTGCGGGTCCCCGCCTTGGTCACCCTCGGCTTCGTCGGACCCCGTCGAAGGTGACGACCTCCGATGCAGTGCCACGGCTCGCGGAGTGTCGAGATGAGGGACTCGCCCGGGCCGCGATGGGCGTCTCCGCTCTTCCCCGTGGCGGAGGTCCGAGATCGCTGTCTCGCCCGCAAGAATCCGCAGCTTAAAGCTCAGCGTCGATATAGGCCTCCGCGCACTCCGCCCGGGCGTCACCTTCGCGGGGCTGCCGGGATCCGTGTCCCCAGTTCCCCGCGGGACGGAGGGTCACCGCGAGCGGCCGTGCCTTCGCTCTCAGCGTTAGCGGCAGCGGGGTGTTGAGGGTCCTTCCCCCGGGGACGATTCGCGAGGACCCTGCGTTGGAGAATCGAGGGCGTCGGGGTCGCAATGGTGGATGAAAAGCGCCCCTCCCGAGGCCGAGGTGACCATTTTCGCCCGTTGGTCGCGGCGCCGTTTTTTGGAATGCGGAGGGTCGCGGGGCGACTATAAAAGCCTCCTCCTTGACGGAGGGCTACCCCTACCATCGCTTTCCTTTGCTCTCCACTTTTGCCTTCCTGGCTTGCTTGCCTTGCCGTCCGCCCTCGCTCACCGGCCTTCGCTTGCTTTTGCATTTTGCTTAGTTACATGCGCGTTTGTTCTAGTTCTCATAGTGTAAGGGGCGCTACCCCCGCTTCGGGAATTGTTTGGACCATACGCGGAGCTCCTCCCGTGTCGTTCCATCCAATTCATCCAAATTTTACGAGGAGTGCATCTTTGGGACGCGGCTCGCGCAAGACACGGAAGAGACCCTTTTCGAACATCGAAGCTTCCGTTGGAGACCTCATGGCGCGCGAAGATGTTGATGCCACCTATGAGCTTGGCCTGCCGAAGATGACTCAAGCGATGCTTGGCGACCTCATCCAGAAGGGCTTTATCGAGCCAAGCGTGAGGTGAAGCTTCCTCAAAGGCGAAGGCGTGCCGAGCACGGGGCCGCGAAGGCGTGGCGAGTCATCTTCAAGGATTTCTTCAAGGGTGGTCTCCACCTGCCCTCAGACTCCTTTTTGCGGGCGCGGTGGAGTCGTATGGTGTCAGATTCACCGGCTCACTCCCCACGCGTTCCTCGCTTTGGCGAGATTCGTGTGGGCACAGTGAGTCCTATGGCGGGGAGGCGGATACCAACAACCGCCGACTTTACGAGCTCCACAAGCAGCCCAAGTCTCGGAAAATGGGCTGATGGGAGCGAGAAGAAGCCGTTTGGGTGCTTTGCACATTCAGCCAGCGCCGCCATCGGGGCGGGGAGAAGCGCGGAGATCTCCTACGCTCGGAAGAATAAGTGCGAGCCAAAGTTGGATGGAGTGCGGTTCTATGCTAAGTCCAGGCGGACGGAGAGGACTGGCCGACGGGGTTGAGATCTGCCGCTACCCCTTCAAGTCGGGGTTCACTCCCCGTGGATATTGTTCCTCGCCGGAGCCCAATGAGTTTTTGCCGGAGACGGGAGAAGAGTCGCTAAGCTTTCCTCCTAGCAAAAAGTACTCCGGCTCCGGGATCTTATGGAGGAGATATGCGCGGCGAAGATCTCACCTGCGGTGCCATAAAGCCGCATTCACGGTTGAGAGGGTCAACCTCCGGTGTTCGGGGGGCGGAGATGGTTCTCTGTTCCCCACGCCTTGGCGTTCAATTTGCCGAAGGTGTCGGTCCCCTGACGCCTTCGTTATGATTTGGTGGAGATGGAGGCCCAAGAAATACCGGGCCCCATTACAACAAAAGAATTTCTCGCGGAGGTCTCAAGCGGGGACCATGCCCCGAAGAACCATGTCTTTGAAGAGATGGGGGTTGTCTCACGGGAACCATAAGGTTCCCGGCAAGGTCCTCGGCCGAGATCGAGCGGCGGGAGGCCGAGGAGGCTAAGTTGGAGAAGGCGGCCAGGGGAGGAGGCTCCTCGCGGCGCCGTCCGGGACCGAGAAGAGGAAGGCCCCTCCTTGGACGCGGGGAGGGACAAAGAAGACCAAGGAGGGAGGGGGCACCTCCGGCGCGTCCTCCAGCCTCTGGCTGGCTGGCGCGACGGCAAGGAGGAGGCCAAGAAAAAGAAAGCGAGTGAGTTAACCAGCCCGGCCGAGGACGCGGTGGTGCGGAGGGGGGCGGCTCGGTTCTGCCGCCCAGAAGATGAGCCTCGCGTTGCCGAGGGGTTGGCACTCCTCACCGGTCTTTGCGGAGGCTCTTGTTGGTGCGGAGGTGCGGCTCGGCACTAAGGTCGGGGTCGATCTCCCCCACTGCCGAGGGCTTGCCGCTCCGGGGCTGCCTCGTCGGGAGGCTCTGAGGGCCATGGCCGACCCCGGCCGGCCCCGCCCTGGCGCGGTGACGACTCGCTTACTTCCGCGAACTCCGTGGCGTTCGGGCGGCGGGCCTTGATCAAGTCGCCGCGAAGGCGCGGACCAAGAGGTAGTTCTTGCCTCCACTTCCGAGAAGACTTCGTTTGCGCCTCCGACCGGGCGTGAACCTCACCTACGCCCGTATCACGGGAGCTTCATCTTTGCTTATGAGGCGCCAAGGGGCGGGGCTACCGAGGCGGAGAGCTGGCGCGCGGTCGTCAAGGCCGCACAAATCTTTGGAGGTGTTTGCGCCGGGGTCATCGGCCCGACACACCGGGCGGAGGTTTGTATCTTTAACCGTTTAAATTTCATTGTTGGTCTTGTTTCTTACTTTTGTTATTGAGTTATTGTCTCTTATTTTAGATGGGGGCGAAGGTATGGCTGGCCTAGGGGTGTGCTCCCTCATGTTGTCGCGAGGGCGATCCGAAAGTGAGTATTCTAACTCACGTGCTCCGCTAGGTTTGGTTTGGACTTTATTTGGATCTTGCTTATTTTCCCGATTAGACACTATTGTTAAATATTTTTCGAAGGAGGCGTGTACGAGATCTTCAACAAGGCCATCGACCCGAGTCTCGGTGCGGAGCGTTTTACTTGATTATTGTTTTTATTTTTCCTTTTTGTGTGGGAGCGGAGGTCTTACTTTATTTTTGCGGATGATGGCAGCCTCGAATGTGTCCGCGCTAAAGTTCATCAAGAGCTTGTGGCACGTGACAAGATCCTCAGGAGTTGAAGACCAAGGTCTCCACAGTGCGAGGAAAAGGCGTCCTTGGAGAATAAGGTGGTCGGGGGCAAAGAGCTTCGGGGGTGAGGCGGCTGCGGCGAAGGAGGCTCAAGACATCTTTGGAGCGCGTGCGGAGCGGGGCGAAAAGGCTCTCCGCGAAGTCGAGGCGGCTTCGAGGATGCTAATGCCCGGTCGACCTGTCCCGCGTGCCCGATCGGTGGGCGGCGAGGCAAGCGGATGGCATCTGGCGTCAAGCACCTCCGTCGCCCACACATGCGCGGAGGCCATAGCGTCAATGGGCGCGGTGGTTACCCCCGTTCCTGCGGGCGGTGGGGCCTTGAGGTGCTGGCTGGATGGCAAAGAACATCGCCAAGCTCCCGGTGTGCTTCAAGGGGCTTCGACCGGAGCTTTCGGTCGCGGCGACAAACATTGCTTGCATCCTCTCTAGCGAGGGTGCGAAGATGTTGCCCTGATCCGTGAAGGAGACCCACCAACCATCTCACCTTGCGAGCTTGGCGGCGGGGCCTTGAAATTCGTGGGATCGTTCATGAAGAAATTAAAGGCGATCCACGGGCGCCGCAGGCTGCGTCTCTAGCCCGCTCCCTTTTTCGGTGACTTTTGTTTTCGTTGTTTTGGGCTACGGTTTTTTCTTTCCTTCTTCGCTAATTTTTGGTTGTTTTACTTTCTACGCAGGGTGGTCTTTGCGGCGGAGGCTCAAATGAAAGGCACCGTGGTCTTGGAGGATGTGCGGAGGAAGCTTCTCCGCCACCGGCTCGGCGGAGGAATCGCCGCGCTAACAAGGATGACGAGGAGGTGTAGAAGATTAGGGTTTTATTTTTCTAAATTTGGCACAAGGCGCCTTTTGTGCGGATGTCTACCTCGCTTGTAAAAATTAACGGCAATCTTGATGAATACAAATCTAATGTTTCATTTGAACCAATGCTTTCTCGCGCAGTTCCCGAAGAGGTGCTGCGTGGGATGTTGACCCTTTTGTTTTTATCGGGATGGGGTCTACGTTGACGAGGTCTCGGTTGTTTTGGAAAGAGACCTTCGAAGTTCCTAGTGTTGACGAAAATGTATGAAGACGTTTTGTTTGATCTAGGGGACGGCGTATGGCCTTTACGAACGACATAGCTTGGGAGGGACCTCCGCCGGGGCTCTTTGTAATGTTTATTCGATGTAATGATAACCCTTGTAAAGGTACATGTTATATGAATAAAGCGGAGCTTGCTAAATTGCACTCGGATTACTACATTTATTACATATTTTATCTTTTCTTCCGAGTTTTGTCTCGGCCTCCGCTTGTGTATTTGACAAAACGTAGGGTAGTCACTTGTTTGCGGCGCCAATCCAAATTTTTTTTTGTGGGAAGCCCGTGTGCTGGGCCATCTTATTTTTCGAGTGGACCTCCGCTACACGTGTGGAAAGTAATTTTGTTGCTCGCTTCGCGGTCTTTGCCAAGGATCTCTCACTTGGGTTTTTGATGGGATTTTAAGGCTCCGGGGGATGTTACAATTTACGCGGTCTCCCCCTTAACCCCCCAAGTGGTTGGCTTGTTACGATTTCTTACACGGTTTCATTTTGCTCGAGAATATGGTGGCGGAGGTCAACATCCTCACCCATTTGTTGGCTCTGGGTTCGTACGTTTGATATTTTTCCTGGTGGGTGGTTAAGTGTGGCGGGGGGTTGGGCTTGTTTTATAGTGCCCAAGTAATCAAGGGGATTTATTGGTTTTAGATCCTTTGTTTGGTGTGTTAGGTCGACTGGGTTAGTATATAACCTACTCTATTTCCGCCCCCCTATGGCTATCTCGGTTAGGATGGGTCATTCTAGCAGTGGCTTAGTTCAGATGTACTGAAACCGTGTAAGGATTCATACTTGGTAGTCTAGGCAGTGTACTTGATCGCCTTCCTATTCGTTGGCTGGAAGCTCAGACTAAGACAGGCACGGAGCTATTAACTCTTGCCTGTGTACTATTAATTCTTGGCGATGAGCTACGGTGGTGTTGATCTCAGCCTGCTATGTCCTTCGGGAGTCCGCTCTTTGGGTCTTAGCTCCGCTAGAGCTTCTTCAGTCACATCGAAAGCACCCTCCTATCGAGGTTAGCTCGGTTGAGGATGCCCTATGGTTGTCTGCGGTACCGCACGAGGAGGACGCGTCAACGCCGGGCGGAGGTTTTCTTATGCGGCGGAGTGAAGCGGCTTGCTAGCGTGGCGGTGTAGGTCATCTTCCTTGTCTTCTTTGCGTGTTCGTTCTACCACACTGTACGGTCGGTGCTACCCTTTGTACCATCTTCTGCGAAGATGTAAGAAGCTTTCGACGTAACAATGTCGAGCACCTTTGTAACTTATAAAGATGAGGGAGAATAATATCTCGAGTTGTATTAACACTTTTTGAATTCATTCTCATTGTTCGCCTTTGTTGGCGGAGGTTTTGCTTGATGCCCGAGTTGGGATGTGTCTTTTTCGAGCGATAATTGGCACGTTCTTTTGTGCCACCTCGATGCCTACGCTTCGGTGGCGCTTTTTTCGAGGATTTTTGAGACCGCCTTCGTGGTTTGCGGGAGGTCATTTTTGGGCTAGAACCTCCGCGTTCTATCCAAAAAAATGTCCTCGTGCTAGTTTTTCAATTTTGTCGAATTGCGTGATCGCGTTCCTAGTCACTTTGGACTTTTTCGCCTTCCTTTACGTATTGGGGAGAAATTCCTCTTTATATTCTAGAGGATATTACAATAATCTCGCCTCATTAAAAACCTCACCTCCGCTAGGAGTTCCCCAATGAGGAAAAAGAGTGCGAGACCTTGATTCTTAAAAACCGTAAAACCTCTTTGCTACTTTGAGAAAAGTAAAGTAGTAGCCGACCTCCGCTTATATTTGCGGGAGGTGGCTTTACATGTAGTACTTATGGAGGTTGTCCACGTTCCACGTGTGGTGGGAGTGTTGCCCTCCCCATCAACTAGGCGGAAGGCTCCTTGTCTTGACGTTGCTTTAGCGATGTATGGGCCGTCCCATTTTGCTTGCAATTTTCCTGTGGTTGAAGCGTTTGGCTTCCTTCGAGCCACGAAGTCTCCGCTCTCCGATATTCTTTTTGCGGACCTTTCTTTGTCTCTCCACTTTTTGGTCTCCGCTTGGTATTTACGTATGTATTCAATCGGCTTCGACCTTGTGTGTTCCGATGTTTCTTTGGCGTACTCTTCATCTTGACCATTTTACGCTTCATGACGCGGAGGCTTTCATGCTTTAGCTCCTCCGGGAGCATTGCTTCTTCTCCGTACATGAGCTTGAATGGGAGTGAATCCGGTGGCTCGCGAAGACGTTGTGTTATGCGACCAGATGACCTTGGGTAGTTCATCTGCCCACTTGCCTTTGTGGAGGTTGAATAGGGTCTTTGATATTGCGGAGAATATTATCCCATTTGCCCTTTCGACTGCTCCGTTGGACTCTGGGTGGTAGACTGATGCGAAGGCTATCTTTGTCCCCATTTGGTTACAAAACTCCCTGAATTTGTCGAGTCGAACTGTTTGCCGTTATCGATCATTATCATCCTTGGAACTCTGAATCTGCAGATTATGTTTTGCCAATGAGAACTTGATGATAGATTACGAAGTTATCTTTGCGAGTGGCTTGGCTTCTATCCATCCGGTGAAGTACTTTCGGCCGGCTCACGACTACGTATTTGTTTTCCTTTTCCCCTTCGCCGCTGGCAATGGACCGACAATGTCTATCCCCACCTTTGCAATGGCCGGTCGGAGGTATTACTTGTGTTTCGCCGAGGGCTTTTTGGTTTGGTCGCGAAGTTTTGGCAGGGCTTCGCATGTCTTCTACAATCTCTTCGGGCGTCTTTTTATGTGTGTGGGCCAATAGAAGCCTTGGCGGATGGCCTTCGCTGACAAAGCTCTTGGGCCGATGTGGGATCCGCACATGCCGTCGTGTATTTCTTTGAGCAGTTCTAGGCCTTCACTTTGAGAGATGCACTTGAGCATTGGTTGTAATAGTCCCCTTTTTGAAGAGTTGGCCATCAATGATGGTGTAGCTTCTTGCCCATGCTTCCGTTCTGGCGGCCTCCGCGTCATTTTCTGGGTAGCTTAAGTTGCTTAGGTTGTCAACTATTGCTTGTCTCCAATCTTAAGCCTTCTACCAAAGATAATCGTTTTGAATGCTTTTTTAATGTTTTACCGCCGCTTGCGTCACGTTGTAGATGGTGTTACGGGGCATGCGGAGGTTGTTTGCCGCCGCCTTAGCTAAGGTATACGCTTCATTGTTCTGCTCCCGTGGGATGAATTTCAGCGAGAAGCCTTGGAATCTTTGTTCCATTGCTCACCACCGCTAGGTAATTTACGAGTTCCGGCTCTCGGCCATACACTCCTTTTCCACTTGGCTGCGACTAGCATTGAGTCCATTCTTGCCGACTAGTTTCGCCCGTAGGCCTTAAGCCTTTGTGAGTCCTGAGTATGAGCCCTTCGCATCTTTCCGTACGTGTTATTTGTCGAGTGCATTCCAATCTTGTAGCGAAGTATGACTTGACACCCTACGGTGACATTATGACTGCGGAGGCTCCTCTGCTCCATTTACGCCCCATGTGCCATCTGTATAGGCGTCCCGCGGCTCGACCGATCATTACGCCCTTCGCTTGTGCGGTGTCCATTCTGCTATGAAATCGGCCAATACTTGGGATCGTATTTCAAACTGGGAAAGCTCCGCTGCCCATTTGCTGATTCTGCCCGATGTTTCCTTGTTTCTCGGGACCTCGGCTAGCGGGCCGTGATGTGGGTACTACAATTTTGTATGAGTGGAAGTAATGCTTGAGTTTTACGGATCTTTGTCGAGAGGGCGTATGCTATCTTTTCTACTTCGCGGTAGTTGATTTTTGGCTCACGAGAGTGCTTCGAGACATAATACACCGGAGTTGAGTGAGGCGGTCATTTTTCATTTTCTCTTGTACCGCTCATCGCTACCGATGGCGTAGTCCGACGCCGAGAGGTACAAGAGTATGGGCTTGTCCCGCTCGTGTATCTTTATCGTGTGAGCTGTTCTTGCGTATATTCTTTGAGTTTTGCAAATGCCTCCGCTTGCTCTTTTTCCCATTTGAATTGTGCTTTCCCTTGAGGGCTTGAAAGAAGGGGAGGCTTTTCTCTGCCGACTTGGAGATGAATCTTCAATCTTTGCCGCATTCTTCCCGCCGCCTTACTTCTCTCTTTGTTTTGGCTCCGCCATGTCTCTCGATTGCCTTTGTTTTTTGGGTTGGCTTTAACTCCCTCGTGGGCCGACGATGTAACCTAGGATCTTCGCTTTGGTTGCCCCCAAGACACATTTTTTTCGGGGTTCAAATTTGAGGCCCGACTTTTTAGGTTGGCGAAGGTCTCTTGCAAGTCGGAGATGTGGTCTTGTTCTCTTTTGCTTATGACTATGAGATCATCCACATATGCAATCATGTTTTTGAGCAGCTTGCATCCTCGGGACCTTCCCCGCCATTCTCGCGAAGGTTGCGCCGGCGTTTTTTAGTCCTCTCGCATTCTTACGAAAACAAAGATGTTCAATGGTGTGGTGAAACCGGCTTTTTCTTCGTCTTCCTTTCTCGGCCAGTTTGATGATAACCTCAATAGCGGTCGAAAGGTAGAGAACCTTCGACACCCCTCGCTGCCTTATCAATCAAAGTGTCTATTCCGGGTAAGGGGTAATTGTCTTTCTTTGTTGCTTTGTTGAGGTCGGTGAAATCTATGCACATCCTCATTTTTCCCGATGTTTTCTTTGGGACGAGGGACGACGTTTGCCGCCCGGTCGGTGTACTTGACTTCCCCGATGACTTTGGCGCCGAAAGCCTCTGGACCTCCGCTTTGAGCCGCTAGTATTCTCGTCCTCCGACATCTTCCTCTCCATTTGCGCTTTTGGCCTCATTTTGGGGTTTATGTCTAGGACATGTTCGATGGTTTGTCTATCTACTCCACGGAGGTCTGCTGCTGACCAAGCGAAGATCTCCTTGTTTTTGACAAGGAGTTCCGTCCAGGTTCTTTTCTTCTTACTCGGCTTCGGCAAGTTTGCAATCGATTGTTACTTGTGTGATCGGGTCCTCGCCTATCCTTATCTTCTTTGTTTTCTCGCCGTCCTTTGATGCCTGCTTTGCTCTTTCTTCATGTGTTCGAGGATTTGGGCCTTAAGCTTTTTAATTCCACCGAATTGACATTTCGTGAGCTCGATATATAGCCTTTTCTATGTTTCTGGCTTCCTTTTGGCATCCATGTATTGTGATGATACCGTGAAGTGCTGGGATTTTCATGCACAAGTATCCCATGTGAATGGCGGCGTTGAATTTGTTTGTAAATCCTTTGCCAAAAATTGCATTGTATGGGGGAGTAGACATCGATGATGTCGAAGGTTATGTATTCTCGTTACGGCACTCTTCCCTCTGCGAAGGATACTTTGGTAGAGTTATTTTCCCAGTGGGCTCGGGACTTGCCTTCCGCCAAATCCTCGTGGAGGGGCGAAGTCCGACGGTACATGGGCGATTCCTATTGAAACTCATTTTGTCAAAGGCGTTGGCGAAGATGATATCGTCGGCGAGCTCCCAAAGTCGACAAGAACTCTTTTCATTTTTCCATGTTGCTACGTTTGTTTCGATCACCATTGCATCAACATGAGGGTAGCTTTCCAATTTGAGATCCGCTTCGAGAAGGTGATGGGGAGTCTTCGACCATTCTCCGACCGACCGGGCTGAACCGCCACATTGTTTACTAGGGCGGAGGTGGTCTTTTTTCTGCTTTTTGGTTTCATGCTCCATTGAAGATCCTCCCGCTTATCGGCATTATGGTTCGATAGATGGTAGCGGAGTGTGAGGATTGTATTGGTTTTCTAGGTTAGGCTCGTTTTTCATGGGAGCGCCGGGTGGGGTCCCGGGCGGAGGTGGTGGTAGTAAACCTTGGTTTGACACTTGGTTGACCGGGCCGCACACTCTTGATTGTCCTGCTTCGATATAGGTTAGGTGTTGTCTTGGGCTCGAAAAGACACACGCCGATTCTCGTAGGTAGTTTTGAGCTGGTTGTGGGGGCGATGGTCTCCATGCTGGTAGGAAGCCAGGGGTAATAGGCGCTTGCTAGTGTAGTGGGGGTGTACTTGGTTTGAGGAGAGGGATGGGTACACCGGCAATATTTGTCGGGTGTTGTCCCCGAAATGGGCGGAGGCTCGTGAGCGTGTGTAGTTGTAAGTGTTGTTGACCTCCCTTGTTGATTGCGGAGGTTTGTTAATGGGATTCGATCTAGCTTTGTCCCTTGAGTACCTTGTCTCTTTCTTTGAAGAATGATGAAGGCCTCTCGATATAGTGACCTTTTTTCTTCGCCATGAATGGCGCAGAATCGCTCGGCCTCCTATTCCGCTTTATTATTCTCGAGGTCCCTTCTCCCCGGTATGGTTTCGAAAGTGTCGTGGCCTTGCTCCCCGACATTACCTGCGCAGGCTGTCCCGCCCGCCGCGGTTCATTGTTAGGACCTCGCCGCCCTCGTACTTGCTTGGGTTGTTGTTGCGAGGTTCTTGTTGGCTCGTTCCTCTTATTGCCTTTGGCTTGTTGCTTGTCCATGTTTTGCTCCTCCAGCCTTTTCCGGTAGTCTTCGTCCGACCGATCCAAATCTCAAACTGCTCGCAGAGGTCCTGCATTGTTCTTGGTTTGTTTCGCGCCAGCTTCTCAAATGAATGGTCCCAAAGCGAGCCCCTCGATAGCTGCGTCTATAGCTACTTGATCGGGACGCCCGGGGCCTTTGCTTTGAGTTGGAGAAATCTTTGGAAATACTCTTTGAGTCTCATTGTAGCCTTGTTTGCATTGAAATAGGTCCATGGAGGTGAGTGACTCGCACAAACGAGACCTTTGAAGTTTTCTAGTATCTTGTCGCAGTTGGGTTCTCCCATGAATATATGGTGCTAGGTTTCAGCATGGAATACCACACCAAGGCATCCCCTTCAGGCGGCGATTATGAAAGCCTTTGCTAGCACCGCGATCGTTGTTGCCGCTGCGGAGGCTACCGCCGCCTCATAACTCATTATGAACCGATGAGGATCTGATTTCCCGTTGAACCTTGGGAGCCGGGTGGGCTTGTATCCGCCCGCGGCCATGGTGTCCGGCCAGTATTCCTTCCGATAATGGGGACTTAGGGTCGAAAGACCTTCTGGTCCCCGCGGATATTATGGGCGCGTCAGGGGTTGGGCAAAGCTCCCGGAGTCAACGCGCATTTAACCGTGTGACTTCGGTAATGGGATCGACGGATGATCGGCCGGGGGGACTTAGGTCGACCGATAAATTGCAAGCTTTGAATCTCCGCTGCGGGAGCGCCATCTCGCCGCCTGGATTTCGGCCGCCTGTGCGGATGCTCAGCCCTTGAGGATCTCCGCATAGGCCGCGCCGCTTTCTCTTTTCTTGTTGCAGTTTTCGAGCGAGGCTTGCCGGGCGCAGCCCCGTGGCTCAGATGGGGACTCCCCCTCGCTCGGGCCGTCTCTCATCTCCGCCGCTTCTTCCTCCGCTTGCAGCCCTTCATCAAGCGGAGGGTCCTCTTCGGCCGAGCGTAAGTGCTCCTCGTGGCCCCGCTGGGGCGTTACTCTTTGGTGGGGGTGGGATTTTGTTTTGGTGGCGGTGCTCTTCCTTTTTGTGGAGCCATGGTTTATCTCGCTCGAGCCCCACGGTGGCAATGTTGAGCTTGGGGTCTCAACACGGGAAGGATACCTCCACCCGTGTGGTGCCTCGAGGAGACCGTTCAGGACAAGAGAGTCGGGCGTGGCGTTAGAGCAATAATGGTCATAAATGGAATTCACCAACCTCCTACATGAGGGAGGACTCCTCCTATTTATAGTTTTACAAATGCCGGGGAACCAAAGATTACAAGTTTGCCCTCCAATATTCCCGGCATATTCCCTCGAACGCACACGACACGCGGGCTCATCTTGTCCTTTCTCGACGTTGCACCGCCTCCAGTTCTCCAGTGTTCTGATTCGCCGACTCGTGGCCCCCACCGAAAGATCTCCGCCGGTTCCGCGCCAAGCTCCCCGCGAGGTCCCCCGCCTTCCTCACCCTCCTCGCCTGCGTCGGACCCGTCGAAGGTGGCGACCTCCGCCCGTCGGTGCCCGCCGTGGAGCTGTCGGAGATGAGGGACTCTGCCAGGCCGCGATGGGCGTCTCCGCTCTTCCAGCTGGCGGAGGTCCGGGGATCGCCTGTCTCACCTGCAAGAATCACAGCTTGAAAGCTCGCGTCAGTATAGGCCTCCGCGCGCTCTCCGCAGCGGGTGTCACCTTCGCCAGGGCTGCCGGGATCCGTGTCCCAACACGAATCAATTTGTGGAATCATGTGCATATATTGAACATGTACATTCAATGGCTTGGTGATTTGAGCATCGGATCAACGGAGAACGGCAACGCAATGCAGAGTGGTACAACAGCCAAGGCAGCAGAGCAGTGAACACGTAAATGAGGATATCTCTAGCATCTCACATTCTATGGCCATGATATTTTACAGAGGCATGTGCAAGGATGGTATACACAATGTAGTAAAAGGGTTTGATGATAGCAGCTCTAGATTACTGGGAACGCAACTGCCAACCGGCAAGAACTCTGCTACAGGGCAGCAGGAACAGCACGCACAAGAAAACATCATAACTCCTTCGGATTAGACTCTATAGCCATGGAATTTCACAGAGGTGTGTGCAAACATATGATAAATGTGTGGATCAAAGGGATTGACAAAGGGAGTCATGGATTGTGAGGAACACGCATGCCAACCGGCAACAGTGCAGCTGTGAGGCAGTAGGGACAGCAATCACAAAATGGGCCATATTTCTTTTGATCTTGGATCCTATAGACACGAGATTTCTCATAGGCGCGTGTGCAGATATATAATTTGTGTTCTTGCCAAAGGATTAGACCCGAATTCAAAGGATCAACAGGGAACGCTGTTGCCCTCAACAGCGGCATGGCTGGACGCAGGGACAGCAGAGCATATTGCTTGCAAACCTCGCCAAAACTCGATTTAACTTGATTGATAATTCATGATTTACAACAGGGGACATGTATACAAGATGTATAAAGGGAAAACGGCCTCACATCATGGTTACTAGCAGCTGGAGATGAAGGTGATGCCAGCCAACATCGACGATGGTGACACGATCCGGCCTATTATCAACGGGCAGCGCCAAGATGTACGGCGATCGACGGGGCTGCTGCGATTCTCCTCGAGATTATCTGTGATGTGTGAAGGAAATGAAGAGGTGCACGAGATGGGCATGGACTGAAGAATTAGATAAGAGAGGGGAAGGTACGACCTCACCATGGTTGTACAGAAATGATGGCGAAGACGAAGAGCGAGGTGTTGCTGTGGGTTCGGAGAGACGACAAGATACATCGGGATGACCTCCATGAAGCGCTACAGCACCATGGTGTTGCCTTGGGGCATCACAACAGAGAGGGACATGGTGAGCATGATTTTCATGAAAACAACAGAGAATACCATAAGCCTTACCGCAACATGATGCGAAGGATTCCGGGATTCTCGGACAGGATAGACGCAGCGGCTACACAAATTTGTTGCAGCGAGTGCACTGGATTTTGATGGAGAGGATGGAGAGGGAGAGGACGGGGCGTCCATGGTGGAGGAAGGGGAAGAGATGGGGCGTCCATGGCAATGAGGAAGAAGTGGAAGAGATGAGAAGGCTGGTGTTGTATGTGTCGAGTAACAGAAGAGGAAAGGGAGAGTAGGAAATCACGGTTGTTTCCTCAACATCAAAGCTATAATGTGTGGTTGATGGAGAGGTTAAGGGAGAGATAAAGAGGGGCATGCAAAAGAGACGGGACACGGGAATTATGGAAAGAGAATTACCACTGCCTTGCATGGAGGAAGAGTAGGGGGCGCCATTAGAGAGGAATGTCGACCCTGCAGGGA
The DNA here is from genome assembly GCA_015847255.1 of Hyparrhenia diplandra. NCBI lineage: Eukaryota > Viridiplantae > Streptophyta > Magnoliopsida > Poales > Poaceae > Hyparrhenia > Hyparrhenia diplandra. The sequence goes on along the minus strand of JADLZK010012548.1, from coordinate 121,358 downwards.
GGTGCTGTCCACCGGGTGGTGCGTGAGGGAGAGAGGGAGGTTGAGATATTTCTGTTGCTATTTTTAGAAGAGGGAGAGAGGAACTATGATGAATATTGAGGCCTATTGATAGGAAATTCATATTGTGAATGATCTATAAAAAGAGATAAAGGGACAAAAGGACAAAATATGGATTAGCTAGGATTTAAGCATGATGTCGGCAATGATGAGATTGGGATCAAACCTAAGCGCATTTTGAATTGAAATTCATTTTCCATACGTAAACACTATGCAAAGGCATGAATGCAACAAACCATTAAATTGAGTTGCAAAAGGTTTAGAAATCCACATTTTACACTATCTAAAATATTAGCAACCTAACTAAAGTTTATAAATTTTAGGAAATAATAAAATCATCTGTTGTTATTTAGTGTTTTCTAAGTCACATCCCAAGATAGAAATTTTGGGGTGTGACATCTACCTTCTGACCGCTGAGGATATTGTCCGTGGTAGGAGCCGAGAACTCACGAAGTGTCTTGGTTGCCATAGCTTCAAATTCAGGTGTTAAGTTTCGAGTAACTTGATTAACTTCCTGGATCAAGTAGGTCCCGGTGTCTCGGATGATGATTGTTGGCGTATCATTATCGACCATTTTATACCGCCAACTTATGTCTTTTCCAAAGGAAACTTGCTAACCTATGACACATATACCTTTACTATTGACCCAGTTCCACTTTGTATTCGAGAAATATGTTTTGCGGGACTTATACACGGAATCAAGTGAAAAGATGCCAAACAAAGAACAAAGCGCAAAAGCATAATACACATTCCGTAAATGCTAAACAAGGGGAAATAGAGAAAGCCCAACTCAAGGCGGAATTGGACCAAAGCACCCATAAACTACGGGTCCGAGTCGGCCCGGGATCCCACCTACAAAAGATGGTGGCGAGAGGGGCCACCCCTGTTCCGACCGACCCACTCAGTACAGCCTCTCAAGCCGACCTTTCACAAAGCGGTTGCATGCCGCCATGCATAGGCTGTGGGGGTTCTTCCTTATTTACCTACACCTAAACCCGACCTCAATACATATAAATAGATGTGTAGAGCTCTCCCCTCAAATCATCATCACACAAGAGCCATCCTTCCTCTCCACTTGTAATCTTTAGTTCTAGAATTAGTTTAGTTGGTGAGCAAGGCAAAGCTACATTGTGAAGAGCTTGTACTTTGGAGAAGAATCTCGATATGAATACATATATGATTTATTCCAAAGTCTTGTTCTCATCTTGTTACTATAGTTGTGCTATAGAATTAGAGTATTGTTCTCATGTTATAATCTTGACTTATGAACTAGCATATGGTTTGTATGTTATGATCATAACATGTGGTTCATGTTGTTCTTTAGACATAATCATTGCATATGAACTAGACTATAGTTCTATGTCATGATTTTGTCATATAGAACTTTGTGCTTAATCATTCATAGAAGATATAACACGCAGCTTTAGGTGGCGGTCCCTGTCGTACCTTCGGGTTTGCCCACATTCTAGCTCGTTGATCCGTAGGGTCGAGTCCTAGGGGTGTGGGTAGTTCCCTTAGTACACGCGGCATGGAGCCCGGTGTGTACGGGAGCCTTCGATATGCTCGCCCCTCTACGGTGAGTGAGGTAGGCGGCAGGTGGTGACAGCCCTGTCCCGTCTTTGCACTCCTCCACGCCCGGGTATTGAGTAGGAGTTCTTAAAGTGTCTATCACCGCGCACCAGCTACGGGCATCTCCTCGCCCATCTACCTCGTCTTTATAACTTGTATGATCATTAACTTGTTCTTAGCACAATTATATTAGAACATGCCCGCTCTACTTAGGATCATTCTTTTATTCTTTGTTTTCCTTTTATCCTTAAGGATCGGCTTAAATGTGTGATCACACTATCTTAAAACCTATCACGGCTTACCCCCGTATTGAGTGTTGGTATATTATGCAAACATGTTATCTTGTCCATATCCATGCTAGAGTCTTTCACCATGCCTTCCTTTGGGAAAATATAAATGAACGATACCCCAATATATACTCCCGGTGAAATGCTACAAATGATAATTCCGCGGCGCTTTGTGGACTTGTTCTCAGAACGCTCGTAACTATCGTTAAGGTATTCCTTGGCGGCATTGCTACTTTCACTCATGGCCAAGTCAATCCGCGACTTCTCCATCCCCTCTGTTTGCCAACGCGTGCGCGTGGGCCCACCGTCAACATGGGTGCCGAGAACTTCGAAGCTTCGACCGCCCGATCGGGATGGTGCTTGTGCAAAACCTATTTCATGGGTTGCCAAGTGAGGACGATATGCACATCTACAACACTTCCTCGAGCTCATGACACCATTATCATCAAAGATGTCACACCGGATGCAATTAGACTCGGCCGCTTTCCCTTCTCCATCACCGGGAAGGCAAAACAGATGGTTCTCTGAGAGATAAGGAAGCCGTCAACACGTGGAGTAAATGCTCCACCGGCGTTTTCATAAATTCTTCCCCTTGGGCAAAACCAATGACCTAAGGGGAGGGATTGCAAATTTCCAAAGAATTCCATGGAGCCCATCCCCTCGAGGCGTGGAAAGGCCGCAAGAGTACATTCAAGCATGCCCACACCACGGGATGGAAAATTGGCTCATCTTTGCAAAACTTTGATAGTGGGTTAACAACCATGTCAAAGGAGCACATCGATGCCATCTTTGGAGGTTCCTTCCTCTCCTCACCATTGATAGAGCTACGGCTCTTATTGAGAAAATGGTGTCCAATCCTAGTTGGGGAGAGGAAAGCTTGGACAAATAAAAAGAAGGCATGCATACCATGGAGGAGATGGATGTGCACACCGCTGGCGGTGCTTAACCACATCTCTACCGCCAACTTAATAAGAATAAAACATGATAAATTATCTCTACAACTCTAGAATAGGGCTTTGGACTAACACTTCCACGTGTTTTGCTAGAGTATGTGTTTTGCGGGACAAAGACGAAAATGACCAAAATACGCTTTTCCAAAGGAACAAACTAGCAAAACCAAGCCCAACACGCCGGAATGCAATTGGACCAAAGCACCCATCAACTACTGGGGACGTGGTCGGCCCAGAACCCCACCACCGAAAGGCGGTTTGGAATGGCGCCAGGGGGCGGTCCGGCCGGACTGCAAGTGGGTCCGGCCGGACCCAATTAAACCGCCTCCCGAGCCGACCTTTCACAGCGGCGTTGCATGCCACCATGCATAGGCGGTATTGCTAGGTGCTTTCCTAAAATATGGCAGCAAACCGACCCTCCTCTACTACTTAAGGATGGCTCTATGTTGATATTTCTAACACGATCCTTATTAGGAAGGTGAGAGAAATATATATGGGATATCTATCTAATCATGTTAGCTTGGATATGGGATTAACCTCATGATCCAACAAAGCGAAGTTAAGCGGTGTTAGTAGTGGGATGTAGCTTAGCCACAATATCCATAGTGGAGTTAATCTCACCAGGATATGAACACAAGGTATACCACTCATTTCTAGGCATTACCTATACACTAGTCTATTACCCTATCAATAACGCTCAAAGAAATGCGGGGCATGGTATTTATAGATTGGCCTTGATAAAAGATTGAACATGATATCTCAAAAGCGCCTTATAGAAATACCAATTGTAGCACTTCACCGAGTAATCCGGTATCGTATTTATATTTTACCACGGGAAGGGAGTCTATGGAAAGGTAGAGAGAAAAGAACTATCTAATGATTTATATTATGATTTATTTATGAGATCATTCACTTTACAATATTATAATGCGAGTAGCCATGAGCATCAAACATAACTCAATAGGATAAGTCACAAGATAAAGATAATTATAATAATGATAAATGTCCAAGTCTAAGATTAGCCTATGCCACTAATATCATACAAGCAATTAACATGTTATAAATTAGACTAGAATGAATATTCCTAAGATACTCCTAATAATATATGTCAATGAATACTACAATTAGTGCAATACATCTAGCTATCATGGCAAGGTTGGATTACTTCTACACATGGCAAGCATTACCAATGACAAGCAAGGACGAAACTTGTTCATCATCGTAATTAAAAGCTCGACGTGTCCTACATTCGGAGGGTGGACTCCAAAGGACTCAACAGGGCTGCCACACCCCACGATCTACCACACGACCGAATGTAGGGTGCAATTGCGGATAAACGTTGTATAAACACCATGTTTACACATTGCTTATCACCCACATAGTGATCATCTATATGGATGCTATACAATTCCATGCATAAAATATAAAGCAATCTTACTAAACTAAACATATAATCATAGCAAGCATAAACACATATCAACAAGAATATAATAATTATAAAGATCAAAGCCATAACAATTATATTCTAAATATAAGTGAACTTACAGATTGAACACAAGAGAGAAGTCTCAAGAACGATGATCCTTGCTACTTCTTGACTATCAGGAACTCAAGATGAACTTGATCTTCAACTAGAACTAGTTATGTAGCTAATCTACTTCTAGTATGAACTAGGGCTTAGGTCTAGACTTGGCCGGACTTGGTTGAGTTGAATATGATTGATAATGAAATTGTTCTTTTGCCTCAGGGTCAACTAGCCTCCTTATATAGCACTTGGCGATGAACATCAACCCTTGGATCAAACCGACCTTCAACAACGGTGTAGATACAACCTCAAGGTCGGTGGTAAACCGACATAAAAATGTGAGGCTGATCGGGTGGGACCCACCGGCGGCCGGCCTACTTGGCAATCGGCGGCCGCCAGGGTGGCATGCCACCTCGGCTTCCCGTTTGTTCCGGTGTCCTCGGTATCTTCTAGAATGTTTTAGTCCACTTTTTCGGGTTGAGTTGCTTCACGGATAAATCTGGTCTTCATATGTCTTGTATATGTCTTGTATATTCTCGGAACCTTCTCCATTATTCTCTGCATTTTCCTATCAAGTCCCCGGAAAGTCACGAGAATACCAAAACTCATGGAATTATGTGTAACACCCCGCCCTCCAAAAGCCGCCCAAGACAACCCTTCCGAGGGGCGCGACGCGCATTAACATAGCACCTTGCTTACACTTTCGCCCTCGCTTAGTGTAAAAGGGTTAACCCGATGGTGATATGGCCGGAAGGCAAAGGCTTATAAGTTGGCTCCACCCTTGCTTAACCAAATTAAAGGTGGTACTAAACATGTGCACTCTCAGACTCATAGGCCCCATCGGGCCACATCCAAATTGGGCCGGGTGTCACATACACCCCCTCAAAGACTTCGACGCCCTCGTCAGCGCCAACTTAACCAGGGACCTCCCCTCTTGGCACACGCGACCGTGCGCCCAGGGCCGGCACATGTGCCATGCCGTGCACTCCGCAGAGCCTACACGCGCAATGAACCTCCGTGTCCGCGCCTCGGCCCGCACGCCGCCCGGGGCCGTGAAGGTCGGCTCGATACCACTTGTAACACCCCCGCCCTCCAAAGCCGCCTTTGCACGCACCCTTTCGAGGGCACGCACGCCGCATACACATAGCACCTTGCTTACACTTTCGTCCTCGCTTCGTGTAAAAGGGTTAACCCGAAGGTGATATGGCCGGAAGGCAAAGGCTTATAAGTTGGCTTCACCCTTGCTTAACCAGCAAGGTGGTACTAAACATATGCACTCTGCACTCATAGGCCCTTACTGGGCCACATCCAAATTGGGTCGGGTGTCACATTATGTTAGTTAGACCCCTAGACTTATGTTTAGTCTTTAACTTGAGCCCTTATTTCATGTTAAATAACTTAAAATTTTATGATATAACAAGTGTCAACAAGCTCCCCAAGCTTACCTCTTGCTAGTCTCTTAGCAAGACACAAAACATTATATTAAATTAAACTTGGATCGAGGAGTTGCTACTACGCTATCACACCTCAAAAGTACACATGCTTTCAAACAAAATTTCTCTCCCGGATAAATAAACTTTTCAAATCTTCAATTTACTCATATACCTCTTACCCTTTTGGAGCTTATAACTTTTTCTTCAATCATGAGCAATTGAAAGATAGAACAGTCAAGTCAAACACTATATTTTAAACTCTTTTGATCAACTGTCCTTCCGAGTTTTTTGCTGATTTTCAAATAAAACTCAAAGTTCTCAGTGACACTCTCTAGTCTCTCATTTGTGGTATTTGTGGATCCTCTCTTAGGTAATAAAGTAATGTTGCCTGTCTCTCATAAGATGTAATATTTTTGGCTTAGGCAATAGCACTCTATACTTTCTTTTCTCTCATCCTATATCTAAAGCTTATATGTGGAGTTCATAGGTAGGAGAAAAACTAAACTTACTTACTAAACATATATTATAAATTCAAGCAATGGATCCAAAGTTACAAATCACACTGATCAAGTGGTGCATGTGTATGGTGGATAGAATATAGAGAATATAATAGAGTAGAATAAATAGATGAGGAATATCTTACTTATGCTCCTTAAGGAATTATCTCTCTTTTTTGAATTTTTGTAGAGAATCTGGGTCGTAGCTTTTTTTTCTTTATTTTAGAGAGGTGGACTCTGCTGGCCCTAGACTTTTTTTCTGCATTATTTCCTCTCTCTAAAGATGTGGGTTCTACTCACCCTGGACACTTGTCCATTTTTATCTTTATTTTAGAGATGTGGGCTCTACTCAAGCCCTCGAACACTTGTTCGCTTTTCATCTCTATTTTTTTTTTTTCTTTAGGAGGTAGGCTCTACTCGCCCGTAGGACTTTTGTCCATTTTTCATCTCCTTCTTCTCTTTTTCTTCTTCTCTTTTTTTTAAAGAATAGTCTACAACCCAAATCTCTTTTTTGCAATATTTGTGAGAGATAAATAAATGCAATGGAGCTTTTGTAAGATATTAGCTAGCAATGAATGGGTAGGAAATATTTTTGATTGCTCTCTCCCTAATAGGAATAGAACATTTTTGTTGGCTAGAGTGAAGTGATAGTGATATATATATGGTGGATAAATAGAGTGGATATAGCGGAATAAAGTGGAGTGTACATGATCGACATGATAAGTTTCTAAGGGTCAACAAAGATTGAACAAACTCAATGCAAAAACAAGCAAAATTCTATATAAAAAAAGTTTTCCTAATCTAAATAGCATGTATATATGGCCGTGGTAGGAGGTTCACACTCTTGTCACACAAGAACTTATCATGTGCACTTTTCAATTTTCAAAATATAAATCTCCAGTAAATCTAGTATCACTAAGAGTAAGATCAAATAGCAGCTCGTACTATCATATATCATATCCGTCAATTACCTAGACTTTAGAGCAAGCATTTTGCAACCCATAGGTTTCAGGTTTAGAGTAATTATTTTGCAAAAATAGAGCTCAAGAGAAATTAAGCTTGAAAGCTAGGTACTAGAAAAGTATAACAACGAGCAACTATTCATCATCTCCATGTTGGCGATTTTAGGATTTATTTTAGTTGAGCAAAGTAAACTTTAGTGCGCACTCTCTCTTCAATCTTTTTTTATTCTCACTCAAACAAAAGATTATTTAAACTACTAGCCTCTTAACAAAACAAACTAGACTCTTAACAAACTTAACTAGCTAGCAAAATATTTAACTAATAATATATATAATAAGACAATAGGATACTTATCTAGATAACGGGTTTGCACTCCCCAAGCTAGATTGGAGTGTAATCTTCAATGATGTAGAGGTTGAGGTAGTTGACATCGAGATGGTGTCGATATCTTTCCTCTTCTTCTAATCTGTAAATCTCAAATAGACAACAAAACTAATGGAACTTGATTAAGCATTAGAGATTAACCACTTTGCTTGAGTTGTGCGAGATATATATTTGGATTTTCATTCATCTTTTTTATTTTATTTATATGCAAGATAAAGATTTATGCATAAACAAACTATCTTTATTTTTTTATGCCACCACACAGCAAAATAGCCTAGAGGTATTTAACCTCGGGGATACTAGCATGGGGCTTAAAGGTTTTCACAAAACAAAAGATAAAATATTTTTGTTGTTTTCAAATGCATATATGAAATACTGAAAAGATAAACATGATATGGAAATAAATAATGCAAGAAATTAAAATATGGATAACTTACCTTCTTACCTTGCAGTGAAGATTCAACATTTTGAGTCCTCCGAACAAGACTTCAAGTTCTGTTCTTTACTCCCATGGTATATCGGTTGTCACAATCGGTGGTACCGATGATTCTATAGCATCTTCGATGATTTTAAGGGAGATGTCTTCTTCTTCCTCCATCTTTTGGATGATGTACTCTTCTTTGGAGTAGTTGATTCTGTCTTCTCTGTAGATGTATTAGGTGTATTGGATTTGATTTCTTCACATACCTTTTTCATCTTCTAGATTCTTGATCCATCTTCTATTATGACGGCGACGAGGCCGTCACCGCTTTTTCCCCAGGATTTGTATATTCATTGTAACTATTAAAGAAAACTCATACCTTTTCCTTAGGAAATTGGAAATGTATCTCTCTGTATGGATGTAGATGATTGCACATGTAGTGTTGAGGAACGGTCTCCCAAGCACTATTGGAGGATCTTCTTCCTTTCCCATGTCCATGACTACAAAGTCGGTGAGAACATAATGATCCATAATCTTGACCGGCATATCTTTGGCAATTCCTTCCCGAACTCTATAAGATTGGTGCACGCCATCTGCAAATTTGCACATATGTTGGTTGCAACGGCAATTTTCCAAATAATAATTCATATGTAACCTTTGCCATTAGATTAATTCCAGATCCAAAGATCGCAATATGTATTATAAAAATTCCAATCGATTAATTGAACAATGAATAGTAGGTGTACTGGATCATCTTGTTGACGTAGCATTGGAGACGCAATAAATGTTCATTATAAGATTTGATTTTATTCACTACCATTACCTTTGTAGGCTGTGCCATCTTGTTCTTATTCTCGATTCTGATTCCTCCTTCTATTCGATTGTAAGGTTCCATTTTTACGTTCTAGAATATAATGATTATTACCTTGAGGATAAGTAAATGAGAGGTGTGTACCTTGTCCTTGAAAATGAATTTCTCTTTCTTCCCTTTAATATTGAAAATAATCTTTGCACTATCTGCATAGATAATAGCTTAAGGCGAGCATAAGAATGGTCTTCCGAGTATGATTGGTGCTCTTTCATTTCTTCCAAATATCTACAACCGTGAAGTCTGGCTGGGACATAAGAGTTTCGATTCCCACACACACATCTTCAAGGATCCCCTTGGGATAACAAATTGATTGATTGCACGCAAGCTGCAAACACATATTTGTTTTCCAAAGTGGTTCACTATAAAGCTTCTCATAAATTACCTTAGGTATTATGTTGGCGCTTGAGCCAAAATCCACAGAGAGCATTGTTGAATGTGAGGTGTCCAATTTTGATTGTAATGGCTGGTCTTCACCGGATCTTCCTTTTAGGTGGCATTGAGTCATCCAACCAACGGCTTCACGAGGTCTCTCTATAGTAACGACTGCATTATAGATATCGACAAGATTTGCGGTTTCTAATTCTTCCGGCTGCCCGGAATCTTTCCTGGTGTGGTTAGTGGAAGAGATAAGCGAAAATCTGAGATTCTATCATCTTATTAAAAAGCTGTCTTGATTCTTGATAGGCTGAAGAAAAGCTTTCAGGCGGTGTTGATAAGCTCAAGAGCTTTGTCATTAGTTGCTATCTTTCTTGACAGATTCTCCATAGTTTTTCCTTGGTTAACAACCAGATCTCTCAAAAAAAGGTTGATAAGTATTGAAATTGTTACCTTGGTAATTGCCTTGATAATTGCTCGATGGTTGGGCCTCTGTTGGTTTCAATCTTGATTCTGCTGAGGGCGGAAATTATTATTGTTGTTATTGATGAAATTAATATCCTCCATGATCTCTCGGACAATTCCTTCGATTATGGCCTAAGTTTCCACATTCTTCACATGTCATGCATGAATCTTGGATTTGCATCATTGCCTTGGGTTGAGAATCTCTATCCTCTAGCTTCTTCATGATAAGGTCCATTTTAGCGATAGCATATCTACTTCTTTAAGCTGGTGCATTCCCTCTTGCGAGTTTGGCGTTCTTCACTCCAACCTAGGTTGGAAGCCATCTTCTCCACAAGCTCTATAGCATTTGTAATTGTAAGTGATAAGAAAGCACCACCAAATTGCGGCATCCATAGTTTCACGAGCAACCGAACAAGCCCATGATAGAAAGTCTTGCATCAACGACCACTTCTCCATCCCATGGTGTGGACATTCTGAAATATATTCTTGAAAACGCTCCCATGCTTCGGGGGTGATTCATCATGTTGTTGTTGAAAATTTGATATCTTCCCCCTTAAGGCATTTGTCTTGCCTATCGGAAAGAACTTTGCAAGAAAGGTCGTGGAACATATATCCCATGTTGTATTCTTATCTTTTTGTAGCATAAAACCATTGCTTAGCTCTTCCCAATAGTGAGAATGGAAAGAGACGAAGCAAGATTGCATCCTTGGATACATCCTTCATAGTGAATGTCTTTGCGGATCTCGAGAAAAGTGTTGGAGATGAGCACTAGCATCTTCATGTGCGTTTCCACAAAACTGACTTGATTGCACCATATTAATGAGCCCTGGCTTAAGTTCAAAAGCCTTTGTCTCCAACCTCTACCTTCGGACCCGGTGAGAATATTGTCCGTGGTAGGAGCCTGAAAAATTCACGAAGTGTCTTGTTTGCCATATCTTCAAATTCGGATGTCAAATCTCTAGTAACTTGATTAACCGATTCGGTAGACTTTGGTGTCTCGGATGATGATGATGATGATGATGTAGGTGCTGGAGATTGTGCGAGATTTGCTCTTGCCTGATTAATTTTTCGGGATCTTTAATAAAATTCTCGGAAGATTTCTATTCATACAACTCTCACCCGCATAAGATAAAAACAAAATAGAAAACGAGGTTGAACCTGTTTGAGTATGTGATAATGGGTTCTCTATGCATTAGGTGATGTAAAGTGATCTCTCTTGTTTCCTTATGTGATGTGTTTATAGGATTTTCGGCTAGCACCCTTTCTAACTAGTAAGTCGAAACAATACCAACTTAATTAGGAATAACTCGTCTAAGTCTTGGCTAATACCCTTTCAAACTAGAGAAAGCTTGGAAAGAAGCACTAGAAAAACTTTTGAAGTTTTGAAAACACATTTTCAAAATTGAAAGGATTGACTATGCTCTTCCAAACTAGGAAAGTTTTGAAAAACAAAAGTCGAGGAAAAATTTATTTTTCGGATAGACTACGCCTTCCCGGCAACGGCGCCAGAAATGCTTGTTGATATTTCTAACATGATCCTTATTAGGAAGGCGAGAGAAATATATATGGGATATCTATCTAATCATGTTAGCTTGGATATGGGATTAACCTCATGATCCAACAAAGCGAAGTTAGGCGGTGTTAGTAGTGGGATGTAGCTTAGCCACATTATCCATAGTGGAGTTAATCTCACCAGGATATGAACTCAAGGTATACCACTCATTTCTAGGCATTACCTATACACTAGTCTGTCACCCTAGCAATAACGCTCAAAGAAATGCGGGGCATGGTATTTATAGATTGGCCTTGATAAAAGATTGAACATGATATCTGCAAGCGCACAGATAGAAATACCAATTGTAGCACTTCACCGGGAGTAATCCAGGTATCGTATTTATATTTTACCACAGGGAAGGGAGTCTATGGAAAGGTAGAGAGAAAAGAACTATCTAATGATTTATATTATGATTTATTTATGAGATCATTCACTTTATAATATTATAATGCAGAGTAGCTATGAGCATCAAACATAACTCAACAGGATAAGTCACAAGATAAAGATAATTATAATAATGATAAATGTCCAAGTCTAAGATTAGCCTATGCCACTAATATCATACAAGCAATTAACATGTTATAAATTAGACTAGAATGAATATTCCTAAGATACTCCTAATAATATATGTCAATGAATACTACAATTAGTGCAATACATCTAGCTATCATGGCAAGGTTGGATTACTTCTACACATGGCAAGCATTACCAATGACAAGCAAGGACGAAACTTGTTCATCATCGTAATTAAAAGCTCGACGTGTCCTACATTCGGGGTGGACTCCAAAGGACTCAACAGGGCTGTCACCCCCACGATCTACCACACGACCCAGAATGTAGGGTGCAATTGCAGATAAACGTTGTATAAACACCATGTTTACACATTGCTTATCACCCACATAGTGATCATCTATATGGATGCTATACAATTCCATGCATAAAATATAAAGCAATCTTACTAAACTAAACATATAATCATAGCAAGCATAAACACATAATAACAAGAATATAATAATTATAAAGATCAAAGCCATAACAATTATATTCTAAATATAAGTGAACTTACAGATTGAACACAAGAGAGAAGTCTCAAGAACAATGATCCTTGCTACTTCTTGACTATCGAACTCAAGATGAACTTGATCTTCAACTAGAACTAGTTATGTAGCTAATCTACTTCTAGTATGAACTAGGGCTTAGGTCTAGACTTGGCTGGACTTGGTTGAGTTGAATATGATTGATAATGAAATTGTTCTTTTGCCTCGGGGTCAATCGGCCTCCTTATATAGCACTTGGCGATGAACATCAACCCTTGGATCAAACCGACCTTCAACAACGGTGTAGATACAACCTCAAGGTCGGTGGTAAACCGACATAAAAATGTGAGGCTGACTGGTGGGACCCACCTGGCGGCCGCCAGGGTGGCATGCCACCTCGGCTTCCCGTTTGTTCTGGTGTCCTCTGGTATCTTCTAGAATGTTTTAGTCCACTTTTCGGGTTAAGTTGCTTCACGGATAAGTCTGGGTCTTCATATGTCTTGTATATTCCGGAACCTTCTCCATTATTCTCTGCATTTTCCTATCAAGTCCCTGGAAAGTCACAGAATACCAAAACTCGTGGAATTATGTTAGTTAGACCCCTAGACTTATGTTTAGTCTTTAACTTGAGCCCTTATTTCATGTTAAATAACTTAAAATTTTATGATATAACAAGTGTCAACACTCTACACTCTCCTTCAAGCATCTCCATCTTCATCTTGGATCTTCACCATTCTTCAAGTCCATCACATACACAATTGAGAAGAGGAGTAGTGCCATTCCATTAGAGTAGACTCTATATAGAAGGGAGAGAGAGAGAGAGAGAGAGAGAGAGAGAGGAGAAAAGAGTGTAGAAGAAGGGCGGAGTAGCGACCCCTTCTACTTAGTGTACATCGGCTTCGCTCTTGTACATTGGGTGGACGGAGTGCCGGATTTGTCGGCTCCCGCTTCTACACTTGTACCTCTACGATCGTCGAATCAGTTGAGTAAGACATTCGTGTTCTATCTTCATATTGTTTTCTTCAAGTTTATGCTATCGTTCTCTTTACAAGTTTACGGGTTCGTTGTTCGTCCTCGGACGATTGCTCTAGTAGAGGACTCCTGATAAAGACGGATGTTCCTAGCCAACGCTAGAGTAGTGGCAAATAGCGTGGACATGGTGTCTAAGCTGTGAGTCACCTTCGTTTGCTGTGTAGCCCACGGTAGTGAGGTAGGCGGCAGTGGTGACAGATCCCCGTTTCGTCCTTTGCACTCCACGTCCACGTCCGTTCTGAGTAGAGCCGAGGCCGCATCACCGCGCGTACCAGTGCGATCCGGTGCCAGTAAGCTTGTAGAGGTGAAGGTACTTAACCTTGGGATTACGGTTGGAGTAGAGCCTCGCTACCCAAGTTCACCTACTCTGTCCTCCTCAAGGTAGCTAGCTAGAAAGACTTAGCGCCCGTTCCCCTCGTGGAAATTACGATACCACAATACTTCCGGTGAAGTGCTACAATGGTACTTTCCGTGGCGCTATGACTTATCTCGCTTATGCTAAGAAATACCAACAAGCATTTTCGCACCGTTGCCGGGAGCGGTTGTCGTTATAGTCTTCTAACCTACTCTACCCGTGTATCCTAACCTATCGCCCTTTCTTTTTGTTTTTAGTCTTGTCACCATGGAGCCAACCACCATTGCAAACCTTTCCACTCCAAAGGGCGAGCTCTTAGAACGACCATCCTCATCGAAGCCAATCATAGCTTCGATTTGAGCTCACCGCTTTTTATAGCCATGGTTCGAGGGGACAACCCTTCTCCTGGTATGACTATGAAAACCCGTATCATCATTTAAGGGAGTTTGAGCAACTCCGGTGCTTGTCTAATCATATCGGGCATGTCACAAGAGACTCTTAGGTGGAAATCAAGCTTTCGTTCTCACTTAGTGAGAGGGCAAAGCGAAGGGTACGACCCACCACGTAGGAAAGGTAGCTGGCGATTGGGAAGAGTTATGAACAAATTTTGTGTTGCATTCTTTTTGTTATCCCGTATTGCTTCCCTACGACAAGAGATCCTCATTTTCCAACAAAAAAAGGAGAAGGAGTCCATAGGAGCAAATGGGAAAGATTCTCGATATTAATGAGGTCTGGCCCCGACTTGTCCATCCCTAACCACGTGTTGTTACAACATTTACGGTTAGGGCCGAGCAAGGAATCGCCCTATTACTACAAATGCCGGGAGGTTCGTTCACTCACAAAACCACGTAAGAAGGGAGGGCTCTTCTAGATCGTATCCTAGAAAACACCCCTCCTTTAGAACCAATCCGAGTAGAACCTCGCGGTCCAACATGGAGGAAGTCTCTTCGGCCTTGGCCGAACCATCCAAACCCATAGAGAGACCCCCCACCCGAACCGGAGGCTAAAGAGGAGGAATCCCACGTGGAGGACCTCCCGTGTCTCGAGGATGCATTTTTGAAGATTTCGAAACACCTCAAGATACGAGTATTACAGAGAGACCACCAACACCTCAAGTTAACCTTGCTAACTCTTTTTTATTTGTTGTATTTATTTATTTACAATAAAGCACAATGCCATGTCATGTTTCAAATTTCAAGGATCATGTTTCAAATTTCAAATGAGATTCTTGTTGATCAAATAAAACCTTGGCATTGATTGCAAAATCAAGAAAAAAGAGAAGTGTGGCACACTTTGATTCACTTTGACCCATATCACATCTTCTATCCCGTCGACGATCGGATCAAACCAAATCGAAGCACCCAAATATTACGAAACTAGAGGTTGATAGTGGGACCGTGTCAAATTTTGAGCACGATCCGCACGATCCGCCAGCGACCAAGCCGGTGCGGCGGACCCGGCCAGTCCGGCGGACCGTGTCTTTGGCGCCGATCGGCCAAATTTTTGTGCATCATCGTGATCCTCTGCCCCCCCTCGCTTTGATGGTGCTTCGGTTTGTTGCCATCGAGGAGCGGCCGAGCAACTATAAATCTAGCCTCACACATCTCCTCTCTTCACACCTCAACCTTTCTCTTCTCCCTCACTCAAAGAGTATTCTAAGCACACCTAACCAGCATCATGGGAACCTACGCCCTCTCCCTCATCAAGAGCACCACGGCATCCTTAGGGACTAGACATCGAACCCATTCGGGGAGAGAAGGAGAACATGGAGATTGAGGAAGAAGCAAGGATCATTGTGGCGGAACCTCTCGCCATCCTACCACCCTCTCCCATGAGCGGTGGTACAAGCTTGAAGTCCACGGCGCGAACCAGGGCACCCCTTGCTGCGAGGGCGCCATCATCCACTTCAGCCGGCGCCACCCCTCCGAAGAAGAAGGCCACGACGAGTGGAAAGCGTCTTTTTGTAGCAGGCGATAGTCGTGCTACCTCGTCCTACAAAACCGCCCAGCCTAGCTCGTTGTACACCATAAGGGGGTACCAGAAACCCGAAGGGGGGTTCGGGAAAATGCATGTGTAAAACCCATGAGTCGGGGACAGCCACGTCACCGCTTAGAATCAAGAGACATAGCAAGCTCCCCACTATCGGAAGGCCCCCAAAAGCACCAAAGTAGTGATGACGAGAGCGAGCCACCTAAGCCCTCCATAGAGTCTCTTATTGCCGAAAACAAAGCTCTTAGGGATCTAAATAGAGCTCTCATAGAGAAGTTAGGAAAACTTGGGCTCAAGATCCGGGATCTTAGTGATGACTTAGCTAAGGAGGAATTTCACCTCAACAACAAAATAGCTAAGTTGGCAGAAAGAGCCGGGGTGTCCTACGCCCTTTAGAGCCACTCCCCGCTCTAAATAATTTTTTCCATGCATTGTTTCCCTTCCAAATTTTATTTCCCTCAAGTTTGTAATGCCTCGATGAATCAATGGAATATATTTTGTTCATGTGTACACTTGTTTTCTCGCTCTATGCATTTTATAAGTAAACAGGAAAGAAAACAAGTGTGGGGGAGAACGACATCAAGTCGCACAACACGATAAGCAATCTCCAACCACAAGGTTGTGCGCCCCATCTCTCTCTCTTTCCCAAATAAATGCTGAAAATAATTTTTCTAGAGTTCATAAACTCCATACACATGTCTTCCTTTGATTATAAGTTTGCATACACCTTATTCCTCGCAAATATTCCTGCAAACTTGTGAACACTTGATTAGGGACCCTAGTTTATCTAAGTCATTGATCAATGTCATATAGTAGGATGACATGACTCTTGCTTTCTCTTACAAAGTACTTGGGATTTCTTTTACAAAATAAAAATGATTAGCATGTTCCGCGAATTGCTCTGAAATACCCACCAAGGCCACAACATATATGTTCAAACCAAAAAGCATTCGCCTCTTACTTTGTGTTGAGTTCCATCAAACGTCTATGACTTAATGTTAAGGTTCTTGGCATGTACCCATGATCGAGAAACACGTACACCCACAAAAATAATGCCGACTCTTACACCGAGATGTCGCGCATAACATGCACCCATCCACCAAATATTTATACTCCATACCATTGTTACAATATCTCTCAAGTACAAGTGATGCATACCAAAAAGAAAGAATATGGGCTATCGAAAAAGAAAATGCCAAATAGCATGAGAAATAATGGGCAAGTGTCCAAAAACGGGAAACCTGACCCGTCAAAAAAAAGAAGGAATAAAGAATGATAGCCCATACTTTCCTAAGGCCTTCGTTTAAGAGATATTCATTACAAGGAGTACAAAAAATATTTATGTTCATTCCACACAATTGTTGACGGTAACCAACCGCAAATTAAACACCGTCAACATAGCACCAAAACAACCTAGAAATAGGGATTTCAACTAACATATTCCAAAGTTTTGGTGTTTATTTGGATTTGCAGGTACCAATTCAAAGAATGATCACTTTGGGCCAAAAATACAAAGAAAAAAGAAATAAAACCAACAAATAGAAAAAGGCCCAAAGAAGCAAATGGCAAGCCCAAATAAGAATCGGACAAAACGTCAAAACCGTGGGGGGCCAAGACCACCGCACAACTTTTCTAAGCAAGGAGGCCCGACTCTGCTGAAGCTCGGGCTAGGCCGGCCCAAAGGGTGTGCGCGCACCACTGGTGCGGCCGCCCTGGCCGAGGCGGTTCGAGCCCAAATTCGGGAGGCGGTTTGCTACCTTCCAAAAACAGACATTACCAACGTGGGATGGTCGGTTTGGCAGATTTGGAAGGTGTTCCTAGGTCGGTTTTGGTGATTTTAGCACTTAGGCCCCTCCCCTTGTGTATAAATAGCTTCCTCCTTCACCCCTCTCAATAACAATTCAAAGGAGAAACCAGTCCACTTGTGCAAGAGAGTAGAATTAGTTCTTCTTCTACTACTTCTTCTATCTTCTTCTAAATTCTAGAGAGTGAAAGAGGGAAAAGCTAGAAAGAAGCTTTGTTCTTTCTACCCCGGAGTTGCTGGTTCGCCCCTCGGTGTTCCGCGGTTCCTAGGAGGATGGAGTGCCGGACTTGTCGGTACCCGCCCGGCTTGTACCTCTGCAAGCTGCTTACACTTTGGTAAGGAGTCTTGTGATTATCTTGCAGCTACTTAATTTTCTTCGTATATTTCTTAGCCATTGTAGACTTGCGGGATTGATAGTTGTTCCTTCGGGGTGGTGCTCTGGTAGAAGGACCCCGGGGACGGGTAAGCCTTGTCGACACGCCAGAGTAATAATCACTAGTGTAGACGTGGTGTCTAGACTAAGGGTTTTCTATCTTTTGTGGCGCATCCCACGGTTGAGGGGGTAGGCGGCTTGGTCGTGACAAGTGTTGGTAAATCTAACGTCACTATAACATTAGGTGGAGTTAATCTCACCTAAGGCTATATGCTATCAGAGAAACTCAATGTGGTTCATCTCTTAACACTACTATGTGCTAGGTTGTCATCCCTAGCAGCAATGCTAGGAAATGCATATGTGATACTTGTGATATGTGTTGTCTGCAATCTAATGAATTAAATATAAAAGGTCTATCCACAAGCGCACAGATATAAATACCACTGTAGCATTTCACCGGGAGTAATCCAGGTTTTATCATTTATATTCTACCACAGGGAGGAATAATCTAAAGATGGGTGCAAACATAATTAATAAGTGGCATACTTATGAGAGATCCTTTTACTAGTGCTTACTTTAGCGGGGGTAAACCAATAATGAAAACAATATGATAATGATAAATAAAGTCGAGGCATCACACACGTAGACAGAGAATAACTACTAAGTTAGACTTAACATTGGACTACTTTAAGAGACAGAATTCATCTATAGCATTTAATCTACTAAGCCATTACATCTACTCTAAGGCATATGTTATCATCTTTAGCATAGTAGACTCTAGATCATGTATCCGGACGACTATCAAGGAAAATCAAGAGCGAAACAAGATATTCCCCATAACCAATGTCCACGTGTCTTCTAAACGGAGGGTGGATTCCAAATAACTCAACAGGACTGTCACTCCCGCGATCTACCACATGGCCCGGAATATAAGGTGCATTTGCAGGTAAATCATATATAAGCACCACGCTTACATAAATATCTTTACCACCTAACCCACTCGAGTATTGAATTAGGCGCTCTACAAATAGATACATATATCTATCATAAACTACATCTATATCAATCATACTATTAGAATAAAGTAAGAACATAGCAAACAAACACATAACATTAATTAATTGCAAAGTCATAGATACAAGATAATTCATACCGTAGTATTTGAAGATCAAGAACTCTGGGTAGGCACACCCAGCTCTAATTGTATCATCCGCGCTAATCAACTTGGATGAACTAGAACTAGATGAACTAGAACTAGAACTAGTAGTTAACTCTAATCTCTGGTGGAGAAACTCTCTTCTACTTCTACCTGACTCTGGTTTACAATGAGTTACAAATGAATTCGATATCAGGCCTGGGGTCAGGGGGTCTTCTTATATAGTACTTGGCAGTGAACGTCAACTCTTGGATCAAACCGACCTTCAACAACGGAGTAGATACAACCTCAAAGTCGGTGGTAAACCGACCTAGAAGTCTGAGGCTGATAGGATGGTCCCACCGGCGGCGGCCAGATTGGCACCGGGCGGTACCGCCAAAGGGCCTTCCTTCCCTCGGCCTCTGGTTCCTTCTAGTGTCTTACGGTGTTTTCTAGATTGTTTTAGTCCACTTTTCGGATTGAGTTGCTTCACGGTCAAGTCTCGTCATCATATGTCTTGTATATTCTGAACTTTCTCCATCTTTCTCTCTCGCATTTTCCTGTTAAGTCCCCTCGAAAATACATAATTCACCAAAACTTGTGGAATTTATTAGTTTAAACCTCTATTCTAAGTATATATTCAATTTATGTCCTTATTTCATCTCTTGTTGACGTATAAAAATAGGTGATAACAGGTGTCAACAAGCTCCCCAAGCTTAATCTTTGCTAGTCTCTTAGCAAAGCTTTTCACCGTGAGTGGATCGAGTTGCTACAATGAATTACTCTCTCACAAATACACATGTCATCAATCTAGAATTCTCCTTCAAAGATAAGTGAAAATATTCTGATCCTTCAACTTTTTATTATCTTAAAAACATGGAGCTTTTAATTGCACTTAAATCTTGAATAATTGAAAGATAGAACAATCAAGTCAAGCACTATGTCTCAAACTCTTCATTTCACCTCTGCTCGAGTTTTTATAACTTTTCAAAATAAATCTCGAGTTTCCATTGTATGACTCTTTCAAATCTCTCATATTTGGTATTTCGGATCCTTACCAAGTCAATGATATGTCGCTTTCTCTTATGATATATATGGTAATTATGGCAAATGTATCATACCTTCTCTCAACCTATCTACTAAGGATTATATCCGAGCTCATAGGTGGGAGACAAAGACATACTTGCAAAGCATATATTGTAAAGTCAAACAACGGATCCAAAGGAACAAATCATACAATGTGAGTGTATGGGATGTATTTGTGAGATGAATATATGATGATGATGGGATATAGTGATTCTAATTCTACTATGCTCCTTTGAAGAAATTGATCTCCCTTTTTTGAAATTTTATACGTACATAAAAGAGAACTTGGGCTAGCTTTTTCTTTCTTTTTTTATTTTTTCAGAGAGGCGAGCAACTAAGTACCCATTGTTTTCAGTTGGACACTTGTCTATTTTTTACTCTCTTTTTATTTTTATTTTTCTTTCTTTTGGAGAGGGGGGGTCCTACTCACCCTCGGACTTGTGTCCATTTTTCTCTCTCCTTTATTTTTTAGAGATGTGGGCTCTACTCGCCCTCGAACTTGTGTTCATTTTTCATCTCTCTTTTCTTTAGGGAGGTAGGCTCTACTGCCCCATAGGACACTTGTCCATTTTTCATCTCCCTCTTTTCTTTTTTTCTTTTAAGCATAGCCACAAGTTTCTTCTTTTTTGTCAAATGAATGATTGAGAGATAAAACACATGGAGCATGAACGGGGGTTTCGTAATATTTATAGAGATGAGAAATATTTTATGGCTAGCAAATGAATGAAGGGTATATGAGTGGTGTGTATATATATGTGGAGATGTGTAAATGGAATTGTATGACAAGTTCCCAAGGGTCTCAATGGTTGACTAAACTCAACACTAAAACAAGTAATGAAAGAGTTTTCCTATTCTATAAACATGTATATGGCTGTGGTAGGAATTTAGAACTCTCTCGTCATATAGGAAACTCATCATGCAATTTTCAAATTTTCACAAATCAAATCTCCGAATTTAGTGCAACTAGGAGTAAGATAAATAGTAGCTCGACTATCTCATATCATATCTGCAATTACCTAGATTAGCTTAAATATATGCTCCCACAGAATTTCATGCTCAAAACAAATTTCTCAAATTAAAACAATTTTGTAGCAAGGAGAATTCTAAACCAATGATAGGTATTTGCAAGAAAACAAAAATGAGCAACTATTCATCATCTCCAAGAGATAGCTACTAAATTATTCAAACAAAATTTAAACAAACTTAATTATACACACTCTTTTTTATTTGATTTTTCATGGTTATGCATCTTTTTTTTTTTTTTTTTAAACAAAGCAAAGCAAATTTAAACAAACTACATAATAATATATAATATAAAATAAAAAATATAAAATAGATAAAATGCCGTGTCATTGGGACTTACGGCCAAATGGGGACAATTCCCCCAAGCCGGTGTTGGTTCGGGGTTTGGCCGACGCCATGCGGCGGCCCACGCATGACACTCATTTCATTTCAACGCTGCTCGACGGTGTCTCGCGAAGTGAATATGGGATCGCTCGCCAGCCGAAAACGAAAATTTTCTGCCCATAAACCAAGGATCTACCGCTAGTTATAGATCACGGGATTACCACTAGACGCAGCCAGTCAAATGAAGCGTCGACCCTTGACGAGATGTACGCGTGCCGCAGCGTCGCGTCGCGCAGTCTGCGATTCGATCGTCCGTCCACGTCCGCCCTCCTCGTGCGGTTCGTCCTTGTGCTCCGTGATCAAAGCACCTCGAGGTATCCCACACGCATTGGGAGGAAGCGTGGCGCCGCCTCGGACCGCTAGGTCCGCGAGATGCAAGAGGGCGTGAGCGAGGGCGTGGCGGGCGCTGGCCGCCAAGGAGGCGTGGAATGAATTAGGTTTCCGGCCCGCGCCCACCTCTCATTATATAGGCGTCCCTAACAGGCTCGAGCTGAGGCCCATTAGAAAACCCTAAGCCTCGCCTAATTGGATCAAATCCGAATTAGGCCTCCTTCCCCTTAAGCGTGCGACCCTATGGGCTCACGCACACATAGACATGGCCCGAAAGTACTCCTATCGACCAATAGTTGACAATGCCCTCTAGCAAGACGTGCCAACTCCCATGTGTACGCTAATGATCATATCGCACGAACCACCACGATCCATGTACTCGCCATTCCCTTTGCCACGATATTTAGTCCAACTCGTGAGTTAACACTTAACCCAAGCACGGCCATGCATTTCTTGATCCAATCAATCGAGTGGTCGATTATATCTCTCTCATGGAGAGGGGCAATTCCATCTTGATTGACTATGTCTCACAAAGATATTTCTCGACAAAACCCAAGACCACCTTTATAGCTACCCAATTACGGAGTAACGTTTGATAGTCCCTAAGTAGGTCGTTTCACATCTTGAGTACATACGACAATCTCAGGTCTAAGGACATAACGCATATGATGTATAAAAAGAGATAATAATAATAACATCTCATGTCGGGTCAATCCAAAATTTCCCATGTCATACATGTGCCCACACTATTAGTTTGACATCTCCATGTCTATGACTTGTGAAACATAGTCATCAACTAATACGTGTGTTGATCTAATATTCATGTGTGTTCTCACATGAACTCCGATCGAGGACAATTATTGAATAACCAAACAAGTAAAAGAGTTTCACAAACAATTCACATAATTGCCGATCAATACAAGTTGTCTTTAATGGATATTCATGAACACATAATATATCATGGATACAATGAAGGAATACAAATCATCTCTATGATTAGCTCTAGGGCATATTCCCAACAATCTCCCACTTGCACTAGAGTTAATCTTTAAGATATCTAATACCCATCTCTCTCTCATGTGCGCCTCATGCTTAGGGCAGTGGAAGAGCCTTTGTCAAAGGATCTCAACATTCAAATCCGTATGTATCTTGCATATCTTGACTTCACCCCCGTTTGATAAACTCTCGAATGAGGTGAAATTTTTCAGCGACGTGTTTGTTCTTATGGTGATCCTCGGCTCCTTAGCCTGTGCAATCGCGCCACTATTGTCACAATGAAGGTTCAATGGGCCGCTTGCATTCGAAACACACCAAGCTCAATGAGGAACTTCCTCATCCAAACACCTTCCTTTGCAAACTTCAGAAGCTGCTATGTACTCGGCCTGGCCAGAGAATCGGTCACCGCCTCCCGCTTGGAACTTTTCCAACTAACAAAGACCACCATTTATTGTGAACAAATATCCTCGATTGAGATTGTGAATCATCCGTGTCGGTTTGAAGCTAGCATCGGTGTAACAATTTACAACGAGCTCCTCCTCACCTCCATAGACTAGGAACATATCTTTAGTCCTTCTCAAGTACTTAAGAATATTTTTAACAAGTGTCCAGTGACTCTCACCCTGGATCGCCTTTGGTACCGCCGCAACACTTAGAGCATATGAGACATCTCAAGTGTACATATCATGGCATACATGATGGAACCAACCGCCGAGGCATATGGAACCTTACTCATGCGCTCGCCATCGCCAAATAAGGACGCCGCTTCTTGCTAAAAACGCATACCATGTGACATAGGCGGGAACCCTTTCTTGGACTGCTCCATGTTGAACCGTTTCAACACCTTGTCAATGTACGTATCTTGGCACAATTCTATTAGCCTCTTTGATCTATCTCTATAGATCTTTATGCCCAAAATGTATGCCGCTTCTCCCAAATCCTTCATAGAAAATGTATTATTCGGTGAAGTCTTCACGGATTGCAACATTGGAATATCGCTTCCCAATCAATAGTATGTCATCCACATACAAGATTAGAAACACAACAAATGCTCCCACTTTCCTTCTTGTATACACAAGGTTCTTCTTCATTCATTCGACAAAAGCCAAGAGCTTTGACCTCTTCATCAAAAACGAATATTCCAACTCCGAGATGCTTGCTTCAACCCATAAATGGATTTCTTAAGCTTGCATATTTTTTCTAGCATTCTTAGGATCAACAAAACCTTCGGTCGTGTCATATACACGCCCTCTTCCAAATTTCCATTTAGAAAGGCTGTTTTAACATCCATCCGCCATATCTCATAATCGAAATGAGCAAAGAATTGCTAGAATGATCCGGATAGATTTAAGCATCGCTCTCGGGCGAGAATGTCTCGTCGTAGTCAACTCCTTGAACTTGCCGAAAACCCTTTGCGACAAGTCGTGCTTTATAGACGTGAACATTTCTGTCCATATCTCTTTTCTTTTTATAGATCCATTTGCTCTCAATGGGTCTAACCCCATCGGCGGGTCAACCAAGTTCCAAACTTGATTGTCTCCCATGGAATCTATCTCGATCTCATGGCACCTTGCCATTTCTCGGAATCTGGGTCCATCATAGCTTCCGCGATATGTCATAGGTTCGTCATCGCCTAACAATAACACATCCCCATGCAACTCATGGAGTCTAGCGGATCTTCGTGGTAGTGGCGGTGTTACCTTTGCTACAGTGTATCTCAACTTGTTGTTACGCTACATTAGCATCACTCGTAGAGTCTTGACCTGTTGGCTCATCCTCAACTTCTTCAAGATACACCCTTTGTCCACTCTTGTCTCTTTTGAGAAACTCTTTCTCTAAGAAGACACCGCTTCGAGCAACAAACACTTTGCCCTCGATCGGTTGTAAAAGTAATACCCCAAAGTTTCCTTCGGTATCCCACCTAAAAAACACTTGTCCGACTTGGGTGTTAGTTTATCCGATTGAAGTCGCTTTGACATAAACTTCACAACCCCAAATCTTTAGAAAAGACAAACCGACTCTTACCGACCACATCTCATGTGGTGTCTTAACTACGGACTTAGATGGCACCCTATTTAATGTGAAAGCGGCTGTTTCTAGAGCATATCCCCAAAACAATAAAGGTAGGTCACACTAGCTCATCATAGACCGAACCATGTCCAACAAAGTCCGACATGTCGCCGGACACACCGTTTCTCCGAGGTGTTCCAGCGCGGCGAAGTCGTGGAACAATTCCGCAATTCTTAAGATGATTGCTAAATTCGTGGCTCAAGTATTCGCCTCCACGATCGGATCGCAAAAGCCTTAATTTTCTTGCCACGTTGATTCTCTACTTCATTCTAAAACTCTTTGAACTTTTCAAAAAGTCTCGGACTTATGCTTTATTAAGTAGACATAGCCATATCTACCGTAATCATCGCTGAAAGTAATGAAGTATTGAATCCGCCTGCCGCCGTCGTACTCATTGGTCCGCATACATCAAGATGTACTAGTTCCAACAAGTCTCGCCGCCCTCTCGGAAAACCCTTGAAAGGCAACTTGGTCATTTTGCCTAGAAGGCAAGCTTCACATGTCTCGTATGATTCAAAATCAAACGGTTAGAAGCCCATCAAGATGGAGCCTCTTCATGCGATTCTCACTTATATGACCCAAAACGACAATGCCACATATATGTTTGACTTAACTCATTAAGCCGAGGCTTTTTAGCACTTATATTACGCATGTGCATCATCAAGATTTAAAATAAATAACCCATTCACAATGGATGCGTAAGCCACAAACATGCCATCTTTAGAGATTACACAACCATTGTTTTCACTCTTAAAAGAATAACCATCCTTCATCAAACATGAAGGTGACACAATGTTTCGACTCAGGCTAGGAACAAAATAACAATTATTCAATTCCAAAATAAATCCCGACGGGCAGATGGAGTTGCATCGTCCCGACGCCGCTCGAGGCAAAGAACTCTTGCATTATTGCCCACGCTGAAGTCAACTTCTCCCTTTCCAACGCTTCTACTTTATCATTCCCTCGCATCGTATTGCAAATATGAGCAACCGATCCGGTATCAAATACCCAAGAATTAATATAAGAATCGAGGAATATGTCTCAGAATATAAACAACAAGAGTACAAAAAATGGGAGTACCTTTACCACCGCTATCCTTCTTGGTTGCCAAGTACTCCTTGCGCTTAACCAAAGGACCTTTCTTACCACAATGATGGCACGTAGAATCGCTAGCTTGGTCCAAATTTTGGGCCGAGAAGGAGGCTTTGGCTTAGAGGTCTCACCTTTAGCCTTTTCCTTCTTCTTCTTCCAATAAGGATTGCCCCTTTTCTTAAAGTTAGGCTTATTTTGGACCGCCATCACATGGCTAGTGCTGGCACCTTTCTTGATGTCGCCGCCGCCTTCTTCAAAGATGCCACACAGCTCAAATAAAGCCCTTCTCCGCCCCATGCATATGGTAGTTCGAGATGAAGTTTCCATAGCTAGGCGGGCAGAGATGCAAGAATGAAATCGCGAGCCAACTGCGGGGCCTATTGGGAAGCCTAGCTTCTCCAATCTCCGAGTGTAACCAACCATCTTGATTACGTGTGGCCCTACTGCTGCACCCTCTGCTAGCTTGCTCTCAACAAGCGCCTTTGAGACATTGAACCTTTCAGTTCTCGCTTGTGTTTGGAACATATCCTCAAGCGCCACGATCATATCGTGCGCTGCATGATTGTTGTCGAACTGCATCCGCAGGTCGGGTTCCATACTGTGCAAGCATAAGGCAACTCACTTCAAGATCGGCATCACATGCTCTCTTGTAAGCGGTCTTCTCGCCAGCAGTGCATTATCGAGGTTCATTTGGTAAGGGGGTGTCTAGAACATCTTCCTTTTTTTCGCCACGAGAACAATTCTCGTGTTACGGATCCAATCCGCATAGTTTGTTCCATTCAACTTATCTTTCTCAAGAACCGAACGCAAAGTAAATGGTTGATTGTTAGGCGCCATTTATCTACAAATGTAAAAAAAAATGCAAAAATACTAAGACAATGTATCCAAGATAGAGTAAAAACATATTAACATTTAATAGAATGTACTCCCACTAAAATCAATATCCCTCAATTGATACTTAGTGATTCAAGACCCACAACTAACAAGTCGACTAGTGAGCTTTAGCATCACCGCTAGAAGACATGGTAGATCGGTAAGCAACTCTTTGCTAATCATATCACATATGACTCTTGTTGTTGGGTAGCATCTCTATGCTAACGCCAACCTGTCATGCTCCAAGATCCCTAACCGTTAGGATGATCTTGTTTAAGTAACCAAACCTTTCGCAGTAAGTATCCGTCTGAACCTCGCTTAGTCGAGAAAAACCGATGGTACCCTAATTTTATAGGCCCACCACCGATTGTACAAGACTTGTGACAGTGCAAGGTTTGGGGGAGCATCAAAACTTAAAACATTTGCCGAGGGATCGTTCTACTTCACTATCGTATGTAGACAAAAACATAGTCGCGCAAGTGAAAGTAGAACACGATAAGAATGACATTAAACAATTGCGACTTGGTATGGTCTTATATCACTTTGGGGATCTCCATCTCCAATGAACTGCTTCATCATGATGATCTCCATCTCCATGATCGATGTATGCCATCCTCCAAAGGATGAAACCGCTAAGATTAGTCTATACTAGCGCTGAAAATAACAATTTACATGTGCGCGCTTCATCACTTTTTGGCACGCAGGCCATTTACATCAAGTGGACAATATATCAGTGGCTCCAGCCATATTGTCATCCTCACGACATGCAAGTCATGAATTAATTACATACATACATGCATCTCATACATATACGTATTCATACCGGCCACATAATCCTCGCAAAAAAAAAGCATTAACCGATTCCGACGCCTAAAATTTGACAGTGCCGAAAACCCTATTTTGTAAGCTGATTTTGACCATTCTAAAATCGTCGAAAACAGACAAAGTGTGTGACGGTTGGATGTAACTTTTCGTTCTCAACGATTTTCGTTTAGAGTTCGCCTCAATCCGAAGTTACGGATCAAAAGTTATGGCTGGTCAAACTCGGGTGGCGATCGGTGTTAGATCAAATCTACCACCACCGCAACTTCGCATCACATGCGCCCGACTGTGCCATGACCTAGGTTCGATTCGATCAATCTT
Organism: Hyparrhenia diplandra; assembly: GCA_015847255.1. NCBI lineage: Eukaryota > Viridiplantae > Streptophyta > Magnoliopsida > Poales > Poaceae > Hyparrhenia > Hyparrhenia diplandra. The sequence goes on along the minus strand of JADLZK010012548.1, from coordinate 93,284 downwards.
ATTGATCTCAAACTCGCCTTGACTGGGTTTACATGTATCACTTAACTCCGATGGCGAATTCGACCGGTAGGAGTAGATCGAACAAGACCGCGCGGCAAGACCACGAACCGAGATCGAGACTCATCTACAACCGCGCATATCACCATATGCACACATCCGAATCTATAACGACGCGACTACGGCTCCGATACCACCGGCGGAATATGGGATCGCTACGCCAGCCGTAAAAAGCGAATTTTCTACCCATAAACCAAGGATCTAATGCTAGTTATAGATCACGGGATTACCACTAGACGCCAGCGGTGCGGCGAAGCGCCGACCCTCGACGTAGATGTACGGCGTCGCGTGGCGGTGCCGTCGCGATTCTTGAGATCGTCCGTCACGCCCGTCCTCCTCGCGTGCGGGTTCGTCCTTGTGCTCCGTGATGCAAAGACCTCCGAGGTATCCCACACGCATGGGAGGAAGCGATGCGCCTCCCACTGCTAGGTCCGCGAGATGCAAGAGGCGTGAGCGTGGGCGTGGGCGGGCGGCGGCCGCCAAGGAGGCGTGGAATGAATTAGGTTTCCAGCCCCGCCCACCTCTCATTATATAGGCGTCCCTAACAGGGCTCCCGAATGGAGGCCCATTAGAAAACCCTAAGCCTCGCCCTAATTGGATCAAATCTGAATTAGGCCTCCTTCCCCTTAAGCGTGCGACCCTATGGGCTCATGCACACATAGACATGGCCCGAGTACTCCTACCGACCAATAGTTGACAATGCCTCTAGCAAGACGTGCCAACTCCCATGTGTACGCAATGATCATATCGCATTTAACCACCACGATCCATGTACTCGCCATTCCCTTGCCACACGATATTTGGTCCAACTCGTGAGTTAACACTTAACCCAAGCACGCCATGCATTTCTTGATCCAATCAATCGAGTGGTCCAGCTTATATCTCTCTCTCATGGAGAGGGGCAATTCCATCTTGATTGACTATGTCTCACAAAGATATTTCTCGACAAACCCGAAGACCACCTTTATAGCTACCCACCACGGAGTAACGCTTGATAGTCCCTAAGTAGGTCGCTTTCACATCTTGAGTACATACGACAATCTCGTGTCTAAGGACATAACGCATATGATGTATAAAGAGATAATAATAATAACATCTCATGTCGGGTCAATCCAAAATTTCATGTCATACATGTGCCCACACTATTAGTTTGACATCTCCATGTCTATGACTTGTGAAACATAGTCATCAACTAATACGTGTGTTGATCTAATATTCATGTGTGTTCTCACATGAACTCCGATCGAGGACAATTATTGAATAACCAAACAAGTAAAAGAGTTTCACAAACAATTCACATAATTGCTGATCAATACAAGTTGTCTTTAATGGATATTCATGAACACATAATATATCATGGATACAATGAAGGAATACAAATCATCTCTATGATTAGCTCTAGGGCATATTCCCAACACGAAGATCGGTGATGTTCTCGCTTCAGACGGGTGTTCCAATCTCTCGATAGTTGTAGTAGTTAACCCGGTCGCACCTCATGTCTTGGATGGTGTTGTACATTCCTTGAAACGTGTATGCATCGTACCTCGCAAAAGAGCTACGAGCAGGTTCGGGAGTTTGTTGTGAGGTACCTGGAGTCTCATGGAAATAACCACTTCCATGATAAGGTTCTCGCCGAATATGTGCATCTCCTCCTTGCTCACATGGGCCTCTTTTGTTCATATCCGGGGACTGATCAAGGCAACCATAATCTGATCGTGGATGGTGGAGGATAGGTCCATTGCCGTATCCTCCAAATGCCGGTTCTTGTGGTCTTGGGTCTCGCACCGGCCCATACCGGTTCATGGGTACGTGTCTGTCGAGTTGGCATGGGTCTTTTGTACATTGACGGGTTGTGCCTCGCACATTCAACAAATATGATCGCACACGATATATGGAGAGTTTGGGGTTAGGCAACCGAATCTCCCCGATAGTATGATGGGTCATGACATAAGTGCTTCCTACTTTTTTCAAAATATGTCCCTTACTAAAGAAATCAAAACCTATGACAGGTCTATCACTCCTTAGAAAAGCAACATGAGCATTATCATCCAAGAGTCCTAAATGATTGGCAATTCTAGTGATCAGTGATGTACAATTGACATTTCCTAGGAGAGTTGCACAGCTATCCAATGTTGAACTAACTTGTATATCGGTGAAATTTGCCTTCTTTTATAGCTGCATAGATCAATTGCAACTCTCCTACTCTAACATTGTGACCATCCTTCCTAGGCAAAAGAGTGAAAAGAATCCACTTATGGAAAAAACGGAAAGTGGGTAAGTGTAAGTCTCTGCCTTTTGCATCTAAGAATGCATCTACATTGGTCAAGTCTTTCCAAATAGTGGCTTGGTTGAAATCATCTAAAGCTATGTCTAAGTCCATAACACAAGAGTGCAGGAAACCAAGTGCATCACTCAAATTTCTCCAAGTCGAGAATATTGTTGCCGGAAGAATCTAAAGGTGACTCCATCGTCAAGGTAAACGAAGAGTGCAAAAGAAATTCTATGATCAAATACTTAGAACCTTCCTCCTGTGGATTTTTGCAAAAGTTTCCCCGTACCCCAAAAAGCGAAAAAAATATGAGCAAATTCAACATCCATACCTGTTTGAGCTAAAAAGATCGGGGTCGATTTCAGAGTATGAGTGAATGTACGATTCTTCAATTGATTATACCTTGCTTTCTTATATTGTCCATGAAACTTGAGATGGGAGTCGAAGTTAACCTTCTTACTACAGCAGAGCCGGATGCGCACATCTTGTTCAGGCTCATAGCTCATCTCTCGATGGTACTGAAGATGATTCTTCAAGCTTCAAGACGCTCTTTGATCTTTTTCCACCGAATGATTTCCAAAACTCATCTTGCAAAATATTAGTACAAACAAAACAAACAAGAGACTAATGGAGGGGTTAGAATAAAAAGATATAAGTTAGTCAAAAGTCGGGCCGTCCCGTGGGTTAGTCATCCTAAAAAGAAAGATTGCAAGCTTTTTTATTTTGACAGAACTTCCCTAGCAAAGTTTTATCTTGATTACCCATTAGACAAAGCACCTCCACTAATCTTTCTTCATTACTCTAATACTTCTCAAAATCTTCTCCTCTCTCAAGAAATCTTTCTATTACTACTAAGCACTTCCTTCCTCCTTCTCACTTCTCTTTCTCTACTACCAAGCCCAAGGCTTTCTGGATACTAGAACTTCGAACCGCAAGCTTAAAATGTTGAGCAAAGCAATGTTGGTGTGATGAAGAAGCGAGGGATGAAGGGGCTTTTATAGAGGAGTTCGAGGTTCCGGGCGGCCGCCGGTGGTGATGGCGCCACCGCCATGGTGGTGGGGCCTCTCCCACTCACCTTCATACAAAGATATTGCTCACCCCAATGCCATTGTTTTGAGTGGGTTTTTGGTGAAAAAGTTTGGCAGGGAGTGGTGCATGGTGGTAGGTGAAGTTTGAGTGGTATATGTCTTGTCCAAGTTAGGTGAAATTTGGAGGTTAGTATATGACAAGTAGGTCCCATCACATAGTGACTCTATTTTTGATATTTTCAATATATAAATGCAGGAGTAAAAAAATAATAATGCAAGAATAAATATTTTGAGTTTCCACAATAAATATTTTCACGTGTTAGACACAATCGTAAAAATTATTTATATGGGGCATAGATTTTTCTGTAAGTAAGGATAAAGTAAATAAATAATTACTAACTTACCTTGGATAAATGTCCATAGTTAAAGTCCTCGAACCGACTTCCCATTTCTATTAATTATCGATGAATTTTCCGGTTCCGAGATGGTACCGATGATGGCTCTTCTTTAATTTCGATTCAATCTTATTTGCCGGGCAAGCCGAGCTCGACCGGGTTTGAATGCGAACTTCTCTTCCTTTCCATTTAAGTTAAATGTAATCTCTCCAACCGTGACATTGATATTTGCATTTGCCGTGTTTAGGAAAGGTCGTCCCGAGAATGATTGATACTGAGTTCGGTGGCATATTCAAAACTACAAAATCCACGTGTATAAAGAATCCTCCGATATTAACCGGTACGCTTTTCGCAATTCCTAAGGGGTATCTGATTGATTGATCTTTCAATTGTAATGATATTGAAGTTGGCTCCGTGGTTGTGTACCGAAGTTTGTCAAAGACAGCTTGGGCATTACGCTAACGCTTTGCTCCAAGGTCACACAAAGGCCGCGGAATTGATGATCTCCAATTGAGCAATTAATTACCGGATATACCGGATCCGCCATCTTATGGGGTAATATGTTAAGGATAGCCGCACCGCATTCTTTCTCGTTAACTTGATCACCTCCGTGAGCGGGTAATGGTCTTTTCTTGTTTAAGATATCTCTCGAGATACTTGGCATAGGTTGGAACTTGAATAGCGCCTAGTAGAGGTATGTTGATGTATAACTTCCGATTACCTCCGTAAAACTTTGTAAACCCATCATCCACTTGAGGTCCATGGTTTCTTCTTGATATGGTAAGAGATTTGCATCATGAAAAAATCTTAAGGCCATTTGAGGTCCTTTTGAGTCAAATCTTCTATGTCATCATTTTTCTTCTTCTCTAATTGGTTGTATCACAGTCTTGTTGTTGTTGCCGGTGCCGCAGTGCCGTGATTGGTGTCCTCGACGCTGTTTCTATTATCCTTCTTGGGTCAACAGATCACGTAGATTTACCTCTTCTTGTAGTAACATTATTTACCTGCTCAAGGTTAGTGGCATTGCAAAAGAAATAACTTTGCTATTTGACTTTCTACTTTTTTATTAAAAGATGTTGTTCTTTAAAAGCAAATGTAAAAAATTATCCATCTTAAGAGTTATATCCTCTAGAATTTTATCATTAGTAACAAACTTCTCTAAAGAGTTTCATAAAGCTTAGTTTGTTCTTGAACTAACTCTCTTGAAAAGGGTTGTCTAGAATTTTACCTTGATACTTACCCTCGGGTTGTTGATAGCTGTTGTAACCTTCGCTCTTGTGATTGAGTTGACGTTGAATTGTTAACACCATGCTTGAATTTGATGCGTAATCAATATAGTCTTGTAAATCTTATCTTTCCTCGCTATCTTTTGGCTCTTTGTTCAAGCCAATTTAGTAGCACATCCATCCGGGTTGATATTGCTTTTACTTTTATGGAACTTCTTCAATTTGATGGTAGTGTTGGAGTGTCTTGATTCCAAAATTTGATTTTCTCGATATCTTGTTCATGATTGCTTCAGCTTTTATCAAGAGTGAGTGATAAAAATGATCCTTCAAATAGCTTGCATCTAGTTGCTCTCGTGGTTTTGTGTTAATCCATGATAAAATCCTTGCATAAGCAACCAATCTTCTATTCCATGATGAGGGCAATCTGATATGTATTCTTGTAAACGCTCCCAAGCACTTAGGATTGATTCTCCTTTCTCGCCGTTGGAAATTGGTAATTTTTCCTCGTAGGGCATTGGTTTTACCCGTGGGAAAGAACTTTGATAGGAAAGCTATAGAACATTCATCCCAATTCTTGATTTCTTCTTTGTTGGCGTAGAACCATGATTTCGCTTTTCCCTTCAATGAGAATGGAAATAAGCAGAGTAGTATGATATCTTGGGGAACATCCTTGGGTGAGAAGGTGTTGGCAATCTCTAGAAAATTCTACGATGTAAGCGCATCTTCGCGGAATCTTTCCACCGAATGGAGTAGCTTGTATCATATTGATGAGGCTTGGCTTGAGCTCAAACTCAAGATCATTAAGTTGAAGTGTTGGTCCTGCATTTAATGTTCTCAAGTGCTAGGAGCGTAAAAACTCGTGGGGATTTTCCACCATAGCTTCAAAAATTGATATATGCTCTCTTTGATTGATTTGATTCTCGATGAATGAATTGGAGTGAATCACAATCAATTTCCAATTTGATAAACCCCTGTATAAAATAAACAAAAGAAAAATAAGGGTAAGCCTCAAGCAAAGCAGCTACCTAGTTTAGATTCTCATCATAAGTTTCCATTTATTAATATGTCCGGCTAACTTTTATTTCCTCCTTAACGGGCCGTAAATGCTTGTTGGTAAATCTAACGTCACTATAACATTAGGTGGAGTTAATCTCACCTAAGGCTATATGCTATGAGAAACTCAATGTGGTTCATCTCTTAACACTACTATGTGCTAGGTTGTCATCCCCACAGCAATGCTAGGAAATGCATATGTGATTCTTGTGATATGTGTTGTCTCAATCTAATGAATTAAATATAAAAGGTCTATCCAAGCAGTTTAATGCATATAAATACCACTCGTAGCATTTCACCGAGTAATCCAGTTTTGTCATTTATATTCTACCACAGGGAGGAATAATCTAAAGATGGGTGCAAACATAATTAATAAGTGGCATACTTATGAGAGATCCTTTTACTAGTGCTTACTTTAGCAGGGGTAAACCAATAATGAAAATAATATGATAATGATAAATAAAGTCGAGGCATCACAATACAGAGACGTAGAATAACTACTAAGTTAGACTTAACATTGACTACTTTAAGAGACAGAATTCATCTATAGCATTTAATCTACTAAGCCATTACATCTACTCTAAGGCATATGTTATCATCTTTAGCATAGTAGACTCTAGATCATGTATCCCGACGACTATCAAGGAAAATCAAGAGCGAAAACAAGATATTCCCCATAATCAATGTCCACGTGTCTTATAAACGGAGGGTGGATTCCAAAGGACTCAACAGATCTGTCACTCCCCGCGATCTACCACACGCCCGTAATATAAGGTGCATTTGCAGTGTAAATCATATATAAGCACCACGCTACATAAATATCTTTACCACCTAACCCACTCGAGTATTGAATTAGGGCGCTTACAAATGGATACATATATCTATCATAAACTACATCTATATCAATCATACTATTAGAATAAAGTAAGAACATAGCAAACAAACACATAACATTAATTAATTGCAAAAGTCATAGATACAAGATAATTCATACCGTAGTATTTGAAGATCAAGAACTCCTCGGGTAGGCACACCCAGCTCTAATTGTATATCCGTCGCTAATCAACTTGATGAACTAGAACTAGATGAACTAGAACTAGAACTAGTAGTTAACTCTAATCTCTCGTGGAGAAACTCTTTCTACTTCTACCCCGACTCGGGTTTACAATGAGTTACAAATGAATTCGACATCGCCCGGGGTCGTGGGGTCTTCTTATATAGTACTTGGCGGAACGCCAACCCTTGATCAAACCGACCTTCAACAATGGAGTAGATACAACCTCAAAGTCGGTGGTAAAGTGACCTAGAAGTCCGAGGTCGACAGATGGTCCACCGGGCGGCGGGCCGCCGATTGGCATCATGCGGCCGCCAAAGGGCCTTCCTTCCTCGCCCTCCGGTTCCTTCCCCCGGTGTCTTCCGGTGTTTTCTAGATTGTTTTAGTCCACTTTTCGTGATTGAGTTGCTTCACGGTCAAGTCTCGCCATCATATGTCTTGTATATTCCGAACTTTCCCATCTTTCTCTCGCATTTTCCTCGTTAAGTCCCCTCGAAATACATAATTCACCAAAAACTCGTGGAATTTGTTAGTTTAAACCTCTATTCTAAGTATATATTCAATTTATGTCCTTATTTCATCTCTTTGTTAACATATAAAAATAGGTGATAACAAGTGTCAACAACAAGCCTTGTCCGTCCCTTGAAATCCCTCCACGCTTTTTTGCGACGCAAAGGCTAATTGCCTAAGCTTCCCGGGCCATGGGCGCTGCGTCCAAGTAAGTAGACAAATGACTTTAGAAATCAATCGCTTGGAAAAACTTAGCCTATAGATACCTCACTAATCTTAGAAAACAAACCCTTGTCTTAGGTTGACATAGACCGTAGTGCTCGCCACGCGACCGTCCCTTGTGTAAAATACGATACTCGCTACCACCGGGTGAAGTGCTACAACGGTATTTCCATGCGCTTTGTGGATTTCTCTGTGGTGTGTAAGAAACACCAACAAGCATTTCGGGCGCCGCTGTTTTGACGGTTGTCGTAGTTATATCTTGAGCCTAGTCAACCTGTGGACTGTAGTATCCTTTAAACAAAAATACCAAAAGAGTCCCTCAAGTACCCATGAAGCAACCTACCCTACAAATCCCGCTCGCTCCCCAAGGGCAAGCTCGTAGAACCACACCAACTGCGGAAGCCAATCATAGCTTCGCAGTATGAGCTCCGCCCCGGCTTTATAGCCATGAGTTTCAGCCCGAGCCTTTTCAAAGCTCGGAATATGAAAACCCCTATCATCACTTATGGGAGTTTGAGCAGCCTCGTGGGTCGCCCGACAATTGCGTGCATGACACATGATACGCTGAGGTGGAAGTTGTTTCGTTCTCTCTCACTAAGAGGGTGACTCAATGGTACACCCATAACATAGGGTTGGTAAACGAAGAATGGGAAGAACCGGCTAAAACAGATTCTCGTATCGCTCTACCCTTTATCCGTAATCGCGCCCTACGACAGAGATACTCAACTTCCAACAAATAGAGGGGGGAAACCTTAGGTGCAAAATGGATACGGGATCACCAAAGGACTCTACCGAAGTTGTTCGCAGGATTCTATCCTAGCCTCAAGGTCACAAACAACTCCCCGTAAGGCAATGGAAGCATAGTCAAGAAGACTTCGCTGTAAATCGATAGAACTCTAGTCGATTACCATGTTTAGAGTTCGATAAATGAATCCTCGCCTCTGACAACCCTCTCTCTCAGATCCGACTAGGTCCGTAGCAAAGCTCTTTTGACCCCTTGGACTATAAAAGGCGGCCAAAGAGCACCTCAGAGAGGAGAGCGCAACTTGAACACATCAAGTGTCAGAAACCTTACAACCGATCCTCGTTGACCCCATCAATCAAAAAAACAGCTCACGACCGACCGACGTGAAGGTCTTTACTCGATCAAGGATCGAGGGCCCGAACCAAAGATAAAACCCCGGTCTCCATGTCAATCGCCCAACAAACCGGGACTCGTGTTCATCGAGGTTCGAACAAACCACCCGCCTCACCCCGTGGCGGGCTCTCTGTCGAAAAACATTGATACCGGGCGCGCGCCAGTAGGGGCTCTCGCCGAATTTCAAAGACGAGTTCGGCGGACTACGACATCATGGGCTCGCCAACGAGAAATACGATCATCTTCGATCATGGGCTTGCGAGATCGACGACGACGGCAAGACTTGAAGCTACATCATCGAGGAACCCAAGACCGAAGAATCGAACTCGCCGAGAAGCTCGGGCAATTGACGCCACCGACATCGCCGCAGTCTACGGAGAACAAGCTTGACACCGACTCGAGAACTACGTCACAGACCTCGAAACCGAAATGCACTCGAGAGGAAGACATCCAAGGTTCAAGGGCGGACTAAGACAACTCGAAGCTATACTCCTACTCGCTTAGACAAGGGAATCGTAATCAATTCGAGAAGAATTTTTTCAAGAAAGGCTACCCCGACTCGAGAAAGAAGGCGAAACCGAGACAAATCCGGTATCAACCCAGTTGCCTTACCACCCCCAAAGGGGACTACGCAATGCCGCTGCTCACACATACAAGGTGTATCAAGACAACTTTCAAAAAGAAAGCTGAGATTCCTTTGAAGGGCGCGCAACGAGGGCTCATCCTAACAAGGACGCCAGAGGAGTGCATCATCCATCGCCTAGAACCCTCACAAAGGCCGAACGCCAAGAAACGGCGGTGTACGTGGATGGCAAGCTTTACCTAATCTTCCCCGACGGAAGGAGTGGTGTCCAAAGGCTCATGTTCCCAATGAAATCTTGGTGGTAGCAAGAGCCCGCACGCCGCTTAACCCTCCAAATGCCCCCGACATCGTCCACCGACGAAGGTCTATCAAACATCTCGGCGGACGAAAAGAACCCAAGAAGACGAAGGAGAAGACCAAAGATCATTCAAGGCTAAGAAGAAACAAGCCGAGGGAGGACGCCGAGACAGAGCGAAAGCAAGCGCAAACAAGCCCGAACAAGTACCAAGCCGACTTTGCGTGAATATGAGAAGATGAAGTCCGAAAGAGAAGTCAAGACGACCATCGACAACACTTGGGAAGATACAAGAGTTGATTGAACGCCTCAAGACCGCTTCAAATCAATGACGAGGAGAGGCTCATCAAGGAAGCGCTTCTAAAAAGCCGCCCAAGAAAGAGATCCCCCGCTTAGATCGCAAATAAGGCAAACAACTCGCACGCACAAAGAAGTCGGCCTAATGTCTTCGAGAGATTGGGCATGCCGGAGAACTCCAAAACTCAAGGCGCCCCGAGGGATGGTGGAAACCGTAGACCCCCGAGGGTTAATCTCACCCGAGACCAAGCCGGCACGAAGAAGTCGCGAGTCCACATACGCACCCGCAAGAACCCCCCGACAAAAGGAGCAAGATCCTCGACAAATCGAAGGAGGACAACAGGGGCTATGACAGATTCCCTTTGTTTCGCAGAAAAGACCGCAAGGAGTCAAACTACCCCCAAAGTTCAAACCTTCAAATCACTCAAAATACGATGGGAAAAATGTAGAGCCCAAGCAATGGCTCGTAGTCTACTCACAATCCATTGAGCCGGGCCGGAGGAGATGATGACGCAAAAGCCGCTTTCTTCCATGGCTCTAGAAGCTCTATCAAGCCCAATGGTTCGACAAGATCAAGAGGGCTCAATAGCATACCGAAAGATTTGCGTAAAGTATTTTGCAACAACTTCAGTGAGGAATCATCACCCATCCTATCACGCAGTCCGAATTAAAGAGCCTCAAGCAAAAGCCCGAGAATCCTTTGAGAGATTACTATCAAGATTTGGCGAGATGAGATCCTGTGCATGACATCACGGAAAAGAGAAGTGGTGGATGCGCTCGTAATGGAATCTCTCAAAGATGGCAATTCTCGACTTCTACAAAGACAACCCAAGGACCAATGAACAATTCAAGCTCACCGCTGAGAAGATGATCGGCGCCCGAAGAAAGAACCCGTGATCGCCTTCCCTAAAAGAAAGAACACCTAAGGCCCAAGAAAGAAATGTAATCCACTCTCAAAGAATTCAAGAAGCGAGGCCGCATAACACACCGCGGCTTTGCCAATAAGCCAAAGAAGACATACAAACAAAAGTACAACGGCAACAAAGGCAACGCAACAGCAAAGACAACATCAAGCTAGAAGACGCGCCTTGTGTTTTCCATCCCGAGCTCATCATACGCCGAAAAATCGCACAACCTTCCGTGAGAGATATAAAGGAAGAGATTCAAAGACGTAAAAAGGGACGACCAAGAGGGCAAAGGAGAAAATAACGCCATATTCTCCGAGTTCCCGGATCAAAGAGCAAGAGACAAGACAAGCTAGCACTACGACGATCATGGCAAAAGAGCCCGCAACGCCACGCTACATCAATTGGTCCCAATACCCGATTCAATTCACGAGAGGATCAATGGACAAGTGTAGGCAATGCCGCCCAGATCCCTTGGTGATAGAACCCACCATAGCCGAGTAACAAAGAACCAAGGTACCGACGACGGAGGTGCGTGGCCGAACATCATATTCTCGTGAGACACCGACAAGATGGGACTAAACCTCTCGTGGTTGATTGCTCCCTCCAAAGACCCCCTTCTACGGATAGTTCCCCGACGAGCCGCCATACCCATTTTTAAAGGACTAAAATGGATACAAGATTACATATGTGCCCGAGAACATCACACATATATAAGACAAATTAAAGAAAAGTACCAAGTACCAAGCTTTATTACATCACGCTTAATACCCATTACAATAACAATATCTAAGTCTAACAAGCGGAAAAAGGTAAACGGAACACCCGAAGCTAGGCCTTCTTCCTCCACAGGGGATGCCAACCGGTTGACATCAAGCCTAGTAGTCATCCCGAACTCATCGAACACACCGCACTGCACTCCATCCTGATTTTCCCAAAAAATGAAATATAGCAAGTGTGAGTACACATCGCACTCAACAAATATAACATGGGTGTAAATGAGGCTCAAAAGGTTAGACAATCGCTTAAAACTACAAGTAGCTTTTAGTATTTTTCAATTTTATGCATTAGCATCAAGATATCCCACTTTCCCTTAACATCATGATTAAACAAGTATGAATTAACATGAATAACATAGACAAATAATAAACAATGATCATCTAACTTGTGAATGTCCGCAAGGCCGCTCATAACCGCGAACACGGCCGATATATCGCTTTTACACTCGCAGAGGTTGTACACTTTCATCCGTGAGTCATGTTTTCCAAAATGAGTAGGTTAATTAGGCCTAAACACCGAAAACATGTAGAGCCTATCAAAGGGTCGCCTAAAGGGTTAGGGCCGCTAGGTTTCAAAGCCCTCGCAATGTAGAGCTCCCTTCCAAAATGGCACAATACCCTAATGGCTATACTCATATGGACAGAACCGCACTACACCCAACCCGAAACTCCCCTTTGCGCCTTTCTAAAACCTCTAACAAGTTAGAAGAGGTCCTTTGATCGGCAAAAGCCGAGCCACATAGCCCTCACAAATTGCATCAATCCCTGATGATCACTTACAATTAAGTCCTTATGGAGAGCTTAAGGACATAAAATAAAAGCATGAGTCCTTTCACCCTATAGATCAAATTGATACAAGGTCACCTTTTATCTTTCTTTGTTCCATAAACAATTAATCAAATTACAAGATAAATAAATGTTGGTTCAGCGCTAGCATTGATATACCAAATGCATTGATCCCAAAGGTTATCAAGGTACAAGTTAACAAGACTAGGATATCCTAAATAAGGGTAACAAGGTGGACACATGCATCATGATATTTAGTTATTATGGTGAATAGGACAACAAGGAGAAAACCCATGCTATACTTGCCTTGATCAAAGTGGTGGTGCTGCTGTCCTTGGTCTTCAAAGTACTCCCGTAGCCCACGCATCGCCACCGCCTATACCAATCATCACGCTAAAGAACATACAAGCATTTCCATGCAATCAAACACGAGGCAAACAAGAGCTATCATGAGAACAGTACACCAACAGCAAGTAAATAAATTAAAAAGCTTATAAAACAAAAGTACGCTTTCGCTACGATCACATAGACGCGAATTTCATCAAAAATCGAGCTAAGACGGTTATTATGCACTAAGCAAGTTTAACATTATTAAAATAATAAATTAAATTCAAACTCGAAAATTTAAAAGTTTGAAAAGTGGATTAACAGTAAGATAAACATATAGATGACGAGATTACGAATCCAACGCAAGTTGAACGGACCTAATCGGACTTAAAACGACAAAGTTATGAGCATTTGAATGGAATGGCAAACTTGTAATTTGACTGAACTCGAAAATTCCTCCTGTAAACAGCAGCGAGGACCTGACAGAAATGAAGATAGATGGCAGGGACTCTAAACAAAATGACCGAACGAAGGGGTATCCTTCGATCTGATCCGTTAGATCGAAATCTAATGGCCGGGACAGATCCTGTGCAAGGTGAAGGCCCCATGGCCGGAGCTGAACAGACCACGGTGGCGCCATGGCCGGCGGCGACCGGAGCTCGCCGGCGAACACGGAACTCGCGATTCCGGCCACCAAAATGGACGGTACCTGAACCAAAAGAAATAGGAGATCAAGGGCTTCACCAGGCGCAACGGAGAGGTCCGGTACAACACGAGGACGACGTACGGGCGAGGATGGCGGATCGTTCCGACCTGCACAGTGCGGCGACGCATTGTGAGCGAAACTGTGCACGAAAAAGAGAAAGAACGGCACCGGCGAGTCCGCTAGACGAGGAGAAGCCCGGCGTCGTGCTTACTGCGGCGGTGATCGACGGATTCGGCGAGCGCGACGAGTGGCAGAACGGCGGCAACCCGACTAGGGTTTCGAGGTTGCTGCTCGCGTTGCGACGAGAAAAGAGTGCTGCAGCGCTCGCGGCTTGGCTTATGAAGGCGCAGGTGCTCGCGAGTTAAGGAAGGCGACAAGGATGGAAACGCCTGCTGCAATCACGGAAGCCGGCCCGTGCGTTCGAACGCCAGGGAAAAGAGACGACGCCCTCGTGCGATGCACGTGCTGTGGTCGAGCTGCTGCTGCAAGGAGGCGAGCTGGGCTGTTGGGCTGGCCTTTGGCCCAAGACGAAGGAATGGAATGGTCAAGCTTCTGACTTGCTGGCCGAGAAAAGCAACAGACCAACAGGCCGAGAGCAAGGTGATCAGGCCACGGCCAAAACAATTTAGCAAGTCACGCTGGCCAGAATGGAAAAGTAAATGGGGAGGGAAAATAAAAATCCTTTTCTTTTATTTGAAATCATTTCAAAAGAGCTTTTCTCAAGGATTTAAATTCTTTTCCAATTCAAACCAAAAATTCAGTCATTACAATAAATATGATGCACCAGCATGTATGCAACAAGATGTTTCTAGACCTTATATTGAATTTTATTTCATAAAAATTTATAATTACTACATTCTATGCATCACAATTATTGCATAAATAAATCAATTTAACTATTTTAAATTCATGCAAAATTTAGGGTGTGACACGAAAGCAAAGAATACCAATCGGGCAAGTCACCCTACCACCACTTTTGGAACACCTTCAAACTACCGAACGAATACATCAAGTTCGGCAGCGTATCTCGAGTCACCATATCATGCCATCATGGGAAGACCGACAATTGCAAAATTCATGGCTATTCCACACTACCCGTGATCTATTGCTAAAGATGCCGCACCATTTGGAGTTCTTTCAATCAAAGGAGACCTCAAAAGGCTTTCGAAAGTGTGACGCCCAAGCCATCGAAATAGCAAACAAGACCGAACACTCTTGCGTAAAAGAGAAGTCCATCAAATGGCACAGAGACAAAACCGAAGAACTCGAGATACCAGCCAAGAAACAAGCAATCTTGGCACCCCCGTAAGAAGCCGACGCCAAGCACATCGATTTACAAACCGGTGATCCATCCAAGATGGCGATCATCAGCCTCACCTATCTCCAAAATAGGAATTCAAGGCCACCAAATTTCCTAAGGCAACACAAAGATATATTTGCTTGAAGCCGCGCAGATGCCCGGCGCCCAAGGAGCCGGCCGAGCACGATTGATATCAATATGGGATCCAAACCCATCAAGCAAAGACTCGAGGAGATTCTCACCGTAAAAAGAAGGAAGCCATCAAAAAGGAGATCGCGAAACTACTCGCACCGGTTCATCGTGAGAAATCCTACATCCGCATCGGCTAGCTAATCCGTTCTCTGGTTCGAAGAAAAACACCTCGCATCGGCGCATGTGTGTAGACTACACCGACCTGAACAAGCATTGCCCAAAAGATCCATTTGGGTTACCAAGGATTGATCGATAGTGGATTCCACAAAGAGATCAGCCCTACTATCATTCCTAGATTGCTACCGTGCTACCACCGATAGCGCCAAAAAAGTAGATCGAAAGCAAGACCTCTTTATCACCCCCTCTAAGTGCCTACTTTGCTATAAAACAATGTCATTCGGATTGAAGAACGCCGAGCAACGTGATCAAAGAGAGCGATACAGACTTGTTTGGGAGAGCAGATTGGCAAAAACGCCAAGCATACGTGGATGACGTGGTGGTGAAAACAAGGGAGCCGATACTCTAATTCAAGACTTGGAGGAGACTTTCAACAACCTTAAGAAGTGGAGGTGGAAGCTCAACCCAACAAAGTGCGTTTTGGAGTACCATCAGGACAACTACTCGGTTCTTGGTCACAGCTAGAGGCATAGAAGCCAGCCTTCAAACAGATCAAAGCTATCACAGATGAGACAACCCCAAACGCCAAGGATGTCCAAAACTCACAGGGTGCATGGCAAAGCACTCAACAGATTTATATCTAAACTGGGGGAAAAAGGATTACCCTTCTTCAAATTGATCAAGACCAAAGGAAAGTTCGAATGGACTAAAGAGGCGCATAAGGCGTTCAAGAACTCAAGCAAGACCTAACGCCGGCACCAAATTCACTCCTCCGGAAAAGATCATGAAGACCTCATGCTTTACATAGCAGCCTACCAATACAAAGAGTCACTCTACGATCGTTGTGGAAAGAGAAGAGCCCGAACAGCAAAGAAAAACCCGTGAGGCCAGCTTTACTATGTGAGCGAGGTCCTTTCAGAGTCCAAAGCTCGATACACCTCACGCATTTAAACCCGCTCTATTCCATATTGATCACATCAAGGAAGCTACGGCACTACTTCGACAAACCACAAGATAACAAAGGGTCACAGACTCTCCACTAGGAGACATCCCCGAACAAGGATTCAACAGACGCATATCAAAATGGGCAAAGAGAACTCGGGGCATTAAACCTAGAGTTCACACCACGAAGAGCGATCAAATCTCAAGCGCTTCCAGACTTTATAGCAGAATAGACAGAGCTCCAACAACGATACCCGATGACATCAAGAGACATTGGAGCATGTACTTCGATGGATCATTGAAGCTCGGGGAGCAGAGCCGGATTCTCTTCATATCTCCGTAAGGAGACAACTCAAATATGTGCTACGATATAATGTGGCAAGCTACCAACAACGAGGCAGAGTACGGCACTCATCCATGGCCTCAAAGTGGCAAAAACTCGGGGAATCAAGAGACTTCAAGTATACGGGCGACTCCGCGGTTGTCATCAACCAAGTCAACAAAGACCGGACCGCACTAAGGATAACATGGGCCTCTATCGCGCGTAAGCACGCAAATTGGAAAAGAACTTCCAAGGCCTAGAAATCCTACACGTGCTCGAGACACAAAACGTGGCTCGCAGACGATAGCCAAACTCGATCCGACAGAGCTCAAGTCCCACCGTGAGTATTCGGCCGAAGAATTATCGAAGCCTTCAATCAAAGAGAACCCGAGCAAGAAAATATGGAGCAATCAAATTCTAACAGAGTGATGATAATATCTCCAGTCGCAGAACCACCCCCGGATCGAGGACATCATCAACTTCATCAAAAACAAGACGCTACCCCAAGACAAAAAACGAAGCAACAAGGATCTTGAGAAGAAGCAAGAACTATGTGCTCATCGGGACAAGCTATATAAAAAGAGCAAAGATCATCGAGTACTACTCAAATGCATCACCTGGGAAGGAAAAGAAATCCTCAAAGAAATCCATTCCGATGCCGTGAAACCACGCAGCGTCGAGAACCCCGTGGGAAAAGCATTCGAACAGGATACTACCGCCAACAACTTCCAAAAGACGAGAAGAACTCGCCGAAGATGCAAAGGATGCCGATGTTCGCAAGACAAAGCGCATGTACCGCACACAACCTAATCTACATACCACCATCATGGCCTTTTTCATGCCGGGACTAGATCAAGTCGGACCACTTAAAAGAGCCAAAGAAGGATACGAATATATCTTCGTAGCAATCGACAAGTTCACCAAGTGGATAGAATACAAGCCATTGGTCAACTACGCTCCAAAGAAAGCAAATGAGTTCATCCAAGAGATCATGCACAGATTCGATGCCCAACAGATCATAACAGACTTCGGATCACCCTTCACAAATGCAGAATTCAAGATTGGGCACGAGATTGTGGCATACAAATCGATTATGCCTCAGAGCACATCCTCAGGCAAACAGACAAGTAGAAAGAGCCAACGGACTCATCCTTGCCGGTTTAAAGCCAAGACTATATGAAGAACTCAATGACTACGGAGCAAAATGGATTGAAGAGATACCAAAAGTAGTCCGGGGCCTAAGAACTCAAATCAGCAGAGCAACAAAGCTACTCACCTTTCTTCCTAACATACGGATCGGCGGTACTACCAAAGAGATTCGATATGGAGCTCCACGGATAGAGCAAAATCGAAGAAGGAGAGGGAGAATAGACAAGAAGACTTGAGATCGACCGTGCGGAAGAAGTCAGAAAAACGCCATCCTTCGTAAGCAAGATACCCGCAAGGACTCGAAGGCACTATGACAAGAGCACACGACCAAGAAACCTGAACCCGTGAGATCAAGTACTCAAAAGAAACCAAAAGACGTAAGGCGAAAGCACAAATTGCTCACCGCGGAAAGGACCCTTCATCATCAAAAGAGTAATCGACCGTGAACCTACAAACCGATGACCACAGTAAGGAGAAGAAATCGTAAACTCTTGGCACATCACCAACTCTGGAAGGTTCTACCCATAAAGACTCGACATGCCACAAAGAAGTCGCAGAACGCTGACCAATTCTCAAGAAGAAGAAGAAAATGGCGCCGAAGAACTCTAGACCCATAAGAGGTACTAGAATGCGTGGCACTCTAAGCAGTTCAAAACAAAAAGAACTCCAAAAAGAGCGCGGCCGCATGCCTCCCAAGAGGAGAAGAACAAAAATGCCCAAATCGGCACTTCAAGAAAGAGAAGTCGAATCGACGTAAGGCAACCCCGACCACCGTAACGGAGGTCACCAAAAAAGGGTGGAACCACACGAAGTCCTCTCGAATAGCGTCCCATACCTTAAATCCTAGCGGTAGATCATGAACTACGACTCAAAAAGAGGACGTAGGGATCGGCCCGCTTAGGTCGCAGAGGCCATCAAGGGTCCGAAAGAGCCAATATGTCCTACGGCAGAGGACGGCCTTCGAATCGGGCGGAACGGTGTAGTGTTATGAAATAGAACCCATCGCCTCACATCAAGTCTCTCGTAAAGCGTAGAGCAAAAACCAAACCGTGCAAGGTGGATTGTAGTGTTGTGAAATAGAAACCCAACCATCTTGACCTTCAAATCAAGAAGGCACTTAAATGGGCCCGAACCGAGAACCCTTTATAGGGACGTCATGCTATAGTCCACCGGACAAAGATGGGAGAGCCCCTTGCCCGTAAGCGCAACCCGTGAGTTAAAACAACTCTACCGAGCACGACTCCACCAAAATCTACTAGCGTAGTCCGAGAAAAAGACACGCTAGAGGCCTAACGGAAAGACCAAAATGGCCGTGAGCAAGACTCCACCTATCGTGACATGTCTTAGAAAAAAAGACAAACAAGTCACACGCCAGAGGAAACAACTCGCAAGGCGGGCACGACCCCACCATCCACAAAGAAGTCTAAAGCAAAGACGACGCTGAAACCCGTAACAAAAGCAAATTCCGGTACTACAGAGCACGACTCACGACAAGTCTCAAGAAAGAAGACAAGTCACGCGTCGAAAGAAAGAACCCGCAGACGCCAGGAGCAAGACCCCACCAAATACAAGCAAGCCCAAGAAGAAGGCGCGCTACTACAGCAGCAGGAAGAAGCAACCCTAGCAACTCGGAGTATGACTCCACCTCCACGACAAGTCTCGAAGGAGAAGACAAGTCACGCGTCAAAGGAAAGAACCCGCAGACGCATGGGCAAGACTCAACCTACTACAAGCAAGCCCAAGAAGAAGGCGCGCTACTACAGCAGGGAAGAAGCAACCAGAGCAACCCCGGAGCACGACTCCACGATATTCTCAAGAAAGAAGACAAAGTCACGCGTCGAAGGAAAGAACCCACGCACGCATGGGCAAGACTCAACCTACTACAAGCAAGCCCAAGAACAAGGCATGCTACTATAAGCGGGAAGCAACAACCCCAAAGACTCGAGCAAGATTCTATCTCCAAGACAAGTCTCAAGAAAGAAGATGTTGACACTTGTTATCATATAAATTTATTAATTAAATAAACATGAGAAAGGGGTATAAATCATAATAACAACCTAGAATAGGGTGTCACTAACATATTTCCACCTGTTTTGGTAAAGTTGTGAATTGCGTGGGACTAAACAGAAAAAACACCGATTCACGCGAGCCGCATCGACTACGCCGACGTAATGCAATCCAACTCCGAGAAAGACTCTAGAAGGCTCGACTAATCCCGACGCGATCAAGACTTAGCACCCAAGAAAACATCATCTAGAAGACTCCGGAAGCCACACGACGCCGCGACCCGTGAGTGGGCCACCTCTTCGGGCCGACCGCCCAAATACTAGGCCGGTCAGCCTCCCTCCGCCACGCCAGCCACCGCCTCCGAAGCTTCTCCAACCGCCTCTAAGACGCAATCTAATCCGGCCGCTTTAATGTCGGTTTGATCCGAGGGACGGTGGAGTACGAAGTTGTATCTAGGTCAAACCCGCACCTCCTCCTGACTATATAAGGAGACCCCTAGACCCCCTTCGCATCATCAAGTTCTCAAGTTAATCAACAGCGCTTCAAGATCCAAGTCATCAATCCCACTCCTAGAAACACCGCTTTAGGAAGAGTAGCAATCAAGATTAGATCTAGTAGGAAGGAGAAATCCGCCCTCGACCGCCGGAGGCCGGCTTAAGATCAGGCCTCGTTCTTGTAAGTTCTTCATTGTAAGTAGTCTTCAAGTTCCGCATATGTTCTTAATATGAATATCTTGATCATGTTTATATTCGAGATTATTTGTTCTAGTGTTTACTTTGATTACACATTTAGCATAGTTGAATTACTATTATGTTCATGCATGGATTCGTATAGCCATCTATTAATATTATGGGTGAGTGGTAGAGACGATGTAATCGTGGTGATTAGATCTTATTTGCCCGCTTTGCACCCTATATGCCGGGTCGTGGTAGATCGTGGTGGTGACAAAGCACCATTGAGTCCTTTTGCAATCCATCCCCCGTATGTAGGACTAGCGGATGATATTATTCGAAGTTGTTCTAAGTTTCGCCTTAGTCTTCACGGATTCTGCCCTCATGTGTGGATTTAATTAGTCTTTCTTCGATGATTGTTAGATGTATTGCACTAATCAAGTAGATCCTAACTTATAGTTTAGAGTTACATATTGGAGTTTCTAATGCTAGCTAGCCTATGAATTGCTATCGTCCAATCGCTTGACACTTTCTACTTGCACACCGATATGACTTGGTTGAATCTATTTATCGAAACTTTTATCATTATCTTTATTGTGAACTTTGATCCCTGTTTATGTAATTGATAGATTTAATACTTAAGCTTTGCATACGAGAGATGATTAAGATGTTTAGTACACACATGCATAGTTAATTCATGATAGTAGACTTCTTTCCCTCGTGGTAGAATATAAATTCAATACCCGGTTCTTACTCCCGGTTAAAATGCTACAATGGTATATTCATATCTCGCGGCTTTTATGGATACCCGCTTTATTTATTCACTTATTGAGAAGTTTATCAAGGCATAGTACGAATATTTTATTCTTTGCATATTAGTAGTTTAACTATAGGGATGACAACCTTTTCGGATATGCTATGAACTGCAATGAATTATTTCTTTTAGTTTTATCCTAAGCAACATCCGATATTTATTTTTGACGCCATTGCTAGTGATAGGTTTATATCTGTTTCTAGTTAGTGACGTTAGAAATACCAAATGTAAGACAAGTCAAGCGTCAAAAGAAAAGACAAAGGAGACACCAGAACAAGACTCCAACAACAACACAACAAACTTAAGAAGAGCTAAAAAAGTCGATGCGAAAGGAGAAAAAGAACCCTAACGCATAGGAGCAACACTGCTCTTTTTTTTTCCTTCCAAAGAGGTCTACAAAAGGCAAGCCGGTTCATCGGAAGAACAACCCGTATGAATATAGAGCAAGACTCCAAACAACTACTCGGCACAAGTCTACAAGAAGGAGACAAAGCCGTAAGCCTAGATCTAAAGGCACAATCACATCAAAGTCATCCAAAAAAGAAGACTTGAAAGACTTCCACAAGATCGCCAAGGCGCATCGAGTCATACAAAAAGTACAAGTACAAAATGGATAAAGGGACAGATATCTTTATTCAACATCATGATGATTACAAGTTACATGGGAAACAAGTCCCTACAAGATACAAAGAAGACTCAGATACACGGGAGCCCAACAAGAACTCCCCGCATAAAGATACAAAGAAGGCCGTAAAGCCAAACAACTCAAGTGCACTTCCAAGAAGGCAAAGCAGGAGCCCGTGGTTCAAAAGCAACGAAGATAGAGCGCCAGACTGCTTTCCAAACTCCTCCAAGCCGACTTCAACCGCCAAGAAGAAGATCCCTCCATATCTCGACTATGAAGTCAAGACCCTTGCACGGAGCTCAAAGCACCAAAGAGCGCTAAGAAGACCACGGAGGAATCAGCATCGCACGTAAGTACCGTATTCAAGAACCCGTAATTCACGGAAAAACAACGGGACACGAAGTTCCAAAGTCAGCCGCCTAGGGAAAAGAACCCTCACGCGGCACAACACCCCTCGAAAGGAGCAAAGTACCACAAGAGTACGCATTACACGGCAGTTCCTCAAGACTCAAAGGCAAGAATCTAGGAAAAGATAACCCCCTTGAGTCGGGCAAGAAAAGCTATCCTCTCCAAGAAACTCGAGCCGATGGACATCATGAGGATCAATCTACTTGACTAAGAAAGCACCTTAGCCCTCCTCAAGCTAAGGCACAACCGAAATAGATCGCCCCACTCATCTTCAGAGGCCGGGCGAAGTGATAGGATGATGGAGCGAAGGAAAACTCAATCACAAGGCATCCCTTTCCCACCACTAGCCACATCCAAGAGTGGAACCACCGGGCGAATAGTCCCCTTCTACTCCGCCTCACAAGACATCCCTCACTCACGTAAGAACCCCGGAAAGGCAAAAACACGCCGGGGGCTGATCCAATTCACTCAAAGGCACCGCCATGGATCTAAAGCTCAAAACAAAGCTTTATCTACGAGAAGGGAAACCGCCTAGAGGAAGAAGAAGCAGAGAAGAAGAAGGACACCCTGGATCCCCCAACGGCAAAAGGGGGCATATTTATAGGCAGCACTAGATCGCCTATGGACCAAGTCCACGTAAGACGAGGCAACCACAAGAAAGGAACGGTCACCTCAAATCACACAAGCAGGAATTTATGGCAACGATCGCCATACACCGACGTTTCCCAAAACGGAGCGCAAGAAAAGCGCCTTTCGTAACCCGTGATCGCACGGAAAAAGAGAAACAAAAAAAATCCCGAGGACAAGAGAACCTCTAAGATTCCTTTCCAAGAAAAAAAGAACTCCTAGACGCTCGGGGGCTACTGGATACCCCGGACAAGATTTTTTCCAAGATCGAGAAGAACTCGAGGATGGAAATCTTAAAGATCGCAAAGCTTCATCCGAGAAGAGCAAGAAGAAAGCTCTCATGACTCATACTTGAGATGCTCGGGGCTCGGAAAAGAAGATCCATCCAGAGGCGAGAAGAACTCGAAAACAAAGAGAAAAAGATCTCAAGACCACGCTTAAGGCTCCATCCGAAGAAGAGCTCGTGGGAGAAGAGCGATCTAGAGAGGAAGAACTCGTCGAGGAACTCGAAGACAGAAGGCAAGAACTCAAAGACCTTCCAAAATCTTTGTACCAAAAGCAAGAAGCTCGGGGCTTACACCCTACGGGTGCACTTTTTTCAAAAGCGCACACCGTGTGATGATCTCAAGACCATATCAAGACTTCGCCCGAAAAAAAGAGCGAGGACTACTTCCACAACTCAGCCTTGAGATGCTCGGGGGCTTGTGGATACGGGATCACCAAAGGACTCTACCGAAGTTGTTCGCAGGATTCTATCCTAGCCTCAAGGGTCACAAACAACTCCCGTAAGGCAATGGAAGCACAAACTGCGGAAGACTTCATTGTAATCGATAGAACTCTAGTCGATTACCATGTTTAGAGTTCGTGTTCGAATCCTTGCCTGACAACCCTCTCTCAGATCCGACTAGGTCCAGTAGCAAGCTCTTTGACCCCTTGGACTATAAAAGGCGCCAAAGAGCACCTCATAGAGGAGAGCGCAACTTGAACACATCAAGTGTCAGAAACCTTATAACCGATCCTCGGTTGACCCCATCAATCAAAAAACAGGCTCACGCCGACCGACGTAAAGGTCTTTACTCGATCAAGGATCGAGGGCCCAACCAAGATAGAAACCCCCGGTCTCCATGTCAATCGCCCAACAAACCGCCGACTCCAGTTCACCGAGGTTCAACAAAACCGCCCCGTTCACCCCGGGCGGGCTCTCGGTCGTAAAACATCGACAAAGACACGGGACCGGGTTTACCACGCTTACACGATCCGCCCGCACTGTCCATACTAGGATTGACAGGGGCAATCGCCCTGGCCGCTTGATTTAGCCAGCCGGCGGGTCGTTTTCACATAGAACCACAAATGAAGGAGAAGCTCTCCTAAATCGTATTCTTGAAAATACCCTCCGCTAGAACCCATCCGAGTAGAACGCAAGCGTAAAACCGTAGGAAGTCTCTTCGCGCAGACACCGAACCTGTTAAAACTGTAGAGAGACCCTCGCCTGAACCAAAACTCGAGGAGACCATATGCACGGATCTCCCGTTCTTCGAGGATGATCTTATCGATCAATTCGGTGACACCTCGGCACGAACAATGGAAGAAACCACCTTTCCCAAATAGCTCGAACAACCCCCTGGATAAATTCTTTCTCCAGGAGTCTACTAAGGAGCTAACAGCTATAATGAGCACGGAATGGTTACGAGAGGAAGGACCCTCTTTTGAAGAAATTCGGATAAGGGGCCCCTCTACACCAATCCAATGCGAATATCAGGGAAACATGGTGGAAGTCATGTATAACCCTGCTGTGGGGATAAACATTATGTCCAAAACCTTCGCACAAACCTGTGCCGAGGAAGCTGTTAGGACCCCCACAACGCGGACCTTGCGCATAGCACCACGTACCACCCTTGAGAGCCGTGGAGGTTATACATGAACAAATCTTCCTATACAGGAATGTCAAGTTGTCTCTGGATTTTCATATTTTTGATATCCAAGACTTTGACATCCTGATCGGGCATCCCTTGGAAAAGATTCTTGATCTATCAACATCCGGGGATTTAGATGTCAAACTCGGGAAGAAAAAGTTTTCCATCCCAGTTACTCGAGCTAAAAACTCGATAACAGAACCCTTCCTTGAGTATGACACGCCCGAGGAGGTCATGGGAGTTATGCTATATGAGAACCCAGAAACAGACCCAGGAAAAGGCCCCCAATTCTTCATTGAAGAAGAGGACGATTCAGGGGAACTCATAGAACTTCCCAAAGAGGAAGAGCTAACTCGGCCTCCAGTTGAGCTTAAACCCCTACCCCTGTGCCTATGCTATGTCTTCCTAAACGGCGATTCACAAGCCCCCGTCATCATAAGTGACAAGCTTAGTGATCGAAACTACCCAACTAATAGCCGTATAGAAGAAAAACACGGATCGGTCTTCGGGTATTCCCTTCAAGATCTAAAAGGGGTAAGCCCAAAGACTATGCACACATCGCATTCCTATTGACCCTACCAAGTACCCCATCATGCGAACCCCAAATGCAAGCAGGCTCAATAATGAAATGCGTGAAGTCGTGAAGAAAGAAGTTCTCAAGCTTCTTCACGCCGGATTATCTATCCCAGACACACGAAGGATCGGGTTAGCCCAAATCAAGTGGTCCCTAAAAAGGGAGGAATGACAAATGTTGAGAACGCTAAAAATGAACTCATTCCGCAAAGGCAAGTCACGTGGTGGAGAATGTGTATTGATTATAGAAAACTTAACAAGGCAACAAAGAAAGATCACTTCCCCGCCGCCCTTTATTGATGAAATGTTGGAGCGGTTAGCGAAAACATTCTTTCTTCTCGTTCCTTGATGGGTATTCGATACCACCGGATCCCGATCCACCCCGATGACCAAAGCAAGACCACGCTCACATGCCCATATGGAACCTATGCCTACCGTAGAATGTCTTTTGGGGCTGGTAATGCACCGCTTCTTTTTCAGCGGTGCATGATGTCTATCTTCTCGCATATGATCGAAGAAATCATGAAAGTCTTCATGGACGATTTCTCTGTCTATGGTAAGACTTTTGAAAGTTGTCTCAAGAACCTAGACCGGGTCTTGCAAACGATGCCAAGAAAAGGACCTCGGTGCTTAACCGGGAAAAGTGCCACTTTATGCTCCGAGAAGGCATCGTTCTCGGGCACCTCGTGTCCGAGAGCGGGATAGAGGTAGACAAAGCCAAAATAGACGTTATTGAAAAGCAACCACCCCCAGTGAACGTCAAAGGTATCCATAGTTTCCTAGGTCACGCAGGGTTTTACAGAAGATTTATAAAAGACTTTTCACAAATCGCTAGACCCCTTACGGCCCTGCTAGCCAAGGACGTACCCTTTGACTTCACAGATGAGTGCTTACATGCTTTCAAAACCCTAAAGAAAGCACCCATCTCGGCTCCGATCATCCAACCCCTGATTGGTCCTTGCCATTTGAAATCATGTGCGATGTCGACTATGCCGTTGGTGCGGTCTTAGGCCAAACTAAGGACAAAAAGCAGCATGCCATCGCATATGCTAGCAAGACTCTGACAGGAGCCCAGCTTAATTACGCTACGATGGAAAAGGAACTCCTGGCAGTAGTCTTTGCTATCGAGAAGTTTTGATCCTACTTAGTGGGCGCAAAAATAATTGTCTACACGCACCATGCCGCCCTTAAGTATCTTCTTACCAAAAAGGATGCGAAACCTCGCTTGATCCAATCGGATTCTTCTCGCTCCAAGAATTTGACATAGAAATAAAAGATAAAAAGGGAGTAGAAAATACAGTTGCGGATCATTTGTCGCGTATACAGGTAACTAACATGCAGGAGCTACCAATCAACGACTACCTACGCGATGACATGCTACTCAAGGTGTCGCACTTCAACCCATGGTACGCAAACATTATGAATTACATGGTTGCAGGTTATGTACCACCTGGGGAGAACAAGCGGAAACTCCAAATGGAGAGCAGATGGCACCTATGGGATGACCCATATCTATACAGGGTGTGTGCGGACGGCTTGCTGAGAAGATGCGTACCAAGGGAGGAAGGAATGCGATCATTGAAAATGTCATGCATCTCCCTACGCCGGGCATCCGGGAGTATTCCGCACACAAGCCAAAATTTGGCAAAGTGGATTCTTCCGCCGACGATGTACGACGACACGAAAAGAGTTTATCGGAAGATGCTACAACCGCCAGAAGACCGAACATCACATTTCGTGATGCAATACCCCTACATTACAACCTTCAAATAGAAATATTTGATGTGTGGGCATTGACTACATGGGGCCATTCCGTAAGTCCCATGATTGCGAGTACATCCCGGTGGCGGTGGACTACGTGTCGAAGTGGGTAGAGGCACTACCATGCGGAGCTGCCGATGGCAAGCACGCGCAAGAAGATGTTCCATGAAATCATCTTCCCCGCTTTGGAACACCACACATGGTTATCGCGACGGAGGATCGCATTTCAAGGACAAATCATTCAAGACATTCTTGAAGGAGCTTGGCACTCAAAGACAATATATTGCTACCCCTTATCATCCGCGAAAACCAAGCCAGTGTGCCAAACCTCAAATAAAATGTATCAAGAACATCCCGAGAAGACGGTCAACGAGATGGGGAAAGGTCGAAAAACAAGCTACCCGATGCTCTCTCGGGCATATCGGACAGCTTACAAAGCCCCCATCGGCATGTCACCTTATCACCGGTTTATGGCAAAACCCGCCATTTACCGGTTGAGCCGAGCATCGAGCTCATTGGGCCATCAAAAAGTGGAATATGGACGCCGGACTCATTGGAAGAATCGCCGAGACAAATCTCTGAACTAGAAGAATGGCGAAAAAAGGCATACCACAATGCAAAGCTCTACAAAGAGCGCACAAAAAGATGGCATGATCGGCGAATCAAGATCAAAGAATTCACCACACGGAGACAAAGTACTCCTATTCAATTCTCGGGTGAAACTATTCGGCGAAGGGAAGCCGAGAAGCAAATGGAAAGGACCGCATAATCGTCATCAACACATCGCCACATGGCGCAATTACAATCAAGATGACACAGGTGAGATACAAAAGGTAAACGGTCAATGCCTTAAGCTTTTCTTCGAGCCAGTGTCCGATCTTAACCAAGAGCTCGATAGAATAGATTTATGCTTTGAGAATTAATTTAGGTTGATCAAAGATATAAAAAAAGAGTATATTTATAAATTAAAATTTATACAACTAATATATATATATATATATATATATATATATATATATATATATATATATATATATATATATATATATATATATATATATATATATATAAACCTCAGGAAGTCTTAATTCCACATCGTAATGGCACTCGATTCTTCTCTATCTATAGTTCGGGGCCTATTAGAAGTAGAAGGTGCTCGGTGCAATCCTTACCAACGAAAAAAGATTGCGGTCGGGTTGATAATAATCGAGTGCCATTACTTTGTCCGTCCGAACCAAGGAATCCGTTAGAAATGTTTTGAAATGGATATTGTTCTCTCTTTGATTAGGGATGCTATATGAAAAGAAGTGGAGTTTGAAAAAGGGAACGGAATGGTCAAACCGAACTGCTAGAGGAACGAATTTTCAATAGCATAACTTGGGCTCCTAGAATATGGGGCCCTTGGGACAATCTATTTGATTGCGGGACAGTACGCCGAATATGACTGGGGATTTTCCTATGGGTATTGGAGCGGGTCCAAGCAGATTAAAGAGGATGAGTTGTCGAGACGCTATTTATTCGAATTAATTCGGTATATTTATCATAAAAAGGGGAGGTGCAAGAGACGATTCGGACTTCTTGCAGAGTGGAACAATGCAAAGCACTGCATACACGAGATATATCTTTCAAAGAAGAAGGCTTTTTTCGAATAAGCCAATTGATTTGGGACCTTCGGATCCATTCTTTTTCCTATTCAAAGATCGCCTTTGTCTCTGTGTTTTTCACGTCAAGAATTCTTTGCAGATGAAGATGAAGAGATTGCAAAGCGGCTTAGTACCGCACTGGAGAAAAAAGCCTCCTAAACATATGGCTAGCAACCGTTCACCAGAGTACGCAAGAAAGGCAAAAGCACTACGAATTAGTGATTTAGGAATGGGAATGGGCTAGAACCCCGGGTTCTTCCTTATATAATTAATGGTCTTTTCATTCTAATACTCTATCCGAGAGTTCTCGGTATTTAGCAAAGTTGTTCCTATCTAACGGAAGGCTCCTAGATCAAATGACAAAGACATTGTTTGTGGAGAAAGAGGTGGCTTTTCTCTCGGATGAAATGAAACATTTCATTTGTGTAACAGAGAAAGATTTCCCACTCCTTAGCCGTAAAGATATGTGGTCATGAAAAGGGGAGGGATTCAGGAACAGATTGGCCGGGGCGGTAGAGTCGTGGAAACACTTGTTGATTCCTATTTTGGACCCTAGCTCCATGGAACAATATGCTATCAAGGAAACATGGAAGAATTGCAATCTTAGATCAAAACACTATGTATGGGATGATATGAACTGCCTAAATAAGAATTCTTGAGCGTTGAATAACCTGAGTACTAACTACATCAAACAATTTGCATTAATGAAACCGTAAATCCAATCGGATAATCAAAAATACGCATGTCCGATGAAATGGTTGTTGCTATCTGCTTTCCATAACGAATCCTTGGTTTAACTGAATAAGTAAAGAAAATGGCCCCTTTCTCTTCGTCTCGATCGATGGATCTTCTCGATTGGAAGATCTCCCATATGGATAATGCACATTCCAGTTGACCGAGCCTAATGCTAATTGTTTTGTTCCGAAGCAAAGATATCCGCGGAGGCCGGTTCGGTCGTCCTATTTCGATATTCGGGACCAAGAGGTCCCGGATTCTCTTCGGATAGGCCCCGAAAAGGAGAAGAGAAGCTGAAATGCCAACGGACCTCTGTCTATTCTCTAATTCACCCGATCCGATAGTACCCGTTTTTGGAACGTCCAAAGGCCAAAGTCACCGAATGGGTAAGTCACCAATCCAATCCCTTTGACAAATCGTCCTTTGTGGTTGAGTCCAAAAAGAGAAAAAATATTGCGAGAAATGGACAAGGTAAGATTTCCATTTCTTCTTCAAAAGAAGAGTGCCTTTTGATGCAAGAATTGCCTTTCCTTGATATCGAACATAATGCATAAGAGGATCCATAAAGAACCATATGGTTTTCCAAAAAACCCTATATATAAGGTAATAATAAAATATAAAAGTTATCTATCTATTTTACTTTAATAAATTTTTTTTTACTTATTTGCCCTCACTAAATGTATGCTGGTCATTTGCTACACAAAGCATATTTACTTTCTAAATTAATCAAAGCATAAACTATTTTCAAAATTTGAATTTAAGGATCAATTAGAGATCAGCAAGAAAGGAAACGTTTCTCGTGCGGCAAACCCCGATTCAAAACTTTTCAAAAAAGGAAATGAATGTGGATCGAAAAACTTCGACCGGGGGGACACTGGGAGGTGCGCGCAAGCACCTGTTGGTATTTATTAAGTGCTATAAGAATATGAAGGATTCTCGCAAGCGCACAGAACACCTACCATTGTAGCTTTTCCCTAGGATGAGTATTTCTAGAGTATCATATCCACAGGGAAGCGTTGGCTAAAAGAATCTAATAAGTCACAATCATGCATCTACTAACTTAACAAACCACTAAACTAAGTGAGGAGGGTAAATGATAAATGATAGGAGTTATGCATAATATAAATCACACAAGAGAATTCCTAAGGATAAACGTGTAGTAGCACGTTGAGAGGACAACGGAGAGACCTAGGTTTCTATGTACTTCTCTATTACTTAGGTTCTATGATAGCAATCATACCATCACACTTTGAGACACCAAAGCACTAGCCACGAAAAAGGGATGAGAAGGGGGCTAGGAAGGTTTGGCAAGGTCCTACAATCACCAACCCGAACGTGGTGGAATACATCGGCCATCGGGCTGTCACCACCGGGCTACCACAAACAATCCGGGGTTGGGTGCAATCTCGGGTAACCTCTAGTCTAGACACCTTGTCTACACTATTAATTACTACTCTAATCTCATGAAAACTAGAGCACTCGATGCGGCGAAGATCCCATGCAAAGGCATAACAACTATACTAACCAATTATATGAATGAAAGTAAATAGAGAAGATAAATATATAATAAATCATAATGTCTTACAAAGGAAGGATACAAGACATACCAAACTCAGAGATTCCTCCGTAATCCTGAGCATAGCTCCGCTCTCCCTAACTCTCTAGTTGCTAATCTACTACATTGGAGAGTCTAGCCCTAATTCTCTAGTGGAGAGGTTGTCCTCACATTGGGACACCTCCAAGACCAACAGGTCAAGAGATAATAAATGGAATGAATTAGTAATGAATTAGGGTTTCACCCGAGGGGCGGGGATCTCCTTATATAGCCCCTGAGGATGCACGATAGCCCTTGGATCAAACCGACCTTGAAAGACGGCCTAGATTGCTCCTCAATGGCGGTGCTGAACCGACCTTGAATGGGAGGTCGACAGGGGTCCCACCAGGCGCACCGCTGCCCGCCAATGAGGCGGCCGCGTGGCCCATGCCGTGGGTCCCAAAAATCTTTCCGGTTCCCTCCGGTCTCTTCTCGGAATGTTCTAGTGTATGTTCCACGTTGGTTTACGCCACGGACACGCCTTTATGTCATAGGGCTTGCAAACTCTTGGGTATTTTCTGTTTAATCCCCGAAAATATATAAATCACCAAAACTCGTGGAATTATGTTAGTCAAGCCCCTAAACTATGTTGATATTCATTTTAAGCCCTTATTTCAGTTTTGAAAAGCCTATATATTTATGCTATAGTAGGTGTCAACAAGCTCCCCAAGCTTACCCTTTGCTAGTCCCTAGCAAAGCCAAACTCAAAGAATGGATCGGGAGTTGCTACAACACTTTCACGCCTCAAAAGTACACATGCTTTCAAACAAAATTTCTCCTCTAGATTAGAATAAACCATTTCAACCTTAAACTTACCCATATTACCTTTAACCATGGAGCTTATAGCCTTTTCTTAGGATCTTGGGCAATTGAAAGATAGAACAATCAAGTCAAGCACCATGTCTCAGACTCTTTGTTCAACCATCATTCCTGAGTTTTTGCTAATTTTCAAAATAAAACTCAAAGTTCCTTAGTATGACCCTTTCAAGTCTCTCATTTGTGGTATTTGTGGATCCTCACTTAGGCAATAATGTTGTGTTGCCTTTCTCTCATAATATGTGGTATTTTTTTGAAAAAGGCAAGAGGACACTATGCCTTCTTCTCTCTCACCCTATATCTAAGGCTTATATGTGGAGCTCATAGGTGGGAGAGACTAAATCTACTTACTAAGCATATGTTGTAAAGTCAAGCAATGGATCCAAAGTCACGAGTCATACCGCATGTGCATGTGTATGGTGTAGTGGAATGAATATGATGGTAGGTGTATGAGGCGAATGAAGTGAAAGCCTAATTCTACTTTGCTCCTGTAGGAAACATATCTCTCTTTTAGGACTTTGAAAGTATTTGGGAGAACCTGGGCTGTATACTCTTTCTTTTTTTTCTTATTTTTTTTCATGGAGAGGCGGGCATCAAAGTACCCATTGTTTTATTGCGGACACTTGTCCATTTTTTTAACTCTCCTTTATTTTTATTTTTTTTTAGGGAGGTAGGCTCTACTCGCCTCGTAGGACACTTGTCCATTTTTCATCTCCCCTTTCTTTTCTCTTTTTCTTTCTTTTTTTTCGACTATACAACCCAAGCCTGTTCTTGCAATAAACTTGTAGAGAGATAAAAAACAGGGGATAAAGGAGCTTTATGAGATGTGGGCTAAGTGGATATGTGTGGGGAATATTTTTGGTTGCTCTCTCCTAGGGTAGGAGTAGAACATTTTTGGTGGATCTAGGGTGAGAATATTTGGTGGATGCATACTTCTAGGTAGAGGTAGCATAAGTGCAGGTGGAATAGAGTGAAGTGAAGTGGAGTGGATGAGTAGCAGTACAACAAGTTTCTAAGGGTCGACAAAGATTGACCAAACTCAATACAAAGTAAGCAGCCTATATATATCAAAAAGGGTTTTCCTATCTAAAGAGCATGTATATATGGCTGTGGTAGGAGTCTCAACACTTGTCATACAGGAACTCATCATGTGCACTTTTAATTTTCAAAATATAAATCTCCGTAAATCTAGTATCACTAGGAGTAAGACAAATAGCAAAATGGACTCTCATATATCATACCCGTCAATCACCTAGACTTTAGAGCAAGCATTTGCTACCCACAGTTTTTAGGTTCGAGCAAATCTCAAGTCAAAGCAGTTGCATTAAAAGTTCGAGAGAAATTAAGCTTGAAAGGTAGGTACTTGAAAGGAATTACGACGGAGCAGCTATTCATCATCTCCATGACTAGAGATTATCTTCGAGTTATTTTATTCTCACACTCTAATAAAGACTCTTTAGTAAAGACTATATAGACTCTTTTTATTTGATTTCCTTAGTTATGCATCTTTTTATTTCTTTTCAAATAAAGCAAACAAATCTAGCTAATATTAAATAAGGTAGAAGAATACTTATTCGATACATGGGGGTTGCACTCCCCAAGCTAGATGTTGACATAGTCTTCGATGTTCTCGATGGTTGGAAGTAGAGGTAGATCATGATGGTGGGCTGATCGATATTCTTTAATGCCGGACACCATGTGTGTCATGCCTCTCTTCCTTGGGATCCCGCTGAACTCAAATAGACAACAAAGCTAGTGGAACTTGATTAAGCGTTAGGGGTTAGCCACGTTGCTTTTGTCTCGCCTTTGAGAATCTTTCAACAAGCTTAAATATTTTTTGGGTTTTATTATTTCTATGCAAGATAAAGAATGATGATGCATGCATATTTATTTTATTTTTATGCCACCATAGTAAATATCCTTGTGGGTTGTTACACGCCACAAATTTACTCATATGGGGCTCGAGTTCTTTTTGGATGCAACAAACAAATATTTTTATTTTCTTTTCTAATGCAATGCTAGTGTTGTAATGTAAAAATGCTAAGGAAAATGATTATGCAATGCAAGGAAGTAAATATGCTATGCACTAAATAGGGATAACTACCGATCTTACCTTTCGGCGAGGGTTCGGTGTTTTAAGTCCTCTCGAACAAGTCTTCTTACCTCATTGTTTCCTTTAGTTTATTATTTCATCTTGATAGCGTACTCGGATGGTGTCACCCATGGCCATGGTCTTTGCTGGTCCCGTGTGAGTTGGAGATGAGCATGGACGTAGGCAGCATCTTGTTTAGTGTGCATGCTCGCAAGACATTCACTTGTTGAATTTTGGAGAAACTGAGACTTCTCCACCTTTTTGCTCAAAGTGTGTCCTACTTGCAAAGTGAAAGTAGAGATCAAGTGCATGGGCTCTGTTGGTGGGAAAACACCAACAGAACCAAAACCATAGGCACATTAAACAAGATTGAGTTGATTTCTTATATGCTTTGCTTAGTCCTAACTTAGGTGACAAGATCGTAAGATTGAGCATGAATGTTACAGTTAAACTTTCAGCGGATAGAAACAAACTCCTTGATTCTTGGAAGGGTTTTCTTGTCTATACATGATGTATCAAAGGCATGATTATCTTCTTCCAAAGCAAGGTGTGCAACATTCTAGCTTACATGTTTAGGACTATGAGATCAAGAGAGTGGTGATAGGAACAATTAAAGAAACAAAAATAAGTTGAGCTAATAAAGCTAGATCAAGCAAGGTCGTTACTCTAACAAGTTTGATTCTTTATTTATGACAAAGCCATAATTAAGGTAAAGCTTAATTAATGACAACTTACCTCAAGATGTTACCTTATTATTGGAGTGTGACGGCGTAACACCTTGTGGTGGTCCTTTTCTTCTCGCCAAGCTTTTCTTCTTTGGCCTACTATGCATCTTGTTCCTCACTTGTCTCCTTTATTGCATCGTCCTTTCTTTTCTTGCGCTCGAACCTTTTTTGCTCCTCTCATGATTTTATTCTTGTAGTATTAGTTGACAACACATACCCGAAGGAATGCACAAGTAATTTTACACAAGGGTAGAATTGCCAAGGAGCTAAAGGTATCTTCTGTGCTAGAAAAAAAGTTTTGGTTGAATATTTTAATTAGCATGGGCTCACCATTACTTTTTCTCTAATGGGTTAATTTTATTTTATATCTTAAGTTTGATTTTGATGTATGTCATTTATTAACCATTCAAACTTAGAGAGATAAAGTAATAGTGAGTAGAGGGATTGCAAACCGGTGTGTCGAGTGGTCGGAGCTTGAGAAAAGGGGAGAGATTTGTCGGATCATCTTGTAGAGGAATTGGCCTTCCTCCCCAAGCTCGAGCCTTCCTATCACTCGACACTTTAAGTGTGAATGTTGAAACATCCCTCCTCATGTGTTGCAATCAACATGTCCTTAGATGTTGTTCATCCTTTGTTCCTACAAGGTTAGTGACGAGAATACCCGAAGGGAACTTGTCCTAGGAACATGTTGTTTGTTGATTTCTTTAGCATGAGCCTTTCTGTGCTCAGAGATTTTTTAGTAGAACATAAGACAAAGGTTGTATACAAATATGAGATTTATATTGACTTACCTGTCTTTGATGTTCTTGTGGCCCATCACTTTGTCCATCCACTTTTGTTGAGTGATTACTTTTCATGATCATGTTGTATGGCACTCTTCTTCATCGAATAGGCATAGATAGACTATTTCCTGCAAAATATTAGTGGACACATACCCGAAGGAATACAATAAGATTGAAGTAGGGGTTGTGTCCAAAGTTTATATGATTTCATCTATGCTAGTGAAAAGATGGTTCTTTTATTATTCTTAGCACAGATTGTATTCATCATGTTTTATACAAAATTTTTGTTTATGGCTGCACTCTAGTTTATGGATCAAGGCGAAGGTTACTTGTAGCAAAAAGGCAAGGTGAATGATATTTGATACTTACAATTCTTCCATCAATGATGAATGAGCTATGTCTTTTGCACCAGGTTGAAGTTCATCATATGCCTTGCTTCATCTCTGATATGAGTTCATCTCTTGACTTACCCCAATTGATTTTGAGAGCTCTCTCGCATGGGTTAGTCCAACAAAATATCCAATGTCTACGCAAGCAATTCTTAGTTCAATAACCAAACTAGACTCCATGTCTAATCCAATTAAGGAAGGCATTTTAACCTAAGCACCACGCTTAATTTAAAAGCCTTTGAAAGTACACATGTAGTACTTCCAAACCAAATATACTATAGTAGACAAAGGTAGCATCAAAGCACTATAGAGATTTATCAAATAGAGATGAATGAGCATGATCATGGTGAGTTTTTTTTTTTTGAAATGCAAACTATATGGATATATGCAAGGAAATAAACATGCAATGGATCTACTATGAAAAAGCATAAACTAAGTGGAGTGAATGCATGAATTGATCAAGTAAACATGCAATGCAATGCAAGAAATTAAAAAGATAACTACTCAATAAATTTAAAGTCCATGAGCTAGACTTTCTCACCTTTATTAATCAAACTTACCACGATGTGCAGCTTCCATGTACGTCACTTGAGATGTGTGCATTGAATTCTTGTGACGGCAACTTCTTTTCAATCTACATATGGTTAGAATAATATATATATACATACCTTTGAGATGGCAGGGTTCCAATGTTGATGAATCTTGAATGATCGGGCACCCCGGGTTCTTCAATCTTTCTCTTTCTTTTCTTTTCTTGTGGAATCTTGTCGGAAGGTCGCAACGACATCTTTTGTCCCTGTCTATTCCACAACTCAACAGAACAAGGGTAATCCTACTAAAGCTAATGATACACTAAATTAGCAGACATCAAGATCATTGTTAAAATCTTATCGCCAAATGCTTCTCCGGCAACGGCGCCAAAAAGCTTGTTGGTATTTATTAAGTGCTATAAGAATATGAAGGATTCTGCAAGTGCACAGAACACCTACCATTGTAGCTTTTCCCTAGGATGAGTATTTCTAGAGTATCGTATCCACAGGGAAGCGTTGGCTAAAGAATCTAATAAGTCACAATCATGCATCTACTAACTTAACAAACCACTAAACTAAGTGAGGAGGGTAAATGATAAATGATAGGAGTTATGCATAATATAAATCACACAAGAGAATTCCTAAGGATAAATGTGTAGTAGCACGTTGAGAGGACAACGGGAGAGATCTAGGTTCCTATGTACTTCTCTATTACTTAGGTTCTATGATAGCAATCATACCATCACACTTTGGGACACCAAAGCACTAGCCACAGAAAGGGATGAGAAGGGGGCTAGGAAGGTTTGGCAAGGTCCTACAATCACCAACCCGAACGTGGTGGAATACATCGGCCATCAGGGCTGTCACCACCTGGGGCTACCACAAACAATCCGTGGGGTTGGGTGCAATCTCAGGTAACCTCTAGTCTAGACACCTTGTCTACACTATTAATTACTACTCTAATCTCATGAAAACTAGAGCACTCGATGCGAGCGAAGATCCCATGCAAAGGCATAACAACTATACTAACCAATTATATGAATGAAAGTAAATAGAGAAGATAAATATATAATAAATCATAATGTCTTACAAAGGAAGGATACAAGACATACCAAACTCTGTAGATTCCTCCAGAACCGGAGCATAGCTCCGCTCTCCCTAACTCTCTAGTTGCTAATCTACTACATTGGAGAGTCTAGCCCTAATTCTCTAGTGGAGAGGTTGTCCTCACATTGGGACACCTCCAAGACCAACAGGTCAAGAGATAATGAATGGAATGAATTAGGGTTTCACCCAGGGGGCAGGGGGTCTCCTTATATAGCCCCGGAGGATGCACGATAGCCCTTGGATCAAACCGACCTTGAAAGACGGCCTAGATTGCTCCTCAATGGCGGTGCTGAACAGACCTTGAATGGGAGGCTGACAAGGGGTCCCACCAGGGCGGCCACGGCCTGCCAGTAGGGCGGCCACGTGGGCCCCACGCCAGGTGGGTCCCAGCCTCTTTCTGGTGCCCTCTGGTCTCTTCTGGAATGTTCTAGTGTATGTTCCACATTGGTTTACGTCACGGACATGTCTTTATGTCGTAGGGCTTGCAAACTCTTGGGTATTTTCTATTTAATCCCTGAAAATATATAAATCACCAAAACTCGTGGAATTATGTTAGTCAAGCCCCTAAACTATGTTGATATTCATTTTAAGCCCTTATTTCAGTTTTGAAAAGCCTATATATTTATGCTATAGTAGGTGTCAACAGCACCTCCTGGTGCGCTCGCACCCTGGCTGGCCCCGTTGGGGCTAGGATTTCGCCTATCTCCTTCTTTCTCACAACCCACAGTAGTAAGGTTTGCTCTGTCAGATTTCAACTTGCCAAACCAGAGAGGGAGAGTTTGTCCTATAAAATCCACCCTCCTCCTCTCCATTCTTCACACCACTCCTTCTTGCTCCTCTTCTCTCCTTAATACTTCTTCCTCTAAGCCAAGAATAGCTGCAATGGCGAGCCATGCCCTCACTCTCTATAACTCTGCTCGCTCGCTTTGCACCCTTAATGAGGATGACTTGATCTTCCCTAATGATGAGGGTGAACCATCCTCCGTTGCCCCTCTTGTCGTGCTCCCTCCCCCACGCCACTCATCTAGTGGAGGGAACAGCTATGTGTCCACGGGCAGATCCATGACACGCAAGAGTATCCTTGGACGCCCACCTCGTCCCTACGGTGGGCATCCTGGGCGTCAAGAGGA
The DNA here is from genome assembly GCA_015847255.1 of Hyparrhenia diplandra. Classification (NCBI taxonomy): domain Eukaryota; kingdom Viridiplantae; phylum Streptophyta; class Magnoliopsida; order Poales; family Poaceae; genus Hyparrhenia; species Hyparrhenia diplandra. Next base: position 54,690 of record JADLZK010012548.1, on the reverse strand, counting down.
AGCACTATGTAAAAAAGGTTAATAACCGCCAGTGAGCCCAGAGACGTCACTAATAATGACCGTCTGTGTTGTGACATTACTGACGCGCGGGCTGGGCGAGCGTCAGTAATAGGCGGTGGATGGTCCCACAAGACCAATACGCGTCAGTAATAGAGGGTCATTACAGACACGTGTTCACGTAACGCGTCTGTTTTCTTAATCCAGACGCGTTTTCGTTGGCTGGGCACAGACGCGCGGCTACGGCAGACGCTTTTTGAAACCGAGTGTCTGCAGAATTCACGGTATCTCAGACACGCGTTCGATCACAGGCGCATTTTCGAGACCGATCGACTGTGGATGTAACCCCTAATTCAGACGCGTTTTTGGTTACAGACACCTTTTCGGCGCCGCCCGTCTGTACGGTTACGAGTATTACAGACGCGTGTGGATTCACAGACTCGCGTGGTCGAGAACCGTCCGTGTTGCTTGACACCGGTACAGACGCGTGCCGCAGATACAGACGCTTGGAACATACAAGGGGTCTGTAACGGCCACGTAAATTAAAGTCGCGCGTTTATTTTCAGACAAGTTGTGTTAAGACGTGTCTGTACATGTCGCAACCACTACCGACGCGCGTTTATTTTCAGACGAGTTGTGTTAGCAGGTGTCTGTACATGTCGCAACCACTACCGACGCGCGTTTATTTTCAGACGAGTTGTGTTAGGAGGTGTCTGTACATGTCGCAACCACTACCGACGCGCGTTTATTTTCAGACGAGTTGTGTTAGGAGGTGTCTGTACATGTCGCAACCACTACCGACGCGCGTTTATTTTCAGACGAGTTGTGTTAGCAGGTGTCTGTACATGTCGCAACCACTACCGACGCGTATAGTTTCAGACGAGATGTGTTAGCAGGTGTCTGTACATGTCGCAACCGCTACCGACGCGCGGTCATTTACTGACGTGTGTTGTCACCACCGTCTTTGTTTCTTTGGTATTGCGGACACGTATCGGTGAGCGAGAGGCTCGGCAGTGCACGCGCCTGTATTTGTCTTGAGTCTTACAATCGCCCGTCCCCGCTAGAGACGATGGATGTTGACACGCGTCTGTACCAGGCCCGAATTTGGCTGGGCCAAGATCCGGTTTGAACGGGCCTCGCCGCTCCGCGGCCGGCCTTCCTTTGGGCCTGAATTTGGACATGCATGTTAGGCCCGTTCTCTTGTGATACAACGAGCTGGGCCGTTTTCCGTTGCGTAGGTTATAACACTGCGGACATATTATTATTTAAATTATATATATATATAATGCGTTGCCACACACTTGAATGGTGGTGGCGGCACACCGCAGGGGTGTTGGGGCAGCGGAGGAGCGCGACGCACAGGACGGCAGCTATATACTGTTGATGATTGATTTGCTACGCTCGCTGCTACTCCCTCCGTTCCACAAGTACTTGCAATTCTTTGACTCGTATAAACTGTGTTTGATACTCGTCTTATTCAAATTTTTTATGTAAATTATAAAATAAACAAAACGTCATTGCAATATCTTTAGCGATGTAATAAGTCATAACAAAAGTGGTAATATTTATTGAAAAAAGTTGAATAAGACGAGAGGTCAAACACAGGTTTATATGAGTCAAGAATTGCAAGTATTATGGAACGGAGGGAGTATATTTGGATCGCCTCCTTGGTGTCCGTGTACTGCCGGAACCTACGGCAGATGCGACGAGGCTCCAAGTTGGAAGTTGTTCCTCCTGTTGGATGCAGCGCTGGAGGATCCTCTGCTCGAGCAGGTCCTCCCGCAGCTGCAACAGGAAGCACGTCGTCACGGCATCTGGAGGCGGCATAGTTTCTCAGTTGAATGGAGGCTAGGGTTTTTTCCTTACCCCATACATGCTTCCCAAGAAGCAATCTCAACCGTTGAATCCAACCGAGATCAACGGTGCACAAGCACCGGGGCTTGTCGCTGGTTTGGGCTGCTTTGTTGGGCTCCAAATTCATCCTCCATGTGGAAGGATAGCCCAACAAAATCTGTTCCTTGCTTCATTTCATTGTAATCCAATCACAAGCATCCGCAATTCGGGGTGTTTAGTTGGTGAAATATTTTGGGTTCGGGTACTTGTAGTACTTTTTGTTTGTATTTGTTAATTATTGTCCAACCATAGACTAACTAGGCTCAAAAGATTCGTCTCGCACTTTTCAAATAAACTGTGCAATTAGTTTTTTATTTACCTATATTTAGTACTCTAAAAATACGTTAAAAGATTTGATGTGACAGGAACTCTGTAGCACTTTTTGGGTTCCTGTAGCCCCAACTAAACAAGGTAGCCTCCAGTTTTGCGGTACTTGTCCTCGAGTGTGGGGAAACAAAAAAAAAAACTGAATGACCCTTCCATTCCAGTCTGATTCATTGCCATGATAAAGCTCATGATAAAGCTCAATCCGCACACGCGAGAATGCATTGACAACACTAGCCTTCACACAACCAAAGTAATCGCTACGGATGTGTACATAAAGAAATCAGTTCCAAACCACAAGCAGACAGCAAAGTTTCAATAAACTATAAAACTGCACTATCAACCGTGCAGCGAGTGCCACAGTAAACAAACAAGCTCTGTCATTAGTCTTATGAAGTCAGCATCTCAATTTTTAAAATATGATAAATGAAAAAGATGACAAGCTAGACGTTCATGAGTTGAAGTTGCATCCATTGTAAACTCTAGACAATGTACAAAATACGACACAAAGAGTTTACAAAAAATGTTGGTCGTAATGCTCGGTCACACAGAACGCATGCTCATAAAGATCAACAATACTCCTATCATGCATATCCCTGATGTGCACAATATCAAGGTAGAGCCCGCCACAAGGCAAAAATGTTATTTCTATGTCCTTGGAAGCCCCGACCTCTAGTTTCAGTTTAAACTTGTCGTTCATCCACATATTCAGAATCGGATTTGGCATGCTCATCCGAAATTCTATTTTCTCGAGAACTTTAGAAGATATACAAACACATCATCCTCTTTGTTATACAGCATTATTAGCTTCGAACCAAGTGTGGAATAATAGAACTGCCGAGTAGGGCTCAAAAAAAAAAAAAAAAACTTCAGAATGGCCCTTCCATTCCATCTTGCTTCATGCCCATCATAATAAAGCTCAATCCGGGCGGGCGGGAATGCATTGACAACATTAGCGTTCACACAACCAAAGTAATCACTTACACTTGTATATTAATGGAATGGCTAGCACTTACACTAGGTGGATACATCATGGGGAACCATTGGAGGTTATACTATATGAAAATGAGGGCCTTGCTAATGAACTAGACTAGTATCAATGATGATCTTTGCATGAGTGTGGATGAAGAAGATGGCCATGATGATGGAATTTATAATATGGTGCACGAGGGAATTGTATACAAAAGAAGATGAAGGTAAAAGAAGAAGATGACCATGATGATGGAATTTATAATATGGTGCACGAGGAATTGTATACAAGTGAAGATGAAGGTAAAAGAAAAAGGTCTATGTGTGCAATTATATTGGAAGAGATGAAGCAAAGAACTCAAAGACGATAAGGGTGGCATCTCCACTCGACGAGGACGAGTTTTTCATCGAGTTTTTCACCCCAAGTTTTTCTCTCTGAAAAAAATAGAGTAGCCAATAAGATACGACATGACGGGGAGCTGCTAAACCATTACTTCCTAGCAGCTTCATGTGTACAATTTAAAATGACAAAGATATCCAAGAGCTTGCTAAACTAGCTTGCCATCGTTGGAATTTTGGAAACGAAAAAAAAAAACTTGGCTCCAACGAGAAGAGGTAGTTCTTGGGCGGCCCATCGGTCGTATATGGGAAACAGAACCGACGACGAGAAGAGGTAAAGGAAGGGTGGAAATATAATTTAGTTTCACTCTCGGGGCTCCCCGATGCAAGTTTGCTAGAGTGGAAAGTTTGTAGATCTGGGATTGGTTTAGTTAGTGGAAAATGAAATGCAATTTGGGATTAGATTTGGCGTTTACGCAAGAAGATGTGCCTTCAGCCACGCTAGATCCTGCCGTGCTTCTTGGGACTCCTCATCCTTTTATAATCTCCCGCGTGGGTCTTTGGGTTTGTACCTAGGATCAATCATCGAAAAAAGGTATTTAAGACGACAAAATTATTGAGCAATGTTGTACAAGCTAGATAGCAAACCTTTTAGAGCCATGAATTAGCATAGGGCACCAAATTATCTCGTATCACTCTCAAAGTTTTTAAGTGGAGCGTGGACCAAATTATTCCTGCTGTAATGAATTAGCATAGGGCCACTAATTGTTTGAAATTCATATTCATTCATATAGCAATAAAAAGTACCCATTAAAAACCCCAAGGAGAAGTGCCTAGGCAATAAGTTACATGTGGATTATGTCGCAGAAAAGCAGTCTTTCTATGTGATGCAAAGCAAAGCTGCAGCGCCTTGGAGCCAAAGCTCCAGCCTTCGCTAGCAAACAAAGCTCCAAAGTGTACACATCCACATATAGCTATACTGATTAGCCAAAGCAACTTTCAACCATTTTTAATTTTCCCTAAATCAAACTAATGAGATGTCATCACCGTATGCAAGCTAGAAGTGTTGCACTCAGTATATATGCGGCAGCTTTTGCATCATCAATCAATATGCTTACACAGTAGCATGCATATGTATGTTAGCCATTAAAAGGATCGATAGCATGCAAGACATCTGAATTTGAGGATCCCCACGACTCTATCAATATGCTTACACATCGCATCAATATAACACACACACATTCTCCTGAATTTGAGGATCCCTATGACTCTACACACATCTGAGATTGAGGATGCAAACTTCAGGATGGTTGGATGCCGGCAAGTGCGGGGAAGGAGCCGCCGCCGGGCGTTGGGCAACAAACAACGCCCTGCAGCTTGGAGTTGATGGACGGGGCGCCTCTGCCGGTGAGCAACAGGAGGGCACCACCTCGGCGCCCGCAGCCGGAGAGCTGGACGGGCCGGCGTCAAGCGGGGACGGGGCTGCCGGTGCTTTGGCGTCGTCGAGCGTGGACGGAGAGCCGGGCGGGACGAGCCGCCGGGCAGCGCGTCGGCGGGGCTGGCCGCCGGTGCGCCGCGTGGAGCGGGCCAGGCCGCCGGAGCTGCTGTCCGCGTCCGTCGGAGCGGCGGCGGCCTGCTCTGTTCTCTTTTTTTGATATAGAAAGTGGCGGCTGGTTGGGAGTGAATGAGTGGGCTTCTAGGGTTAGGCCGGGTGCTTTTATTTGGTGGCAACAATGTTGGCGGGCTTCTACAATATTTGGGCCCAAATTTTGGCGCCCACAGTTTCAAAATTCTGAAATTTTTAGGCGGTAGGAGCAATATACCGGACCCTAGCGGTAGACGCGATATTTCGAAATTTCGGAAATTTCGCCCCAATTTTTTTTCGGATGCTTCACCCTTTTGACCTGGCCTTCAAAGATACCTGTAAATGAAACAAACAAAAATTGTCTGAGCTGAACACCTGCAAAACGTAGTGACAACGATTGCACAATTTGACTAAATGAACTTTCATTCGACATAATTCAGATTACACATAAACAAATTCAATTCATAAATATCAAGAAATATCACCTACATTTGAGCGTGTTAAAAAATCTCTTCAAGCAATATAAGCTAGAAACTAATTGTGGAATGTAAGGTACATATAAATTTTTGATCCAAATGTTAGTTACCTTCACATAGAGCTTTTTTGAGGGCGGGGAAACGTTTCGGAGGACTAACAACATCATTAATGTCGGGAGATGGCATGCACACAACCAAAACTTTAATAGTTCCCATAAGAGAAGACATTGCCGTAGCGCAACTCCGCCGTGTGCCGCCATGGTCGCCGGCGAGCATCTCATCGCTAACCCTCAGCGAGCTCTCATCTAAATTTCTAATAATTATATTACAGCTCAACACGGGAAACAAACACATGTTGCAAATTAAAAGCGAGAACCGATGTTTACATAACAATATGACAACGGAAACCAAATAAAGCTAGTTTAGGGACATCTTGCACATCCTAATGAAGGCGTATGCCGCTGAGCGGCTCAATTTGGATGGCAAGAGTATGAACTCAAAACGGAGGCGGCACCGAGCGAAGCAGTACCGGATGACGTCGCTCCCCTCGCCCTCGTGGGTCATGCATTCTTCTAGCCGTACACAGACGTGTTTGTCGTCGACGCGCAGCTCTACACCGTCGGAGCAGGTAGGGACAGGAATCAAGGTTGGGTTGAGGCACACAACCGCGATGAGGTCCGCCTGGGCCAAAATACGGGCTTTCGGCACGAGATGGTTCGCCCACCGGCCGTCAGGTTGCGGGCCACCGCTGATTCCATGGAGCAGCGCCAGAGCTTCTTGGTCCACGGGGTTCCGACCGTACAGCAGCATCGCCAAGAAGTAAGCCGTGCCGGAGTCCCCAGCATCTGCGGCTCTCCTGAGGAGCTCCGGCCCCTTGGGATCCCACGGCGCCGCCGTCAACTTCACCATCCCCTCGTAGCATATGGCCTCCGGATGCTCGGCCTTGAGGAAGCGCCGCTGCCAGAGCTCCCAGGGGAACTCTTTGTTTCGGCAGGGGCAGCGCAGCAGACGAATCTGGCGGAGCGACACGAGCCGGATCGCCTCCTTGGTGTCGGTGTACTGCCGGAACTTGCCGCAGACGCGACGAAGCTCCATGTACATTGCATCGGCAACTTGTTCCTTCGGCCGAGGCAGCCCGCCGGAGGATCTCTGCTCGCGAGCGGGTCCTCCGGCAGCTGCAACAGCAAGCACGTCGTCACGGCATCTGCCGCCATCACCAGCTTCTTCTCCTTCATCGCCTTGGGGGGGCGGCGAGGGCGAGGGCGAGGAGGAGTGGCAGCGGCGGTGCGTGTTGTGGGGATAATAACGAGGAGTGGAAAGCAGAGTGGAGAGGAGTGAAGACAAAGGCGGACGGGGTTAGACACGGACATGATGGACCCAGGGCACCTATTTTATACTATTTCACTGCACTTGGAGTGTTGGTTACCGCCTTACCGGTGAAAGGACACAAAACTGTCTCCACTCCTTCAAGATCTACCACGGCGGACAATAATGGTAAGCGCCCGGTTGTGGAGTCCAACGAGGACAACTCTTCCCGTCCTCGAAGAAGCATCAAGGAGGAGAATGTATTATGACTTACTATTTAGATTGTGTGAACGATGAACTATCGAGTGTTCTGTGTTGTCTTTTGCTTGGGTTGTTCGTCTCTTTCTTTATATATATATTATATATATAATGTCCTAATCTACCTTTATGGAATATTGTAAATATTATGTTTGCCTATATGCTTCAATGTTGATGCGGTTTGATTTCTTATCATAACTCATAAGTGTTCATCTGCATGCATGCATGAGATGAATGATGGTCATGGTTTCAAAGGGTAGACCTATTCGAATCTGCATTTATCGTTTTACGTACTCCGGGAGTAGTTACTCCCGCCTCAATAAACCACATTGCACATGTGTTCATACTTGTTTATCAGTTTGAGTATGTTTAGATACTCATATTAACACAGTCTAGATTTTACTACGTGAAATTTTTTTGAAGGAACCCATTTTTTTCATATATACAAACATATCACTACTCGCGTATATAAACAAAGTATATCCACATACTCTACGTATCCACCTACCCTAGATAGTCTAGTATGATCATATACTTAATCCCCATACACTCAGCAGCCTCACCATGCATGATATCCGGTGGCAGGCCCTACTGTTTGAACTAACTAAAAATGTTATAACTCACAAACCAAAAAAAACAAATTAAATTCTGATTACACCAACAAGACCTCGTATGGATATATTTCGATAAAATTATAGTTGGCCCCACTGATGATAGTTGGTAGTATAGATTGAAGTAAAAAAAAAGAGAATGGTAAAAAGGGACAAACTCCATGAGACGGATGGTCAAACATAAAGTTCAAAAGTTAAAAACGACAAACTCCATGAGATGGAGGGAGTAGTGTATTCTAACTCATCTCGGACACAAATAAAAACTAGTATGATCATATACTTAATCCCCATACACTCAGCAGCCTCACCATGCATGATATCCGGTGGCGTGCCCTTCTTGTTTGAACTAAATAAAAAATGTTATAACTCACAAACCAAAAAAATCAAATTAAATTCTAATTACACCAACAAGACCTCATATGGATATATTTCGATAAAATTATAGTTGGCCCCATTGATGATAGTTGGTAGTATAGATTAAAGTAAAAAAAAAAAAAAAAAGAGAATGGTAAAAGGACAAACTCCATGAGACGGATGGTCAAACATGAAGTTCCAAAGTTAAAAACAACAAACTCCATGAGATGGAGGGAGTAGTGTATTCTAACTCATCTCGGACACAAATAAAAACTAAATAATATAGCTAGTTTTGGGGACGGACACATCTGCTGAAGGCGTGCATCGCTGCGACATCCAATTCCAGCGATCGGAACCAGATCATTTAACTCAAGATCGATCGCGGCACCGAAGGCTGCGGTCAGGGATGACGGTTCCTCCACCCCGGTAGCTGTGGCGCACGCGCTTGCATCCTTCCGGCCATGCACAGACATGGGGATCGACGACGACGCGCTGCTCCGTACCGTCGGGATCAACCAAGGTTGGGTTGCAGCGCGCAGCCTCGATGAGGTCCTCCTGGGCCCAATAACGCGCTTCCGGCAGATTATGGTTCGCCCACCGGCCGTCAGGCTCTGGGCCGCCGCTGATTCCATGGAGCAGCGCCAGCGCTTCTTGGTCCGCGGGGTTCCGACGGTACAGCAGCATCGCCAAGAAGTAAGCCGCGCCGAGGTCCGCAGCATTAGCGGCTTTCCAGAGGAGCTCCGGCCCCTTGGGATCGCACGGCGCCGTCGTCATCCTCACCATCCCCTCGTAGCATATGGCCTCCGGACGATTGGCCTTGAAGAAGCGCCCCTGCCAGAGCTCCCAGGGAAACTTTGTGCATCCCCAGCGTAGCTGACGAATCCGACGGAGCGACACGAGTCGGATCGCCTCCTCAGTGTCGGTGTACTGCCGGAACTTGCGGCAGACGCGACGAAGATCCATGTACCTTACTTCTTGAGACTCCTTCTTGCCCTGCATGATGCAGCGCTGGAGGATCTGCTGCCCGAGCAGTTCCTCCGGCAGCTGCAGCAGGAAGCACGTCGTCACGGCATCTGCCGCCATCGCGTCTAGCGGTGTTGCCGGCCTCTTGCCCTTCATCTTCCTCGCTCTGCCCTCCTTGCCCTCTTGAGTAGCCGGCCTCTTGCCCTTCCGCACCATAGCACGGGGAAACTGATGCTTCTGCCACACGCAACCCCCAGAAGCAATAATGAACACGCCGGCGGGCGCCGAGTCTCAATAAAAGTAAGGATGTTTTGGTCAAACAGTTCGGGAATATAAAAATCATCATCAAAATACCTCGTCGTTGGCGGCACCTGTGTTACTGTAGAGCGCGAGAGCCTTTTCCACCAGACGGCTCCTTATCTGTGTAGTAGACGCGTGTATAGGGTAGGCGTAGGGTACATGCGAATCCTTGCAAGCGAATCCTTTGCGTAATCCTACACACCTCGCTGTAGGATAGGGCCCATGTCTGGCCTTGCATGCGAATTCTTTGCATATGGCTCGCTGTAGGATAGGGCTCACGTCTGCCATATGGTCGTTCCGTCCAATCCTTGGTGCAGGCCGTGCAGTACAAACGACAACACGCAAGGAAGCCTACTACTCCCTCTGAGGCTCTTTTTTTTTGGGCTTATTTCAGCTTATTCTCTCAAGGCGCCTGAAAAAAATACAGTATGTGGGATTTCGGGAGACGAACGCTCCAGATTAGCGCGGTACTGTTTATCTTCTTCCTCTCGTCGCCCTCTCGTTTCAAGCTCCCCGCCACCAGCCACCACCCCTTGCCCTAGCGAGCTCCGGCCAACCCTAGCGCCGCGGCGAACACCCCTCTTCCCCCCACAGAATCACATATCACGCGAGCTTTTCTATAGGAAGAACAACTCACAGAGGGAAGGGGGAGGAGGAAGAAAGGAGAAGGACATCCAAACAGCACAAATTTGGAAAAATATAACACAATGCATGATTACGACTAATAAAATATCTCGAGTTTTGTGCATATACTCCTACTCAGGATCTTTTCAACATAAACCATGCATATGATCGATCAAATTAATCTGTTCGATCGAGAACATCAACCATCACGTGCGCACCAAAAGCTATCCAATTCAGTTTGTTTGATCGACAACACCATCCGGAGAAAGATCGAGGTAGCAATAGATCGGTGCTAGCTAGCACTACAAATAGAAAGTTTGATTGTGTGAAGATCACAAACCTGGAGACACCGTGAATGATATCGTGCTCGCCAAAGATATCTATCTGCAAAAGATTGATCGACCGAAGAACCTCTTACACTCGTCGCGATCCTACACTCCTCGCCGCGAAACACGTAGCAAACCACACCACCCGAGACGCGAGTGCGGCCGCACCGTTTTGGTCGGCCGCACCGATGCTCGTCATGGCGAGGCACCATTTGGGCTATAGGGCGGGATGTACGCCACTCTTTTCGGTATATGCTCCGCCAAGTCGCCCAACCTAAAACTCCATGCTTGTCGGCGGGGCCGAGTACACTTGATGCTCTGCCACGTCCCAGCCATCGCCGGGTTGTCACCTTCGATATCCCGCAACACCCGCCGGGCATAGTCGTCGTCCGCGGCACTGGTGTTAGCCCTGTAGAGCACAAGAGCAAGAACATAGTCGGCGGCTTCATGCGCCTAACGCAGGCGGCGCGCCGCGCCGCAGCGGCGAGGCGTGGCGTGTGCAGCGGCCTTCGACGAAGAGCGGCATATGCTTGCTCGGAAGTACGCCTCCGGGTTGCCGACGGCGGGAGAGGAGGTGCAAAGACTCTCGCGATACTTGAGCGAAGTAGTACAGCGGCCAGACGCCGACCCGCCGGTGCAACAGACCGGGTCTGGTCGGATGCTTCGTTCCACCGGGGTCGCCGCCGGCGCTTTCATCTGCGAACATGTGGCCCGCAGATTGGCGAGGGCCCCCATGGGATCCGCAGCGTCGCTGGCAACTCGAATCGCAATCTCTGCAAGCACGTCACGCGGAAGGTTTTCCATGGCGCGAGGCGGTGACGCGGTGGGGGCTTTTTGGTGGAAGCTCTGAGCGCCCTCTAGCTATGGTCGCTGTCACCGGAGGCGGTGAGCTGAACAGCAGCTGGCGCTCAGTTGGTGAGCAGCAATAATGCGGGTCTTGCTGGGTGCGTGCAGGATGTAATCGTAGTAAAGAGCGGGCGGGCACTGCACTATCCCAATGCTTCGTCTGCGTAAGATACGGAGTACAAAATGTTTTCAAACCGCTACACCCTCCGTCCCACAAATAAAAGTCCGTGTTTGACTTCTAGAATCCTTGTTTGACCATTCGTCTTATTCAAAATGTTTTAAAATTTTAGATATTTTGTTTTGATTTATTTTATCGTTAGAGATACTTTTATAATCATTTAATTATTTTATTATTTGCATTAAAAAATTAAATAAGGCGAATGGTCAAACAGGGATTGTAAAAGTCAAAAACGGACTTAGCAAGATCTACAATTCTTATTTTAGCTTTTTTTCCCCATCCAACATAGTGCTAGTGACATTGTTCACAAATCTTAGAAATGTCTCTCGTAGTTTCATAAATGTTGAGACATGTGTAACTCTGTGAACAATGTTACCGTGACGTCGTCGATCAACAAATGACCCGCTGAATAGCCGCAATGGAATGAGCACGGCTCTTTTTTTCGACATACTATCCCAACGGCCGCCTCTGTAAGATTTCTTCTGTTAAAATCACTAGGTGCTCCAAAATTGATGTTTGGAGTTGTAATTTTTGAAATTTAAAATTGAAATGTTATCGATAAAAGATGACAAGAGTAATAGAAGTAAGAATACAATCGCCTGATAGAGCATGATTTGACAAAAATTAGAAAGAAAAACCAACACCTTTGTTGGTGGTTTGCCAAAATTGGGAGAAACGGGGTTGTAGCTCTGTTGGCCATTCAATATTGTTAGGAGGGTCTTTGAACGACTTTATATGGTTTCCACCGGCCCCGAAAACCATGACCCGTAGTGAAAGTGTACACCTCTGCGAGAGTTAAAAACCGATATATCGGCCGTGTTCGCAGATATGAACGGCTTGGAAAACCGAGGGAAGAATTTACTTTCACGTTGATGATGTTGTTTATGATATAACTGTTGGCTATACATGCCTATTAAATTGTTCATGATTTATCGCTTCATGCTATTCATTATTTATGTTATAATGATCATGGGTTTTGGGTAGATAATTCCTAGCTATATTTGCGGAGTTCGACATGGACTCACTCTTGCTATTCCCCACACCTCAGGTGAAGTTTAGGCTTGTGATCAATCAGTCAGCCGTTCCCTGTGGAGTCCACACTAGAAGATCGAGTGTCTTTCCTTTATTTGTGTTCGCTAGCTGAGGTTAAGTCTTTTATATTATGTTCATTATATTTTAAGCATTGTGAATTGATATTCCATTTATTTGTAAACTATATGTGAGATTTGACTTTCAGGGCTCACATATAGCATCATCTGGTTTTGTTCTTAAAACCGGGTGTTACTGATGTGGGCCCTGTCTTGTCTATTGTTATTCCATAGAAAAAAAAAATTATCTATTATTCCTTTGTTTGCTTTGTTCCGGGATAGCTCCTATCTTGTCTCTATTTTTCCATAGAAAAGAATTGTCTATTATCGCGTCAGGTTGCAACCGGTTTTTGACTAGTTGCAATTGGCCCGACTCTAGTTATAATTGGATCGTGTCGGGTTGTAACTCGTTCTTGTCTAGTTGCAAGCGCCCCGATCTAGTCGTAATTGGACCGCATTAGGTTGCAATTATATCAGTCCAATTGCACTGGATCGGATTTGTTGGAACTAGTTCCGTCAAGTTGCAATCGGTATGGTGTTATAGTTGTGATTGGTCTAGTCTCGCGGTTGCAATTGGTAGAGTACACATATAGAGTGTATAAAATACACGTTGTTCACTAGCTAGGCTTGCAACTAGGTTGTAACTAGTTGCATGCAATAACAACAAAAGCGCTACAGTTGCATGTAACAAGGTTGCCACTAGGTTGTAAAAAGTACCTTTTAAGTGGTTACAACAAGAGCTAACTACGCTACTGACTAAGTTGTAATTGTGTGTTGTAGTCACGGTCGTAACTCATAGTACAAAGAAAGTTGCAATTACATACATGAAGAAAAAAGTTCGTCAAATATAGTCATGTTGGATCTTGTTTTGTTAAGCACTTTTTGCAACAACCTGATGCAAACGGATCTGAAATCGGAGCTACGGTTAAGGAGATATCGTATTTTTTCGATCAAAATCAAAAAAAGATTCCCTGCATGCGGGATGGACAGGTGGAGAAAGAGGTGGGCTGGTAGGTCTGCGCGATGTTGCAACCTGAAACACAAATAGAGTTGAAAACCAAATACACTATCTGTTGCGCGATTTGCTCGATGACCAGGTGCGAGAAGGAGTTTGAGGATGCAAGGGGGCCAGCTACGGAAAAGGATTTGTTAGCTAGCTAAGTTGGATGCGTATTTGGCCTGTGGGAACGGGGTGGGTGCATTTTGTACAACAAACTAGGATCATGCCCGTGCATTGCTACGGGTGTTAAACCTACTCACTTGACACTTCCGTTCAACAAGATTGCTTGTACTCATAATAGTTGTGTGAGAAAAGATTAGAACAAACGATCGTCGGGTGGTGAGGATGGCGGGGAGGCGGCGGCGGCGCGTCGGTGGGTGGGGGCGGGCGGGCGCTTGGTATGGCTGTGCGGCAAATCGGTGCTCGGGAGGAGAGAGAGAGAGAGAGCTGGAGAGATAAGTTTGTTTAGGAGCTGTCGTTTTAATTTTTTTTCGCTTAAGATTCAACTGATTACAAGCCCCTTGTATTAATAGTCCGAGGGAGACTTACATGCTAAGAAATCTCTAGGAGGTTTCCTTATAGATCGAATTCCTCTTGACAAGTAATTTATTTCTTTCCCTAAATATTTATTCCCTAAATAATTATTACTTAACGACGAAGCGAAGGATGACGACGGACCGCGGCAGGCGGCGGCTGGCCGACCAGGCGCGCGACGCGCCTGTACCCCTGGCGACGAGGGTGCTCTTGCATGCGCCACATAGGGGCCATGGGCCCCCTAAATTTGGTTCATGACATTAGATTTTTTTATTTCCTATGCTTACAATTTTTAAGCTACCTTTGTTTCTCAACTGTTTAGTTCATTATACTTCGTATGAGAGAAATGCTTTCTTCAACACGAGTTGGCTTGATCCCTGTAATTCTCATCCTTTTAAAATGGACCGAGTGCATATTCATAAAAAATTATAGACATGTCGAACTAATTGCATGTCAACTATAATTCTTTCTTGAAGCAAGAAACCCGAATAAAATTTTGTTTGTTCAAATTCAAATATCGGAATAACAAAATATTTACATATTAGTGATTCATAAATAACACTTTTTTGACTTTAGAATGTGTGCACAATATGGATACAATTTCTAGGGAGGTAGTGAATCGGGACATGTGAAACATTAGAGATACAGTTTAGCTATATTCATCAAAGCTCACGATTTCTAATACAACGCTCTCTCATTCTTGCTCTCGGTATCAAGCTCCTACTGTTGAGGTGGAACGTATGCCCCAAAGCTTTTCAGTTTTCTTGTTAGCGGCATTAAATTTTTAATAGAACCAAATTGAATCTATAGAGATTTGTTTAGTTTTTTCCTTCGATTTTTCTTCGATGGTCTAATCATATTCCTTTTTGCGTTCACTTGTGTCTATCCATTCTAATCTATCATGTACCAAATATTTGATTAGATCTTGTCAGTTTATAGCAAAAGGTATTAGCATTTATGACCCAAACAAATTTATTATGAAAATATATTTCACAACTAATCTAAATGTACTTATTTTATCTCATAAATGTTTGTTCTTTTCCAAATAATTTTAGTCACAGTTTGCCATGGTTGACTCCTCGGGATGTGACAATTGCATGTTTTGTTGAATGAAGGGAGTACATCTTTCATACAAGAGAATTTTTATTCCTACAATAGAATTTTTCTCATCCTTTCTTTTAGATTCGATCATATTCATTTTAAGTTTTTTTTCCTTCTAAAATACGGTTGGAGTTCTTATCATGCACCGTATCTTTTTTTTTTTTTCATTGCATGCAATCATGCAAATCTAGTGGGATTCTTTTCTTAGCATGCAAACTGCGGGGTTGTCCTAGCCAAGCATGTGGAGGAGAGCGCCGACGATAAGTCGCTCCGCGGTAGAGTCTCGTGTTTCGTTCTTTTTTAGTAGTAGGATAAAAATAGTAGTTTTCTTTTTCTTAGCATGCAAAATACGGGGTTGTCCTAGCCAAGCATGTGGGGGGCGCGCCGGGCGGGAGCGAAGCACGGCGACGCACGTCGCCGCTGGCCGGTAGAGTCTGTGTTTCGTTCTTTTTACCATTGTTCAAACATAGGATCGGTAGGGTGGTAACCAGTGAGTCGATCTTAGTGTGTGAATTGAATAGATCAACATCCTATTAGACGAACTACTAGACATAGGGGAAAGAGCACCGCAGTAGTGAGATCGGGAAGGGGTGATAGTGCCATACCAGATCCGGTAGGAGGAAGCGGGAGGTGCGGAGGTGCTCGATCCCTCGGCCATCGGGAAGAAGAGGTCGATGTAGGTGGCGTCGCCGGCGAAGTCCGGCGAGGATGCAGATGGCGGCGGCGGTGGTCTTCCCGTCGGCTCAGCGCCACCCTCTTAGATCGGTGTTAGGGTTTGTAGGTGGGGAAGTGACGGCTCCAGGGAACCTCGTGACTAGAGCTGCCGCCCCCCACCTATTTAATATGGCGCTGGTGACGGGGGCCCACCAGCCATCTTGGGGGCGGGCGCCCCCGATCGTCGGGCGCGAGAACCAAGGATGGGCCCCGTCGTTGGATTTGGGCCGTGGAGATCAACCTAACAATCTCCCCTTGATCTCATATCATAACTTTACCTTTACTTTACAGTATTTACCTATTTCATCATAGTAAGCACATAGAGCGAGCTTCATCGTCACGGTCGATCGCCGATAGATTTAACTGCTACAATGTACGTATCTATTCTGATAATAGATAACCTTTGGGCCATTTATAGTCCAAGAATTACAGGTTTTCCCTTAAACCCATGCCGGCTACATGTTCTCTGAACACATTGGGTGGTAAACCTTTTGTAAGCGGATCTGCTAACATCTTTACAGTGTGAAAGGTCCTAATGGCTAGAGGGGGGGGTGAATAGCCTATTAAAAATTCTACAAACAACACTAAGCAAGGCGGTTAGTAAATAAGACGGCGTAGCACAAGTGCAAATGCTTCAAGCTAATTACGCAAGCCTCCTAGCAATTCTAGCAATTCTAATATCTCTAGTCACAAGCAAAGGCTAGGTTGCTAAGTTACTCCTAGGTGGACAAGTAATTCTAATTAATTCTACCACTAGAGGCTAACAAGGCTAAGTTAACTAAACAATCTACTCTAGCTAATCAACCTAGCAAGATATACTATCAAAGTAGTGCGAAGGAATGCTAGAATACAATACCACCGGTGTAGTGTCGAGGTTGTAGCCAATCACCGTGATCACCAAGAAATCTCCAACGAGCAAGAACAAGTGACACGATGATTTTTCACCGAGGTTCACGTGCTTGCCAAAGACGCTAGTCCCCCGTTATTGGCGATGCACTCACTTGGCGGTTGCTAAGCTTAATGGCACGGTGCCAAATCCCCGGTGGGAGCTCAAGCACACCGAACACAAGAGAGGATCAAACAAGCCACGAGCAATCCACTAGTGACGCCTTTCGCGAACCTCCCACGGGGTAAGGCTCAACCCCTCACAATCACCACCGGTGTGGCCTCGAACAAGCTCCAATCGAGCTCAACACCGCCTCTTGCTCCAAGCCGCTAGGGAACCGGGCAAATTCCCAAGATAACAAGAATCCCGCGGCTTCTCCAAGGATGAAGTGCTTCTAAATGCAACCGATGCAAGCAATGCACTTCTATCACTCTCAATCTCACCAAGAATACGAATTATGGATGGAGAGATGAGTGGAGAGGAGTCTCAAATGCTCACAAGCAAGTTAGAGTGTTCAAATGTGCAAGAGAGAGGGCTAGCAACCGGCCATCCATGTATATATAGCACCCCTCTCGAAATAGAGCCGTTGCTCTAAAAAATTTGCCTTCTGCGGGTGCACGGACGCACCCACCGAACCACCAGGGGTCCGGTGCGTGCTTCGGTCACAAACGACAAGCTTCGGGCCCACGGTGACTCCTTCCTTCGTGCGTCCGGTGGCTACTTCCGGTCCCCGAGTCGGTGCAAAAACCGAGCCGAGCCCAAAACATGCTTACTGGATCCTCCCCACCGGACCCGACCACCGGTGCCACCGGTGCGTCCGTCGGTCGCGGCCTCGTCTTCGGTGCAGCGTCGGTCTTGGTTTTTCTGCGTGTACTTCATTTTGTTGTCGCCCTTTGCTTCAACCTTGCTTCGCCTCTTGCCATAGGATGCCAACACGTCCAAGATGATCACGTTATCATGCATGTTAGCTCGTTGATAAGTTAGGCAAGATCGAAGTTAGTGCTCTCATTGTCCTAAATGCAATATGCAAGTCAATTGGACCTAGAAGCACTTCACCAAAGGATTGTCGCGGCATCCCCTCTTGATAGTCGGCTATCTATCCTATAATGTGATCACACGCTCTATCGTGTCTTGATCACCGAAAGGAAAACCCTATCAAGTATACCTTTGCCTTGATCTCCCGAGTTCCTCTCAAGCCGATCATCGAGCTTGACGATCCATCATGTCCATCATCATCGTCCATGTTCATGATCATCCTGCTCCTTGTCATCAACCTAATCCTTTCTCAAAGTCCACACTTAGAGCAAAAAGGATTAGTCCACAAGTGTATCATCAATTTCCAAAACCAAACATGAGATTTCAATCTCCCCTTTTTGGTAATTGATGACAACCAAATTCACAAAGATATGAAATAAAATTCAATTAAACTTGAATTGCTTGTCCATAGCATTTTGATCATGAATCATAGTTTGGACAAACATTTCAAGGTTTGGTTTGGTAGTAGTAGCTCCCCTACATATGTGCTTCCATGTGTTTGGTTCAATTTGGCACATATGTATGGATAGAAATTTGGGGATAGATACAAATACCAAAAGAGATGCTAAGGTCCAAGAATTTGGATCTTTGAAGCGTGATACCAATCGGAGTCCTTAGCATCAATGTAACTAGACAATCATCAAAACTCAACATGCCCCATGAGATCAACATTATAGGCTAAAATGTGAGCTTTGTCTAGATACATCCTATGCATGCTAGTTGATCAATCACCATACAATTTTCAAAAACTAGCATACACCAAGCAATCAAGTATATTGAATTTAGATTGCACAATGCAACATTTCATTATGATCATGCACATACAAATGCACAAATAGTCTATGAGCTTGCTCCCCTATTTGTGTGATCCTTTTCCAACATCTTTATGACTTATTTCTCCCCTTTGTCAACAATCACCAAAAAGGTGTAAATGAGAGAAATCAAGTCAATCAAAGTATCAAATGTGGTCTCATCTAGATCACTTGCCTTTCCATGTATTCAAGTTTGAACCAAGGACAAGCTTGTTCACACCTCATATGCATAAGGGTTATCTTGCACCATGTTAGAATACACATCAATAGCTCATTTTCTAGAGTTGACACTAGGATTGCAAGCCCACAAACATGTCATATGCCACCACTAGTTCATAAAACTATCCAAAGCAATAGTAGTGCCACACATACATTGAAAACCTTTTATTTTCCATGAATGAGCCTATTAAATTGCATGATGTCTAGATGCACTAACAAGTCCTTAGCATAATATGAATGCCATGACAAACAACTTTTACCTTGCTTGTTGTCGAAGGAGAGGCATGTCATATATAAGTGGGGTGCATCAACTCAAGTTGGAGAAGTCAATAATGTTCAATTCTCCCTTTAGCATGCAAAATCTTTTCTCATCAAGTGGCTTGGTGAATATGTCGGCTAGTTGATCTTCGATGCCAATGCCCATGATACAAATGTCACCCTTTTGTTGATGATCTCTTATGAAGTGGTGCCTAATATCAATGTGCTTTGTTCTTGGATGTTGAACCGGATTTTGAGTCATCTTCCTTGCACTTTCATTGTCGCAAAAAACAATGGAACCTTGTCAAATTTGAAACCAAAATCCCTCAAGGTTGACCTCATCCATAGCAATTGAGTGCAACAACTTCCCGCACTAATGTATTCGGCCGGCGTAGAGAGAGCAACACTATTTTGCTTCTTTGAAGACCATGATACTAGTGACCTTCCAAGGAATTGACATGTGCCACTTGTGCTCATTCTATTTATCTTGCACCCTCCATAATCGGAATCCGAATATCCAATTAAATCAAACTTGGATCCCTTTGGATACCATAGTCCAACATCTTGTGTGCCCTTCAAGTACCTCAAAATTCTCTTGGTTGCCTTGAGGTGACTTTCTCTTGGATCGGATTGATATCTAGCACACATGCCCACACTAAATGCAATGTCCGGTCTTGATGCGGTTGCATAGAGCAAACTTCCAATCATGGACCTATACTTCTTTTGCTCAACCATGTTGCCACTAGGGTCGGGGTCTAAGCTTCCATTGGTTCCCATTGGTGTGGACATTGACTTGGCATCTTGAAGATCAAACTTCTTGATCATATCCTTGATGTACTTGCCTTGACTAATGAATGTGCCATTCTTCAATTGCTTGATTTGAAGACCTAGGAAGAAGGTGAGCTCTCCAAGCATTGACATTTCAAACTCATTGGCCATCATCTTAGCAAACTCTTCACAAAACTCTTGGTTGGTTGACCCAAAGATAATGTCATCCACATATATTTGCAACACAAACAAGTCATTTCCAATCTTCTTGGTGAAGAGAGTGGTGTCCACCTTGCCCATCTTGAACCCTTTAGAGAGGAGAAAATCTCTCAACCTCTCATACCATGCTCTAGGTGCTTGTTTCAATCCATACAAAGCCTTCTTCAACTTGTACACATGGTTGGGATACTTCTCATCTTCAAAACCCGGTGGTTGTTCAACATAGACCAACTCATTGATGAAGCCATTCAAGAATGCACTCTTCACATCCATTTGATAGAGCTTGATGTCATGTGCACATGCATAGGCAAGCAAGATTCTAATTGACTCCAATCTAGCAACCGGTGCATAGGTTTCTCCAAAGTCAAGACCCTCTACTTGTGTGTACCCTTGTGCCACTAGTCTTGCCTTGTTTCTAACCACAATGTCATCTTGATCTTGCTTGTTCTTGAAGACCCACTTGGTTCCAATCACATTGTAGTCCTTTGGCCTTTCCACCAATTCCCAAACATCATTCCTATTGAAGTTGTTCAATTCTTCATGCATGGCATTGATCCAATCTTTCTTCTTTAGTGCCTTCTCAATGTTTTCGGGCTCCTCTTGAGCTACAAAGGCATGGTGAGCACAAAAAGATGCTAATCTTCCTCTAGTGCATACTCCACTATTAATGTCACCCATGATTTGATCAATTGGATGATCTCTTGCAATGTTGGTAGGTCGCATCACTTGTACTTGATGACTAGGATGAGTGGATGGACTAGCTTGTTGCTCTTGATCTTCATCTTGAATACCACTAGTGCTTGCTTCATTTACCTCAATCTCAACCGTAGTGGTAGGCAATGGAGTGTCATCATCATCATCATCAACTTGCCTAGGCCGAATATCACCAATATCCATGTTCCTCATTGCATTCTCCAAGTTGGAACCACTCACATCATCATGATTTTCAACTTCACTTTGAGAACCTTGGGTTTCATCAAATTCAACATCATGTACCTCTTCAAGCTTGCCACTACCCAAGTTCCAAACTCTATAAGCCTTGCTTGTGGTTGAATATCCAACTAGGAACCCTTCATCACACTTCTTGTCAAACTTGCCCAATCTTGTGCCTTTCTTGAGAATGTAGCATTTGCATCCAAAGACTCTAAAGTATCCAATGTTGGGCTTCCTTCCATTGAGTAACTCATATGGTGTCTTTCTAAGCATCCCATGACAATATAATCGGTTGCTACAATAGCAAGCCGTGTTGATTGCTTCGGCCCAAAAGGAATGGCTCACATTGTATTCACTAAGCATGGATCTTGCCATTTCAATCAAGGTTCTATTCTTTCTCTCAACTACACCATTGGATTGAGGAGTGTAGGTTGGTGAGAATTGATGTCCAATTCAAGCTCATCACACAACTCTTCAATTCTTGTGTTCTTGAATTCACTCCCATTGTCACTTCTAATCTTCTTGATGGATGTCTCAAATTCATTTTGAACCCTCTTGACAAAAGTCTTGAAAAGCTCAAACACATCATTCTTGTCATGCAAAAAGAACACCCATGTATATCTTGTGTAGTCATCAACTATGACAAAACCATACTTGTTGCCACCAATGCTTGTGTATGTTGTTGGCCCAAACAAATCCATATGTAGCAACTCAAATGCTTTACTTGTACTCATTGTGCTCTTGGTTGGATGTGCATTGCCATGTTGCTTGCCGGCTTGACATGCTCCACAAGGTTTGTCCTTCTCAAACTTCACATCATCCAAGCCTCTAACTAAGTCATGCTTCATCAACTTGTTCAATTGCTTCATTCCAACATGGCCTAGCCTTCTATGCCACAACCACCCTTTGCTAGCCTTTGAGAGTAAACATGTTGTCAACTTGGCTTCTTTAGACTTGAAATCAACAAGGTAGAGATCACCATATCTAAATCCCTTGAAGATCATATTGGCACCATCACCACTAACCACTTCAACTTCTTGGCTTGTGAATATACATTTATAGCCATGATCACAAAGTTGAGAGACCGACAAGAGGTTGTAATCAAGATTGTCAACTAGCAACACTTTGGATAAGCTCTTCTCTTGAGTGATAGCAATCTTGCCTAGCCCCAACACATTGCCTTTCTTGTCATTGCCAAATGTGATAGACTCATACTCATCAATGCCTTTGATGCTAATTTGCTTGAACATATGAGAATCCCCGGTCATGTGTTGAGTGCACCCACTATCCATTATCCAATGCTCTCCTCCGGCATGATAATTGACCAATAAAAAAAAGATCAATTCTTCTTAGGTACCCAAACTTGCTTGGGTCCTTCAAGGTTAGTCACCAAGGCCATTGGTACCCAAATGGCTTTCTTCTTTGAGCCCATCCATGGTGTACCAATGAACCTAGCACGAACACCATTGTTCTTCTTCACAAGCATATATGAATGATCAAGCTTAATAGAAGAAACATTGATTTTCTTGTTCATGCACTTGTGCTCTAAGTGACCAACTTGCTTGCAAGCTTTGCAATAGCTACCATTGTTCTTCACAAAACTAGTCTTGTGAGTAACAAGGGCGGCCTTGCCTTTCTTAGGGATATAGCCTAGACCCTCCTTGTATAAGGATGCCCTTTGGCTACCCAAGCACATAAGCAAGCGGTCCTCACCACCATAAGCCTTAGCCAAGGTGTGATTGAGCTCCTTTACTTCCTTCTTTAAACATGCATTCTCATGAATAAGCATTGGGTTGCATGTATCTTCACTAGAGATGGATGTGCTAGTGATAGAGCTAGTGGAGGCTACACATGGAGGAGATTTATCATCATGAATATCACACATGATGCTAGCATTGCATGTACTAACATCTTCCACAATTTGGCACAACTTGTGCTCTTCTAGTAGAGAGGAGTGAGCTTTCTCTAGCTTAGAATGAGATTTCTCAAGCTTCTTATGGTCTACCTTTAGACTCTCATAAGATGCCCGAAGCTCCTCAAGTTCTTGCTTAAGGCTCTTTGTTTCCTTATGCAAGCCCTTGACCTCCTTCCTACTTTGCTTGTACATGTCAATGCAATCATCAAGCATAATTTTCAACTCCTCCCTAGTGTGAGTTGGTTCCTCATCATCACTATCACTATCACTATCAACATCATCATCTTTAGTGATAGATTGTACCTTAGTGGCCTTAGCCATGAAGCACGATGAGGGAGTGTCGAAGAGGGAGATCTTGTCATGCATGGCAAGGTGAGCTTGTCCCTTCTTCTTCTTCTCCTCCTCCTCTTCTTCATCACTTGAAGAGGATGAGCCATCACTATCCCACATAGCCACATGTGACTCATTTTTCTTCTTGGGCTTCTTCTCCTTCTCATTCTTGGCATCATTCTTCTTTCTTGCTTTCTTGATGCCCTTCTTATCATCACTCTCATATGGGCATTCGGCAATGAGATGGCAATCATCATGACACCGAAAGCACTTCATGTTGCCTTCATTCTTGCCACCCTTGGTCTTCTTTGATGATTCCTTCTTCTTCTTCTTGTTGATGTATGTCTTCTTCACATATTTGCCCAATCTTCTCACAAAGAGGGCCATTTGTTCATCAACCTCACTTCCACTAGTAGAAGTGCCACTCTCATCATCACTTGATTCTTCTTTCTTCTTCTTGCCCTTTGATGATGAACTAGCCTTGAGTGCCAAGCTCTTCTTGTCCTCTTTCTTCTCTTCTTCCTTGACCTTCTTGTTTGCCTTGTTGATGAGTTCTTACTTCTTCTTATCATCTCTATAAGAATCATCGGTCATCACCTCATCAAGCAATTGGTTGGGTGTCAAGTCCTTCAAATTTGTCCTCACAAGCACGGTGATGAACATCCCAAACCGCTCGGGCAAACATCTCATGAACTTTATGTTGAAGGTCTTGTCCTTGATCTCTTCTCCAAGTGCATTGAGATCATTCACCAATACTTGCATACGGTGAAACATCTCCGGCACACTCTCATCATCCTCCATCTTGAAGCTATTAAATTGCTCAAGCTTGATGTATGCCTTTGCTTGCTTTGACACCTTCGGTCCCCTCATAGCACTCTTCTAGCTTCTTCCAAATGTCATGAGCAATCTCAATTGACTTCACTTGCTCGAAGACTCTATCATTGAATGCTTCATGGAAAGCACTCACGGCAATGTCATTTGCATAGAGCTTCTTTTCTTCTAGAGGTGTTGGTTGCTCTTTGTTGGCCACCTCAAACTTCTTCTCGGTCACAACCCACACTTCTCTATTGATTGACTTGAGGTGTGCGGTCATCTTCACCTTCCAATAGGCAAAGTTTGTGCCATCGAAAGGTGGCGCCTTCTTGGTGTTGTTGACATAAAAACTCAACGCCATTTTGTCACCGTAGGTTGTTAAGCCTTCTAAAAAAGGTGCCTCGGCTTTGATACCACTTGAAAGGTCCTAATGGCTAGAGGGGGGGTGAATAGCCTATTAAAAATTCTACAAACAACACTAAGCAAGGCGGTTAGTAAATAAGACGGCGTAGCACAAGTGCAAATGCTTCAAGCTAATTACGCAAGCCTCCTAGCAATTCTAGCAATTCTAATATCTCTAGTCACAAGCAAAGGCCAGGTTGCTAAGTTACTCTTAGGTGGACAAGTAATTCTAACTAATTCTACCACTAGAGGCCAACAAGGCTAAGTTAACTAAACAATCTACTCTAGCTAATCAACCTAGCAAGATATACTATCAAAGTAGTGCGAAGGAATGCTAGAATACAATACCACCGATTAGTAGTGTCGAGGTTGTAGCCAATCACCGTGAAGCCAATCACCGTGATCACCAAGAAATCTCCAACGAGCAAGAACAAGTGACACGATGATTTTTCACCGAGGTTCACGTGCTTGCCGCACGCTAGTCCCCGTTGTGGCGATGCACTCACTTGACGGTTGCTAAGCTTAATGGCATGGTGCCAAATCGGTGGGAGCTCAAGCACACCGAACACAAGAGAGGATCAAACAAGCCACGAGCAATCCACTAGTGACGCCTTTTCGCGAACCTCCCCCGGGGTAAGGCTCAACCCCTCACAATCACCACCTGTGTGGCCTCGAACAAGCTCCAATCGAGCTCAACACCGCCTCTTGCTCCAAGCCGCTAGGGAACCGGGTAAATTCCCAAGATAACAAGAATCTGCGGCTTCTCCAAGGATGAAGTCTAAATGCAACCGATGCAAGCAACCGGACGCACCCACCGGAACCACCCGGGCCGGTCCCCGAGTCGGTCGAGTCGATGCGTGCTTTCGGCTAAACGACAAGCTTCGGGCCCACGGTGACTCCTTCCTTCGTGCATCCGGTGGCTACTTCCGGTCCCCGAGTGCGGTGCAAAAACCGAGCCGAGCCCAAAACATGCTTACTGGATCCTCCCACCGGACCCGACCACCGGTGCCACGGTGCGTGCGTCGGTCCGGTGCGTGCCTTGTGCTTCCGGTGCGGCGTCCGGTCTTGCTGGTTTTCTGCGTGTTCTTCATTTTGTTGTCGCCCTTTGCTTCAACCTTGCTTCGCCTCTTGCCATAGGATGCCAACACGTCCAAGATGATCACGTTATCATGCATGTTAGCTTGTTGATAAGTTAGGCAAGATCGAAGTTAGTGCTCTCATTGTCCTAAATGCAATATGCAAGTCAATTGGACCTAGAAGCACTTCACCAAAGGATTGTCGCGGCATCCCCTCTTAATAGTCGGTTTGACGGTAGAAACACCATGTTTTTACATAGTCAAAACCGTCAACAACGTACCCTTTTGGAAGCCAACATACATATAAATAATGATTTCTTGTACAAATAACCTAGTTCCACATGTAGATGTCATTATTTGTATGCAGATGTGAAACTGGAGGAAATCTGGCTGAAATAACACATTTGGTCATCATCCAGTCGACACTCCAAGTATGACCAATGGACAAATTGACATGACCATCATGATCTCCATGTTCTAGGATGCTTCCACACAAAATTTGAAGTCATTTGGCCACAAGACCTACATCGGCCGATGCATGACCATTTCATCCTGAGACATCCTGACATGTGGGGACACCTTCTAGAAGAGTTGGAGAAGGCGAGGGCCCAATGGACCTGCATCGGCCGACCATAGACCTTAGGCCCAAACTCTTCCAACACGACCTTCCACGTCACTAATCCGTGGGAGAACAAAAGAAGGCACCTGATTGGTCCGTCAAGATGTCACATGGATCATAGTGGTACAAAACAGGATGTCACGCGGCAAGTTCCGGACTCAAGACCGTAAACCCGGCGATGGGGGCCAACATTCCGGCACCGGGGTGGCCCACGGGTCATGGACCATGGTCGGCCCGACCATGGCCCATTTGGCCACCGACGTCCCCTCACGCCTACCACATTGTCCACGTGATTATTTCATCCAGCCATTGATTCTAAAGGCGGTTTATCCAAGGGCTATGAGGTGGGATCACGCGGATCGATGACATGGCGCCCGGAGTAGCCCCCTCCACCACAGGGGCTATAAATACCCCCTACCCCTTCACTTCCAAGACATGACCACAAGGAAGATCTCCACTCCTATGTAGTAGGCGAAGCCCCTGCTCCTTTAGTGTATCGAGAGTGAGAGAGAGAAGTCTTCGGGAGGAAGCCCCGGATCTGTCGAGAATCTCCTCCAAGGTGTATCTCTCGAGGGTGTACTTCTTCTAGTAAGTAATATATCCTAAGTTCTTCTATAGTTCGCATATCCGGTTTAGTATAATAGCTATTCACTCGTCTTCATTGGTATATTGCTTTACTTTAAGTAATTTACTTACTTCTAGTAGAGTGCTCTAGCTTTTGATCGCGCTTAGAGTAATATGCATAGCGTAGACGTGGTGTCTAGGTTATTCTTATCGAGATTTGCCGCTTGTCGCTCGGATGGATTGTGATAGCCGAGTAAGGTAGTGACAGCCCCTACGGTCTCTCAGATAAATCACCACGAGTCTAAGCAAGTTCTAAAAGGTAAGGCTCCATAAAAAGAGTAGTTTGGTAGTGGTGATTGTTATCACCGGTTATCACCTCGCCTCCGTGATCGAGGGTGACAAAGCCACGTTTAGCTATCTAGCCTATCCGGATATCATAGCTATAGAAAACCTCTCAACTCAACTACCAAATACACACCTTGTGTCATCATAGGGGCGAGTCTTGATTCTTTGTTAGTTCACTTCACGTTCCTCGTGGAAATCGATACACGGAATACTCCTCGTGAAAAGCTACACCGACAAAAGGCGCTTGCGGTTTACCGTTGCCATACTTAGGTGTATCGGTCCTTTAGTGGTAACACTAAAGAACCGTCAACATCGGCTATCTATCCTATAATGTGATCACACGCTCTATCGTGTCTTGATCACCGAAAGGAAAACCCTATCAAGTATACCTTTCCCTTGATCTCCGGGTTCCTCTCAAGCCAATCATCGAGCTTGACGATCCATCATGTCCATCATCATCGTCCATGTTCATGATCATCATGCTCCTTGTCATCAACCTAATCCTTTCTCAAAGTCCACACTTAGAGCAAAAGGATTAGTCCATAAGTGTGTCATCAATTTCCAAAACCAAACATGAGATTTCACAAAGTGCTTATATGTTCAAGACTTATCACATTATCCCCGACTTTGTCTTTCACAACATAATACTTTATGTCAATGTGTTTGGCGGCAAAGACTTGACTTATTGTTGTGAGCATATGTTATGGGCTGGCTCATTGTCGCAAAGACAACTTTAGTGGTCCATGGATGTCGCCAACCACTCTTAGACCGGGCATGAACTTCTTTAGCCGATTCACACCTGCCCTGTTGCCTCATACCAAGCAACAAACTCGGCATACATTGTGGGCGATGTAGTGACGGTTTGTTTTGAGCTTTTCATGAAATAGCTCCACCCGCAAGAGTGAAGATATATCCGAGTGGATTTTCTATCATCTCCCGCATAGTCCGAATCCCGAGTACCCCAATATCTTTAGGGAATCGGATCTTCTATATGTCAACATGAGGCCTTTCGTACCTTGCAAATATTGTAAGACTTTCTTTACCAATTTCCAAAGTGTTCGGTCCTGGATCACTCACGAAATCGCCAAGTAACCCGGTCACAAAAGCTAAGTCGGGCGTGCACACTTGTGCATCTTGTAAGCTTCCGAAACGGTGGCGTATGGAACATTTTTCATGTGATCACGTTCATACTGCGGTTACGAGGGGCACCGATGTTCCCCATATCTTTCACCCTTGACTATAGGAGCGGTGATGCACTACATTTGTGCATACTTGAATTTCTTTAAGACTTTCTCAATGTAAGCCTTTTGAGACAGTCCCAATACCCCTTGCGCCTATCTCGGTGAATTTCTATGCCTAGAACATAACAAAGCTTCACCGAGATCTTCATATCAAAATTAGAGGACAAGAACTTCTTTGTCTCGTGCAGTAGACCAACATCACTACTTGCAAGTAGAATATCATCAACATATAGAATCAGGAAAATGTATTTCCCATTCTTAAACTTTGTATACACACAATTGTCCTCTATATTCTCTTTAAATCCAAACTTTTTGATCGTCCGATCAAACTTCAAGTTCCATTGTCTAGAGGCTTGCTTTAATCCATAAATGGATTTCTTTAGACGGCATCCCATATTTTTCTTCCCTTTCACAACAAAACCTTTCGGTTGTGCCATGTAAACATTTTCCTCCAAATCCCCATTTAGGAAAGTCGTCTTTACATCCATCGATGTAACTCTAAATCAAAATGTGCCACTAAGGCCATAATGATCCTGAAAGAATCTTTACTAGAGACTGGAGAAAATGTCTCATTGTAATCAATTCCTTCTCTCTGTGTAAAACCCTTTGCCACAAGCCGTGCTTTGTATTTTTCTATATTCCCTTGGGAGTCATATTTCGTCTTGTAGACCCATTTGCAGCCTACTATTTTGGCTCCTTTAGGAATTGTTTCTAAGTCCCAAACTTCGTTGGAACTCATTGATTTCATTTCTTCTTTCATGGCCTCAAGCCACTCAGAAGAATGATCGCTTCTCATGGCTTCTTCAAATCGGGTGGGATCACCCTCCATTTGACCCTCTTCTAGGGCATACACTTCATAGTCGGGGAATCGCAGATTTCCTCACTCTTTTGAGACCTTCTAGGGGCCTCAATATTTGGTACATTTTCAGCTTGAGGCTATTCTAGCTCCCCCTCGGTGTGGCATCATTTTCTATAGGATCCTCGTAAAACGAAGTTCCTCTTGCACATTATCCGGTGCCACAGAGAACTAGCAAATGTGCTTGCACCACGATCTCTTGTACTATTTGTGCAAAGAACAACAGTAGTGAGAAAAATGGCTCTTGAGTCATCGGAGTAGGTGCACATACCCTCTTCTCCTCAAGATCAATATCTCGAGCTACCATGCTCCCCACGACCATTACATCCTCTAGAAAAACAATGCGTGTCTTGTTTCTACAAACTTTGTATGTCGGTCGGGACAAAGAAAACAAAAAAACTTTTGACTTTTCTCGGATAGCCAATGAAGTGACAACTCACCGTCTTGGAATCCAGCTTTTCCAATGTTTGGATTAAACAACTTAGCCTCGGTCTCCCCCACACACGTAAATGGTTGAGTGAGGGTAGTCTTCCCGCCCACAACTCATATGGTGTTTTTAGCACCGATTTACTAGGGCACTCTGTTAAGAATATGAATGGCGCTTTCTAAAGCATCCATCCATAGACTTAACGGTAGTGTGGAATAGCTAATCATGCTACGTACCATATCCATAAGAGTACGGTTACGTCTTTCGGCTACTCCATTCTGGCGAGGATAGCCCCCGCATAGAATACTTGGGTAACTATTCCATTTTCCCGTAAGTACCTTGCAAAAGGTCCGGAACTTGACCAAAAGAGGTATGCCGACCATAGCATTCACCTCCACGGTCGGATCGACTATCTTTATTTTTAAGTTATGCTGATTTTCAACTTCAACCTTAAATATTTTGAATTTATCCAACGCTTCGAATGTT
The DNA here is from genome assembly GCA_015847255.1 of Hyparrhenia diplandra. NCBI lineage: Eukaryota > Viridiplantae > Streptophyta > Magnoliopsida > Poales > Poaceae > Hyparrhenia > Hyparrhenia diplandra. Next base: position 24,701 of record JADLZK010012548.1, on the reverse strand, counting down.
CTTTAATTGGATAAATATAGCCATAACGTGAGTAATCATCGGTGAATGTTATTAATGAATCATAACCATCCACACTTCAGACTGAAATGGACCACAAATATCTCGTGTGGATTATTTGTAATATTCCCGCCGTTTGGCATCTTTCTTGACGCTCTTTACATAGTTTCCTTTAATGCACTCTATGCATTATTCTAATTCGTAGAACTCTAATGGTGGAAGAATATCATTCTTCACTAATCTCTCTATTCTCCCCCTCGAAATATGGCCTGACGACGGCGGTGCCATAATTTCGATGATTCATTAGTAGTTCTCTTTCTTTTCTTGTTTACAGATAAGGTCGCATTCACATTGTCGCGTGCAATATTATCGACATCGCAAACAACATTCACATCATTACTCATAGATAACAAATAAAGTTCGTCTTGTCGGAAGGCAAGACCAACACATGCAATATTAAATGTTATCTCACATTTGCCATTTCCAAAATGGCAATCATATCCATCATTATCTAAACCGGATACACTTATCAAGTTTCTATTTAATGAAGGAACATAAAGAACGTCTCGAAGTAGCAAAGTGAAGCCCAGAGCAAGCTCCGTGAGGTAGATCACCAATGGCCTCCACATCTGCTCGAACTCCATTTGTGACCTTAACCCCTCTTTCGCTTCTTGCCGTGGTTCTCGTCGAACGGAATCCCTCAGAAACAATTAGCAACATGAACAGTTGCTCGAGTCAATCCACCAAGTAGTTTTGGAATAACTAACATACGAGGTTTTCATTTACAAATGTAATTACATTCTCACCTTTACGTGCCATCGGCATCTTCGATAAGCAGGACAATTGTTCCCGATATGCCCTTTGAAGCCGCAGCGATGACACACAATGTCATTCCCGCCCTTCAGCCGTTGTCAGCCGCGGGCCTGTCTTTGAGGCCGGAACCTAGGGCGGTACCTAGGCTGGATATATCTTCACTCTTGCAGGTGGAGCTATTTCATGGAAAAGCTCAAAACAAACCGTCACTACATCGCCCACAATGTATGCCGAGTTTGTTGCTTGTTATGAGGCAACGGGGCAGGTGAACCGGCTAAAGAAGTTCATGCCCTGCCTAAGAGTGGTTGACGACATCTATGGACCACTAAAGTTGTATCAAGCGACAATGAGCCAAATAGTAACATATGCTCACAACAATAAGTTAAGTGTTTGTCCGCCAAACACATTGACATAAAGTATTATGTTGTGAAAGACAAAGTCCGGATAATGTGTTAAGTCTTGAACATATAAGCATCAGAAAGATGTTAGCGGATCCGCTTACAAAAGGTTTACCACCCAACGTGTTCGAGAAACATGTAGCCGGGATGGGTTTAAGGGAAAACCCTGTAATTCCCGGACTATAAACGCCCAAAGGTTATCTATTATCGTAATAGATACGTACATTGTAGCAGATTAAATCTATCGGCGATCGATCGTGACGATGAAGCTCGCTCTATGTGCCGATCTATGATGAAATAGGTAAATACTATAAAGGTAAAGGTAAAGTTATGATATGAGATCAAGGGGAGATTGTTAGGTTGATCTCCACGAGCCCATCCAACGATTGGGGCCCATCCTGGTTCTCGCGCCCGATCGGGGCGCCCGGAAAATTGCATGTGTTTTGTTGAATGAAGGGAGTACATCTTTCATACAAGAGAATTTTTATTTCCTACAATAGAATTTTTCTCATCCTTTCTTTTAGATTCCGATCATATTCATTTTAAGTTTTTTTTCCTTCTAAAATACGTTGGAGTTCTTATCATGCACCGTATCTTTTTTTTCCTTGCATGCAGTCATGCAAATCTAGTGGGATAAAAATAGTAGTTTTTCTTTTCTTAGCATGCAAACTGCAAGGGGTTGTCCTAGCCAAGCATGTGGGGGCCGGCCGGGCGCCTCGGCTCCGCCGGTAGAGTCTCTGTGTTTCATTCTTTTTAGTAGTAGGATAAAAATAGTAGTTTTCTTTTCTTAGCATGCAAAATGCGGGGTTGTCCTAGCTAAGCATGGGGGAGCGGGCAGAGGCGGGCGAGGGGCGCACGCCGCCCCGCCGATAAAGTCTGTGTTTTGTTTTTTATAGTAGGATGCACCCGGTACATTTTAGGCCGACCAAACGGGCATCACTCCCCAGGCGCACGCGCCCGGAATGATAGCCCGCCAAGACGCTGCTAATATGGGTAGCGGCGCCGCGACTACCAAATCAACCGGCGCGACGCGCGCTAGCACGCATAGCGGCGCCGACGCGCCCACACATGACCGTTCTCGGTTCCCCTTTCAGGGCTTCTATGGGCCAACTTTCTTAAAAGGCCCATATTTTTTTTTTCTAGTTTCTCAAATTTAGCTTCATTGGGCCAAAAAAATGTTGTGTGCATTTCTCATTTCTCATATTCTCCCCGTCTACCTTCGTTGGGCCAAAACAATTAATTTCAAGAAGCTAAAATTTTTCTCTTTAGGGGCCAAAATTTTCGGGAAAAATAAAGGGCGGGGATGGTTTCACATCCACATGAAAGTTAAAGTGCAAAACGTTTGCATCTCCCGAAATACAATTATACAATGATAAAAAAAAAGTGCTACAAATAAAAGAAAAATGTGACAACTTTGTATCTCCCGAAAAAAAAGCATACAACCAAAAGGTAAAAAGATGTTGCTCCCTGTTTTTTTTTCAAGACTTGAAAATAATGAAAATTCCTGAAAAAAAGAGGAAAAATTTCATTATTAAAGTATAGACTTATATCAAATTTTGATTTGTATATACAACATGTATGAGTGGGTTGAAAACTTCACACTAGTATGTTGGAACTTTTTACTATCAAATCATAAACTTCATACTATAGTTATAAAACTTTGAAGTACCAAATTATAAACTTTGTACTCGTTGGTTTATAAATTTACACAACAATTATATTAAACTTTAAACCATGAAATCATAAACTTTGTACTAAAGTTCCAAAAACTTTGAACTACCAAGTTAGAAACTTTGTACTCATTGGTTTATAAATTTACACAACAATTATATTAAACTTTAAACTATGAAATCATAAGCTTTGTACTATAGTTAAAAAAAACTTTGAACTACCAAGTTAGAAACTTTGTACTCGTTGGTTTATAAATTTACACAACAATTATATTAAACTTTAAACAATGAAATTATAAACTTTATACTATAGTTCCAAAAACTTTGAACTACAAAGTTAAAACTTTGTACTCATTGGTTTATAAATTAAAAATTTTTACTTGTGGTTGTAAAACTTTGAACCACTAAATTATGAACTCTCTCCTTATAGGTTTATGAGTTTATACGAAATTTAAAAATATTTGAAACTATTGAATTATAAACTTTGGTAAACCTTAAGAAGTGGTCACTTTAAGGTTTATGAGCCTATATTATAAACTTCATACTATAGTTTCAAGTTTACACTACTCATGCATTTCATAGTCCGTTTCTCACGCATTGTAATTATTTTCACAGAATATGGCCTCGGCCACGCATAACATTAAAAAATGACATAACACAAACAAAGAAAGACGGCAATGTGTAAAGCACACCTGATGCATGGTTATCTGCTATTAATATAACAATTTTTCAGGGTATAGGCTCTCTATTTGTTTCCCAACATGGTAAGTCGATGACTTGCATAACCGTTCTACTAATGTGAAAATGGTGAACTCGGCGGCTAATACTCATAGGCCATAGCTAAGTAAGAACTATTCACCAAATCAAAAACTTGAATAGCCCAATGAAAGAGATATGACTAGGGCAGTTGGTGGTTAAGCAATCCAAGAATCAAGGGCAAAATTAAAGAGGTTCCAAAATGCAATGACATATCCTTTAAGGCAACCATTTTGCAATGGTATGTACCATTCAGGCATGTTACAAAGTTGTATTGCTTTATCAAGGATATCCGCAATCACCCATGTAAAAACAGAAATTGTCACCCAAAAAAGCATTTCACGTTTTTTTTATAAACATAGGCTCATGGAGCAAACGTAGTCTTAATAAATGCAATAATGTGCCCATGTCAAGGCAACCAACCAAGTAGAATCGCCATGTTGCTCGGCCATATGACCTAATGTATTGCTTAATGAAAGATGCCAACAACAACTCAATATGATCAAATGTAATGGCCCCAATGTGAAGTTCACTAAGTCTTATCATGAATATAGCCCATTGGGATAGCTATTAGTCTTAACAAAGTGGTGTTATGCTCATGCGCAAAAAAAGCTGAACCACCATAACATGAGCACTGCTAAGAAGTGTCATGCGGACTACAAAGTGTCCCGATTATAGCCAACCGAAAACATAACGGAATAGCCCAGAGGCAACCCTAAAACCGAGAAGAAAGGTAACCACTAAATTATGAACTATGTCCTCATAGGTTTATGAGTTTATACGTAAATTTAAAAATATTTGAAACTATTGAATTATAAACTTTCGTAAACCTTATGAAGTGGTCACTTTAACTGCATCACATGTTTTTGAACAAAAAATTGGGATGCATAATACTTCACTTGGGTGCAAACCTTTTCACACAAACTTAACACCACTTTGTCAATTTGGGTGTAAACCTTAACAAGAAGTGTTATGCTAATGCGCTACACATTTCAAATTCTAAGCATCTAGGGGTACTTAGAAATATAGAACTGTCAATTAAACTGTCATTCCAAGACTGGCCGTAATGTGTACCTAATAGATCAACTTGTTCTCAGCCAGTAGGGAGGCGTTAGTTGCACACCCTAAAAAAATAATGTCGAATGGACTAGTCAAACAATCAAATAAATGTGAATCAAAAAATAATTAAATGGGCCATTGTACATCAAAAAAGCACATTTCCTAAAAAAGTTTTAAAACTAAAAAGCTCAATATGTACGAGTTCGGATGAAAGAGAGGGGAACAAAATAAACAAAAGCCAAAATAGTGGCACAACTATTTCCATTTCTCTATACTTCTCCCAAAGATCCTATCCCTCTCCTCTACATGTCCCTCACTACTCAAAAAGCAATGTCAAGAATGTAAAATTGGCTCTAGTCCCTCACCACATCAATATCGGGGAACAAAATGTTTGTCAATTTGTCGATCTACTAGTTAAACTATGATATCTTTTAAAGATGTTCACCGATTCTCGAGCACATAGAAAACCGAACCAATGAAAACTAGCACGAGAAATAGTTAAAAAGAGTTAATATGATAGCCTTTTTAAAAGATAACTCACCTGAATTGATAATATCTTCTTGATATCAACCGGAGAATCGAATTTGTCATTGTATGGGTGAGTCGGTAAATAATATGACAAAGACTCTCGTAATGGTTTTTCTTCCTCCTATTAAAAAGAAAATAGTTACAAATATGAAAAACGAAAAATGGTGTTTTCAAGAAAGTGAAGATATGGGAAAAAAAAAATTTCGGTGTGGTCCGATAGTTACCGGTTTGAATAGGTGTTGGCTCTCACCATCATGGCTTTGCATTAGTTTCATCACAAAGATTCCACTATCACAACCGTGTTTGGGTGAAAAAGGAAAAAAGAAAAGTTAAATTTGGGCAAAGAACTAATGTTGTGAGCAAATTTGAACCAAAAAAGATTATAGAATAACGCATGGCGGTTTTGTGTATTAGTCAACGAACGATACACGGTTTCCATTTCCCAAATGTGAACTTGTCTCGCTATGTGGGCATGCATAGTTGAACAATCTCTTAAAATTCAGAATGACCGGTCTACGCATCACTTTCAACTTCTTCAAACAAATGATTAGGGATCAATACTTCAAATTTTTATTTCTAAAATTTGCAACTACAAGGTACCAATATCTTGATCATAGAATACGGGATGAACACCTGTGTAAACTCACACACAAAGGAAAAAGAAAAACTATTAGTTAGTTTGTTAGGTCTATATTAACTAGTTGTTACATGAAAGAAAAATAAGTTATCATCAACATTACCATAGACATTGCATCTAGCCAAGAACCTTGATTTGGTGCTATGAAATGCTTTGACAAAGATTGAGAATCAGCATCCTTCCTCCGGAGCAATTTCTACATAAAAAAAAAAAAAGTGCATAAGAAACAACAAGAGAATTTAAATAAATAAAAATATGGCATTGTCTACAAAAGCTAATTAGGAAAAAAAAATACTCCTTTCTCAATTTGGACAATATGTCTCGTACCAATAAGAAGTTGACAATAGATTCACTTTGTTCTTTTCAAATTCCTCGGTCAACACAAACTCTACCCATTACATCAATGACATATGATGACACTTTACCATAGACTTGCATGGATAGACCGAATGTCTTGTGATCCACCCAGTTCTTTTTGATCCGAACAACTCTAGGCCTAGCAAAAGATAAATATAAAAAAGCATGTAATAACATAATTAAAAATTCAGTTTTGTGAGTCAAGTAAATATATGAAAAATCAGAGGCATGATACCGTGTACAACATAAAAAAAAAAAAGGTAGAAAGGGATAAACTTGCCTTTTCTTAGGTGTAGGGTATTTGATCAACAATAACTTTGAAGACTTCTTTCTCAACTAGTGTAGATGTGAAATTGATGTGGTAGGTTAATGGTTTGCAAGGTGTGAATTGAGAAACATGGTCAATTAGCTCTGCATCCGCTAGATCCATACTATTGTCAGATTCAATGTGATTTTCCATTGACATTCTACCGTTGTCGGCATTATTGTGCAGCGCAGCGCGTCGCTACGGTTCAAAGATCCATCGAGAAGCCTCCTTGATAAATTCATTTGCAACACCGCATCATTCAAAGGACCTTGGTCGCTTTTACGCTGATGAAGCCCGATCAACCATATCGAGCAACCTAATTGTGGTGGTGGTCTAACCTCAAAATTAGAATCTAAGGAATGACCAAAAAAGTCAAAATCTAGAGCGGCGGTTGATTTCTCGAAATTTTCAAAACCGGATGGTCAGGGCAGATTTGTAGGCTGCATGAATCACCATTCGAACATTCTTTAGAGTTGTCAAAATCAAGTCCGGGGCTGAATTATAGGTCCAAAATAATTGCCAATATGAGTACTCTCGAGTTGTCGAATCGATGCCCGCGTGGCGATTTTTTAGTGCGGATGAATCACCATTCGACCATTCTTTACAATTGTCAAAAGAAGTCTGCCGGTGAATCAGAGGTGCAAAAAGAATTGGCAATGAGTCTTCTCTGAGTTGTCAAAACCGATGGCTGAAAATCATTTGTAGCCGCAAATGAATCGCCATTCGAGCACTATCTGCGAGTCAAATCGATTGCTTGCGATCATTTGTAATCGGAAATGATGAAACTTTCGATCGGATCCATCCGGCTACATTCTTACAAATCCAAGGGGTTGTCATTCTGTGGCGGATCTTTGGATCAATAGAAATGGATGAAACCCAATTATGATCAACGATTTTCTTTGTGATTCCGGAGGTTTTAGTGTCGACAAATGATCAGCGGCAAACACTCGGCCCATGACTTTTTCATCCTTCTTTATAAATGGCTTCACCCGAGAAGTCCCTTGGTCCAAGTTTGAATAATCATGCAAAAGTAGGGATCACCGAGATGGATGGCGTTGACATCATCATAACTAATCGTGTTGAAACTATCTTGGGCCGAAAAGATGGAACATCCAAGAAAGAACATGTACCATCGCCTTTGGACAATGATGTTTCTTCAAAAGGTTTGTCCACCCTCAATGTGGATTTATCTTTTCTTATAGTCGGTTGAACTTGAGGTGCTCTCGGCTCGCATTTATCAGCGTAATTGGCTCTTGCTGAATCATCATCGGTTGGTAGAACAACGGTGTTTGCCGCCCCAACTTTCTCTTTTTTTCTTGCAAATCAATATGTATCCATCACTAAATTTGGGGTGGCAAGATCTTGCCGACCGATTCTCTCGATTATGTGAACAGCTTCGAGGCTGGTTGAGCGATAACAACCCCCGGTGGGCAATGCCATGCCATTGCGTGCAACTTGTCGCGATACCTTGCCGAAGTATTGGGTTGATGCGACTTACTATTTCGTTTGCTATATCACGGAAAGAGAAGCAACATCGAGGCTTAAAACTGCAAGATTCAGGAATACATTTGGTATCCAATGATCCGTAACCACTTTGGAGCTTCGATTTTATAGAACTTCTTAACATATTAGGTGCTTTCTGTTCTTAATTTTTAATTGTATATGAAATTAAAATTAAAAAAAAAGTAATGCAACGTGCTAGCTAGAAAAAAAAAACCAACACATATAAGAGATGAGATGTAGACGTCTTTAGGGTCAAAAAAATACCGGTAATGCCCCAAGATGCACTCATCAAAATCCTTAGCATCCAATGTCTCAAAAGCTTTGATCATTTCTCGTTGACCAAAAGTTCGGGCGTGGGACAACTTGGCGATTAGTATGCCTTGGAATGTCTAGTTGCTCGAAGTATATTATCGTGGGGTAAATGTAGTTAGGTTGAAGGGCACAAACACGACTCATTTTCTTAAGAAAAAAAAAAAGAAATTTTGAAAAGAAAGAAAGCAAAGGAGAACAATGTAGATCAAGTTGCGAATACGTACTACAAGTGCAACAATGCAACCCCCAAGAGTTGTGGTTGACGATGTTGGTGCTGATCTTTGATAGGAATCAATCGAGTCTGCCGAAGTTTCTCTAGTACGATCTTGCACCCATCAAATGAAGAGATTTGTTCGGATGCTCTACAAATGAATAGTAGTGCAGTCTTGATACAATCATAGCTAGTAGGACAAAGAAAACAAGCTATGGCAAAATAAAGTGAAAATCCTCTTAAATTTGTCTCCAACAAGATCGGGGAGAAAGTAATGCTTTCAACTCATTGATAGTCGAGCATTGCCTCTACAATTAGTTTCATCGGAATCAATTTCTTTAATGACTCAACACATTTCTTGAGTATTGCTCTTCCACCGGTTGGAATACCAAACACTTCATGAATAGATTTAGGAGTAACTGATATTTTTGAGCCATCAGCTAACTGGATTGACCTTGACTTGACATCAAAATGTCTTGCTAGCCACAGACATATGCCTCTTGGCACTGAATCACATCGAATATGAAGAAGGTGATGAAACCCAATACTCTTCACCAATCTTCTTTGATCATTTGTTAGCAGCCTTGCAACAGAAATAAACTTGGGCAGACTCAATTTTGTGGAGAATGCCTGTAAAGAAATCATGACTCAAAATTTAAACAAAATGCCACAAAAATAGAGAGATAGATATAATAGTCACAGGGGAGGAAAAAAATGTAAGCAAAAGGTTCAATTTCTCTTACAATTTGGAAGATGTGTTCCTCAAAGCGTGCTTTTTGCTTCATTGAAGATGACACTATCTTAGAATCCATAATCGGTTTTTTAGACCTACAAAACTTGCACAATATAAAGTTAGTATTGATAAGCTACCAGGCCACCCCAATTTTTTTTTTGTAAATTCATCATTACCACACACAGTACAATTTCTGATAATTATTAAAATGTGATGTCTAGTAGGGGACAAGTTACTTTAATCCTAAAATATAAAATGCCCCAAAACATGCAATGCCTACTTAGGGGGGGCATGCTTTAAATTTCAAAAAAAGGAATCTATCTCTCCCTCTCTGTATATCTCTGTCCCTCTCTCTCTCTATATATATCTTTCCCTCTCTGTCTCCATCTCTCTCCCTCTCTCTCTAACTATCAGACTCTCACTCCCTATGTATCAATAACTCAATCTCTAACTCTGCCTCACTCTCTTCTCTCTCCATCTCCTTTTATAACTCTCTCCATCTCTGTTCCTCTCTATCATAATATTATGGTTACCTAATACTACATTGAGAATACAGATCTTGTCTAAATAGGATTGACAAGTACACCATAACAGTGGCAGAAAAAATGCAAAAAAAAAAATATTTCTCTGCCTCTCTATGTCTCTCTGCCTCTACTCTGCTTCTCCCTATCCCTCTTCCTCTCTCACTTTGTATCGCCTAACTATCTACTTCTCTATCTGGCTATCTCCCTCTCTATCCTTCATCAGTCTCCTTCTTTACATCATGCCAATATCCATCCACTGCCCCTCTAACACAATATCTCTATCTGTTTCCATCTCCATCTAGCTCTCCGTCCCCCAATCCCTATAGTTGAGAGAAATATGGTTACAACTTGCACTAGAACTGTAAAATGAGAAAAAACTAACTGACTATGAAAAGGTAATACCACATAACCCATGAGAAAAAAAACAAGCCAGAATGCCTGGGCATGCACCTAATACACTAAAGGTTCGTGCAGAAGACTGTAGGAAGAGACATAGACATGGTCCAATTCAAAAACTAACTGACTATGAAAAGGTAATTGTATCAACTCAATTCAAACATAAAATGATCATAATATTATGGTTACTTAATACAACATTGAGAATACAGATATTTCCTAAATAGAATTGACAAGTACACCAAACAAACACTCAGGCATCATATCTTATCAGTAAAAGTGACGACAAGATAAAATAAATAAAACAAGAAGAGAGAAAAACACAGGGGAGATAACTCATGAAACTTACTCTAAAGCAATCTACCAAAATAACTAAGTTTGTGTTGTGAATCAATGGTACTCAAAACTCAGCGATTCTTGTGTAAAAAGGATAAATCTAAAAATAGTAGAGGAAGCAAATCTAGTAAAAATCCATCTCTCTTAAAATTAAACTTCTCTTAGACTCACACTCCCTCCATATCTCGACGAGTTACCAACAGTCGATAACTAATACACAAAGATATCTCACTCTCTCTCTCTCATCCACTATCTCTCCTCTCAATATGTCAATCTGTATCTCCCTCTCTCTACCTCTCTGACTACCTCCATCTCTATCTCTATATGTCTCCATCTCTTCCTCTATCCATCTCAATTTAGCTATCAGTCTCTCTCTACCTCCGTCTCACTAGCTCTTTCCTCTATATCTATCTGTATCTCTATCCCACTATCTCTATATTCTATCTCTCTCCCACTATCTCAGATCTATATCTCTATATCCTTTCTCTCTATATATCTTCCTCTATATACCACAAGAGAAGCGAAAAACAAAAACAATTGCATGCTGCTTGAATTCTCGAGGGTAGAACAATCAAGCTTATGAACCTATCACTTCTCTGAGTAGCTACACAATAACATATCGGATGTATCATTAAAAACTCATGACAGAACAAGACAAAGAAAAATGGCTGCTAACCTTATATGCACTCACTTTGGTTACCCCTTATCCAATAAATTAAGGTAAGTAAGAGGAGAGACTGAAATAAGCCAAGCAAAATATCAGTAGAAATATAAGGCAAGATAATAGGAGAAGATAATTGAGAGAAATATGATAAACACTTGCACTAAAACTTCCCACCCTCTTTCTCTGCCTCTCTAAGTCTCTCTCCCTCTCATCTGCTTCTCCCTCTCCCTCTTCCTCTCTCTCTATCTGTCTCTGCCTAACTACCTCCCTCTCTGTCTGGCAGGCTATCTCCCTATCTATCCTTGATCCATCTCCTTCTTTACATTATTCCTCTATCCATCCTCTGCCTCTCTCTCACATTATCTCTCTCTGTTTCCCTCTCCCTCTACATAGCTATAGAAACAGCTTTTACAAAGTTGTATGCCTCTATCTATCACTATCTCTCTCTTTGTAGCTCTCTCTGTCTCTATCTCTCTCCCATACTCCAAAAATCTGGCTCTCTCTCTCTCTCTGTCTCCCTCTCACTAACTCTTTCTCTATCTTTGTCTACCTCCATTTCTCTATCCATCTCCCTCTAACTCTCTCTCCATATCTCTTCCTCTCTCTCAAAAGCAGGCAAAAAAACCCATTCCAATCCAGAGAGACAACACCTCATCTCCACCCTACATATAATTGATGGCCCAGCCCAATACCACATTCCAAATGAAAAAAAAACAGCAAGCTAGGATGTCTAGGCATGCATCTTAAGAAACTTACTCTAAAAACAATCTACCAAAATAGCATATCATTGGCGAAACACAACAGAATAATGTGTAAAGGGGGACAACTCTAAAAAATAGTAGAGGAAGCAAATCTATTAAAAATCCATCTCTCTTAAAATTAAACTTCTCTTATACTCAGTCTCCCTCCCTCTCTCGATTAGTTACCAACAATGGACCCCTCTCCCTCTCTCTCTCTACCAATCTCCATCTCTGTAACTCTATATCTAAATGTCGAGTAACATGATGTTCATTTTCCTCTAAGTGAAAAGATACCTTACCCGATTCTATCTAATAGGAGTAATTAAAAGGCAAAGAGAGGAAATAATCACGTCGTCAAGAACCTTTTTGTCCCCGCGCAGATCTGTCAATCGAAAAACGATTGGTAATATATTAGTTGAATCAAACATATAGTGGTGTAGCAAAGTTGCGAGATACCATTTATCACAATTTCTAGTTCTATCACAAATGTAAAACTTGACTTGAAGATCTCGGTAGCAAAAGATTTCTTATCGAGCCATGTCGGTACCATTGTCAAACTTTGTCTAAGCACAACTCACCGAAGAAATCGGACTAGCGAGGCGTGAAATTATCTTGATGTGTAATAGAAACTCGGACCAACTATAATTAATGCACTAGTCCAAAAGTCCTAAAACTTAGGATAATTCTGCGAGCAAAAAGACATGCGGAGAAACTTAATCTGCCTAGTCATCTTAGAACCTACATTCCGAGAATCCTAGTATAAAATCATTAAATAAATAGGATTAGGTTGTCCCTAATTAACAAGTTGGTGAAATCCATAATAAAAAAGTCACGCCAACACTTGCTCTACTCCATAATTAGCAACGAGATGTCTTAACGTCCATCACTCTCTCTCTCCCCTAATCCTCCAAGGATTGACTATTTGTAATGAACTATCGCAGAAAAGAACTATCAATATCTTTTCAGTCTCTCATCCTCTGTCTCTTCTCTCAAAATCACATAGTTTGAATCTCCATCTATCTAACTCTCACACTATATGTACCTCTCTCTCTATCTGTCTTCCTCTCTTTCTATCTCCATCTCAATATATATATCAGTCTCTCTATCCATCCCTCTCTCTTGCTAACTCTCGCTCTATCTAAATATAACTACCTATTGCTCTCCCTCTATCTCTATCTCTCACCCAATCTCTCTCTATTCTTTCTCTCTCCATGTATCTCTCTACCTATATATCCCTCTATCTTTGTCTTTCTCTACCTCTCTAATTAACTCTACTTCTATCTCTATTTCTCTGTCCATCTCACTCTATCACTACCTCCATCTAACTCTGCCTCTCTCTTGCTCTCTCTCTTATCTCTCTCTATATCTTCCTCTATATACCACCAAAGATACGAAAAATAAAAACAATTACTGACACATTTCTTATCTCACAAGTTCTAGGTATTTCGGGGGGGAACAAACGAAGCAAAAAAGGGGATCTCGGGGGGAACAAACAGAAAAAAAAAGGGGATCTCGGTGAGAAGCATGAGAAATTGAATGCAAATAGCGAGAAAGTTTCCTTGAATCCACTTACCGCCACTATTCTCGCACGGATGTATGAGCTCGGCAACCCGACGCCCATCTCGGAGGAGTTGCCCGGCCCCCTCACTAAAAGCGCATCGGGTTTCCCTCAAGTATCCGGAGGGAGTTAGGTGTATCCTATGCGAGAGATGAGATGCGAAAATGGCCCGAAGTTGCACCTTTGGAGAAAGAAAGAAGAGGGGAAAAGGGACCCGACTTCGATGAAGAAAGAGAAAAAAAAAACACCGGCATGTGGGCCACGGTTTTTCACGAATTAGATTTAAAAACCATAAAAAATCATTAAACAATTCTTGACTTACAAACAAGGAAACGTGTAATTCCTTCTTGCTTGCGGCACGATCCAGGGAATCCTCCCCACCCTCCCGCCTTTGTCTTTGCGGCTGGCGGTGGCGGCGAGATCAAATGGATCATCCAGATCTGCGGCCCCCTCACGGCCGTGAAGCACCCAAATGTGGGGGCACCAAGGGGAATAGAAGCATCCGGCAAAAAGGATCGGCGGCAAAGGTAAGAACCCAGAACAATTTTGATCAAAACATTGAATCCCCATGAATAAATTCTTAAAAAACTTTGGTAATCTTCTATTTTACTAATTAGAATACACTAACCTCCATCAGTTAGTTTGCTTCGAGCTCTTCACGCGGTGACATATTTTTGTAAGCAAATCCTTTGTACATACTTTCATATGCTACCACTTTGAAACCTACTAATTTGAAAAACTACAAAAGTATACATTGCTTCATACAAACTTCACTAGTGAATAAAAAAAAAAAGGAGAGAAGGCAAATAAAAAGAAAAAGAGGTAGGAGAGATGTTCCTTGGAATAGTGCAAAGATTTAGAGTCAAACATTGAACAAGATAAAGGTTACAATACTTGTTTTTGCTAGGCAATTAAAATGGAAAAACTCCATGTCTCCACGACAACATCGAGACCACCCCCACAAATACAACCTGGAATTTGTTACAAAAAATAGAGATGGCAAAGGGACAAACTAATATGCCCAGACTTGCACTACTAGGAGACTAATTCCACAATCTTGCAAAGATCACTTTTCCTCGCACAACATCATTGAGCATGGTCTAGGAATTTATCTATTTGGGGGACATGCAAAATAGTAGAAAAAAAAAATAGTCGATAACATTTCATTCGAAGAATTGGGATAAGTAAGTACTTGAGCATTAGGAAAAACTTTAAAAAAAGTAAAAGCAACTGAGAAGGGACATGACTAGGAATAGGTGATGGTATATGGACACAACTACATTTTTGGTACATCTTCATGTGTCACCGCAATTCTACATTTTGTCTACATCTTTATATCAATTTGGAATACATGTCTTGACTAAAAAAGAAACTTATGTTCTCTTGCGGATGGGTAATGTAATCCGTAATAAACTATTGGAGCAATGTAAGAAGATGAAATTTGTGCAAAACACAGGGGGTTCGAGGACAGATTCATACAGTACATGTTAAGCTCCCCTTATATCGAAGTACCATGGTTGTGGTGAATTTAAAAATTAAACTAACACATGGTTGGCGGTCTTTTATGACCAAGTAGACTTGATAGAGAAGAGAGGCAACAAGAGGAAGAGCTACTACAAATACATTGCACTATCGACCCAGGTGCTTTTGAGAATAACCGGACATTAAACTTTAACCGGGTATGCAAAAGAGGGTCTTATTGGCAAAAAAAAAAAAAAACCTTATTACTTGTAGCTTGTTTAGTTTGCGGCAATCTTATATTAAGTTTTACCATGTCAAACAACAAAAAGAAAGTTTTGGTTTGGTATTGCATATAATCAAACATATACATGGACATAATATATATGCAAATGAGGTATATTGGGATACATTAGATGATTGATGGACATAAATAAGCATCGAGATATATTAGGATTAATTATATGGTTGAAGGTAAAATATCTTAGTCCGAGCTTTGAATAACCAAGAATAGATACAGGAAAAAAAAGTAAAATGATTCTTATTTAAAAAGTAAAACATATGTTGTACAAAAAAAACCAATAGTTTGTCTTGTTGTATCCAACTAACAGGACTTTTGTGTTTTTCCGGGCAAAGAAATGGGGAGGTTGAAGATGATGCAAACCTATCCGAGATACCAACATTTCAATTTGGCGAGAGAACAACATGAAGGGCGAGGTGCTTGAGGCGTACCAAGAAGAAACTTTTCGAGCAGACCAGGGGAAAGAGTTCCGTGGCTACCGATCGTGCGTAAGGGGTTCAAGAGACAGGACCATAATGAGGCAAGCATAGAAGAAGGAGAAGGAGCCAACATTGAAGAGAGGCGATGAGATAGAAAAAGCTCTTTGCAAGAGCCGGAAGATCAATATCCAACAACAAAAAGAAGAGAAGGAGATGGGCGCCATGTTTCCCAAAGGAGAATATCCAACAATGGCGAAAATCATCTCGCCTCTGCGCCAAGCGGAAGGAATGATGTTCCGTCGAAAACGATGCCTACAACTTCTCTACGGTATGTACGCTAGGTGTGTTGGATTTGCAATAAAAAGGAGCACAAGTTACGAGTAAAACAAGGAAGGGCGGATGACAAAGGCTGGCCATTGGCCCACAGAACAAGCACGTAAAAGAATGTGGTCGGTGACAACCCGGTGAAGCGAGGAGATCAAATTACATTCGAGAAAAAAGAATGTCAAGCGAGAGTCCGGTTGAAGATAAGGCCGGAAGGTTGGGTTGCAACACGGTCAACCTAGAGCATAACCACGACACCTGCTACCGTCGGAATGGCTAACAAGGTTCATGAGGTGCCACACAAACATCTCAAGCACTGATAAGCGGTTCATCTCGGTCTTACAGAAAGCAGCAGGGTACCTCCCGTGAAAGTGATGGCAATCTGACGTATCCTTGAGAGGAAGCTTCGCTGTTGGTTTCAATGAAGTTCATATAAGCAACATAGCGGCCGCCGAGAAAAGGAGACACGTGAACAAGGATATACGGGACTGTTGCGGATGTTCGTGACGAGAACAAAGCAAGATCCCAGGGTTCTACTACTCGGCTGCGGCTTCGACTCGGATGATGGGACGGCAGTTAGGAGTGTCTTTTGGGCAGATATGATGGGGAAAAAGAACTGAACTGTATGGAGACTATTTGGCTTTTGACACCACCTTTAGCACAAAATGTATGACATGCCATTCGCTCCCTTAATTGGGGTGAACAATCATGGAAACACCGTGATATTTGGGTGTGGCCTTCTTTCTGAGAACCGAGAGAGGTGAGACCTTTGATTGGTCATTTTTCGCCTTCCCGGATGCTATGGGTAGGAAGAGGCCCATCAACATCATCACGGACCGGGGACAAGGCAATTAGGAAGTCTATTCGACTATCTTCCCTGATGCAACGCATAGATTACGCTTCGGCATATTCTAGAGAACATAAAGAAGAATCTAAAGACCTACCTAGCTACTCGAGGGGCGATGAGCAATCTCTTGTGGTACCTCATTAAGAACGCCTTGATCCGAGGAGTTTGAGGAGGGGTGGCGAGAAAGATCATGTCGGACCCTCGGCCTTGGCCCGAAGGAAACACTTATCTCGAGCTATATGCCATCGGGCATCTTTGGGCCCCACCTACTTCAAGAACAAGTTGTACCCATTCTCCTCAACCACGGGGGAGAAGCGAGCACAAACTTCATTGTTCAAAGGGTATGTTATGCATAAGGACACGATAACAAGGTTCTTCAAGCGATGCCGATCATTCGGGGAAAAGAACCTCAACAAGTTGGACGGGAAGAGGTATATTTGAGGAAGGAACCGTAGGCCGGACTTGGTCAAATTCTCCAATTGAGAAGGAGGCTATGAGCATCTTCACGAGACCTATCATCTCTCGGTTGCGAAAAAGATGCGGAAAAAGACCTGACCTACATTGTCGAAGGAGAGAGTGGTGGCGGACATTTCCTCCTCAAGAGAATCGTTAGCTACGACAAGGCGGAGTATGACAAGAAACAATACAAGGTGAGTGTATTCGAAGATGGATGGCAGGTATACATGCTCATGTGCAAAGTTTCAAAGAGACGGGATACATTCTTTGCCATGTATTTAATATAAACAACGAGGAAAGGTCGACCAAACTCCCGATTCATTCATTCATCCAAGATGGACAATTGACATGGATAGGAAACTAGATGAAATGACTAAAAGCACAAGGAATGGGGCAACAAATGGTGGATGAGAATTCGATTGCACTACATTGTCATGATGAGCAAGATGTCCAAGCATTGTCAGAGAAATGTGCAAGGACCAAGTGTCAAGGCAAATCGTTCGATGATGGTGTTGAGAAGTTGGTCACGAGCATCA
The DNA here is from genome assembly GCA_015847255.1 of Hyparrhenia diplandra. Classification (NCBI taxonomy): domain Eukaryota; kingdom Viridiplantae; phylum Streptophyta; class Magnoliopsida; order Poales; family Poaceae; genus Hyparrhenia; species Hyparrhenia diplandra. The sequence continues at coordinate 6,861 of JADLZK010012548.1, read as the reverse complement.
AAAAGAAAAAAGGGAAACTATGGCTAGAAATGAGGATGCTCGGCGAGGAGCATTTCCGCTGTTCCTAGTGGAGTACAAGTCAGCACAATGACAATGGATGGTACTACAGTGCTGCCGCTCCTCTTTGCAGTCTTCCGCTCCTACTATAGGTCTTCTTTGGCGCTATCTTAGCTTCTTTGCTACTACTAACGCGAGAAGCTGGCGATGGTACCCGACAGGCAAACATCAACACAAGTCTGTATAATGATCCACCACAAGGGGAAAAGAGCAAACGCGTCAATAATACAAAAAGAAAGAAACCAACTCATGAGTTGATTGCGATGCAGAAAAAAAAAATATCGTTCGAGATGTACTATTTGCGCATCGAAAACACATTTCAAGGATAGATGTCCGGCCAAAAACAAGACAACATGATGTTCAACAAAAATCAAAGAAAGCTAGAGAAAAGACATGTTACAAAGGGGCAAGTCTTATATTCGTAGAATTCTAATTTATACTAGTTTACAATGCCGGAAGTGAACAAAAAGGGATAGAGAAGGAAATGTATCACCATTATTCAAGAAAAAGAGATATGTACCGAGGATGTTTAAGTCTTGCACCTTATAAATTTTTTGATGGCATTTGTTGTTTCTTTGTTTTTTTTATGCCTTAAAATGTAGTTAACAATACGCTTACGGTACTCTAGGATGTTCTACATAAGTGAATGACAAATATGAGTTTTTTTTTTCCTTTTAAAAATAAAAATAGGAACAAAATCTATGACTGTCGGTTGAAGCATAAATACAATTTTTTATTAAAAAAAAATACCTTTTTACTCATTGGAGACACTTTCTGCCGCACCAAAAGCCATGTACTTCATAACAAATATTCCACAGTCATAGTCCGGATTGACAAAAAATGAAATAATAAATAACTCATTTGTACTATTACATTACAAATCAGTAAAGATATGAAGTTGAAAAATGCATGCAACCGTGTCGGGAAGATCAAAAGTTCCATAAAATGAAATTGATGATGGAGGCTACATAGCAAGATAAAAGTATTGCGATAGGCCAACAAAAAACGGAGATTTGGTCCAAGTTGCCAAAGAAACATCTATCTCTCTATCCGTCTCTATCTCTTGCTGTCCCTCTCGATCTCTCTCACTCTCCCTCTATTACTCAATCATTTGTCGGTCTCTCTCTGTCTAACTATCACTATCTTTATGTACATCTCTATGTCCCTGTCCCTGTCCCTCTATCACTCTCTTTATGTCCCTGCGTCCCTCCCACTCTCTCCCCCCATCTCTCTCTCTTTCTCACTGTTTCCCCTCCTGACTCTCATGTTGTATACCTTTATTGATTACTCTCTCTCTCTCTCTCTTTCTCTCCCTATCTCATTTCTATCTGCCTATATTCCTTCTCAAACTCAATCTATATTCTCTCTCAATATAAGAAACTATTCATAAAAAAGATTGGGAACATACTTATTATCCCTGTTTAAAATCATCTAGATTGTGCTTGTCATACATATCGGGGCTCGCTCCCTCTGTCTCTCTCTCTACCTATGTATCTCCATCTCTGGCACTCTCCCCCTTTGTTTCCCAATTTACGTCCCTCTATGTCCATCTCTCTCTGTCTAACTCTCACTATCTTTATCTCAAACTCAATCTCCCCGTCCTTGTCCCCTGTCCCCTATCTCTCTCTCTCTCTATGTCCCTCCCTCCCTCTATCTATGTCTCTCTATCTCTATCTCTCTATCTTGATACCCCCCCTCTCTTTCAATCTCTACCTATATCTCTATTTCTTGATCCACATATAATTTTTTTGGTGTGCATCTCTTTTCGAGATCATCTCTCTTTCAAATAATTTACATGCAGATTCTGTCGAGAGTTAAGAAAAACAAAAAAGACTCAACAAATGCTCCTTTGGACATTTCCTGCATAATATGGTTTCATTGTTTTCAACCAATGCATACTTTCATGCCTACTAGTTTTAAAAAGCACATATTATGCACTTGTTGTTGTCGAGAGATATCCAAACCCCTCACTTCCACTCCCTCTCCTCTCCTACCCCTATCTATCTACTTCTCTCTCTCTCTCTCTCTCTCTCTCTCCCCCCCCCCCCCATCTCTATGTAACTCCTGCATATACCCATCTTGTCCTTGTCCCCTATCTCCCTCCCCCTATCCCCATACCTCCTATCCATCTATCTCTCTCTCTACCCCAGATCTAAACATTCTTTGTGCACAAACTAGCTAAATTTTTAAATAAGTTCTGAAAAAATGATTTAACAGAGCAAAAAAACTCAAAAAAAAATCAAGTAAAAAAAAAATAAACTAGCGGGTCCAATGCATTGATTATTCAAAGTAGATCACAAGTTTTTCGCTCAAGGAAGCAGCAGCGGCCTCTCAAAACTCCCCCTCTATGTTCTCTCTAAATACGAGAAACTATTCATAATGCATTTGGAAACATACTTGTTCTCTTGTTGTGGTGTCTTTCGTATGTTGTTGTTTGAAATCATTAAAATTGGGCTTGTCATACATAGACTTCGTCTGACGACACGAAATTATTACAACACACGAAAACAAAAAGATGGGGGAAAAAAGTGTAAAAATGATGGAGATTACATGCACCGATAGAGAGAGAGAAATTATCTTACTATCTCGAATTGAGGTCTTCAAACAATCGGCAGACATTTGACATGAGTTTAGAAAAATCAAATCGATGATCTCTCGAGGTCAACAACTATTAACCACCAATGTTTGATATCAAGAACAGGGGATCATGACCGAGTATTGTTTGAGAAAATAAATATTTGAGTTAACTTAACTAATATTCATAATAGGGAAAAAAAATCTTCACTAACCATATCATATTTGTCCATTGAAATTTCCAACTTCTTCATAACATATTCCTTTACATGTAGAGACGACGTTGAACTTCTTGGTTACCCTTAGTTTGTCCTGTTTCATTTGAAACAAAACAGTACTTTGTGAATTTGAAATGTACCATAAGAAGTAGAAAAAAAAAACAAAGAGAAAAAAAAAAAACAAATATCGCGGAGAGGATAAGATATAAATGTTACCACAATATCACTAGTAAAGAAGAATTTGCTGGGATTTATTTTCTTGACATCTCTTTTCATTTGAGAAATGTAGTCTACATTCATTGCCTCACAAAACAAATCCATCTCAAAGTTGCCTACCCATCCCCTTGCTTTGAAAGATTTCAAAATGTATCTTGATGGCACATAGAACCGACCAATACTGCAGCTATGTTCTGCAGAAATGACATAAAAAATGGAAAACAAAAAGTTAGTGATGTCAATATATTACGAAAAAAAGGAAGAATGAAACAAACATCTCAATGGAAGAAAATCGGTAAATTTTTTTGCAAAAAAAAAAAGTAATTACATCTTTTGATAAAGACAATGACAGATCATATATATACAAAAAAACTATAAAGCTTATAATATTAGATTTCAAATTTTAAAATTTCCAAGTGCAAAGTTTTGGATGTAGAAGTATAAAGATTTTAAATGTGACAACACAAAAAAGCGATTAAAAAACAAAAAAGTTCTATAAATTCTAAAAGTTTTGAACTCACTACTAAAAAGTTTATAATGTCATATACCAAAGTGTTAAACCTAGCAGCACAAAGTTTGGAAATATCATGCTTAAAAAGTTTTATTAATATCGATTCTAAAGTTTTCAAGCTTTGTTTTTTTAAACAAAGTTTATCATCTAATAGATCAAAGTTTTCAATGTACCACTATAAAGTTTTTTATGCGGTAGTACAAAGTTTTCAATGTACCCGGATGAAGTGTTGAACCTATCTTTTTTTAATACAAAGTTTATCATCTAATAGGTCAAAAGTTTTCAAGGTACCGAGTATAAAGTTTTTAATACGGTACTACAAAGTTTTCAAGGTACCACTATAAAGTTTTTAATGCGGTAGTGCAAAGTTTTCAATGTACCAGTATAAAGAGTTGAAGCTATCTTTTTTTAACAAAGTTTATCATCTAATAAGTCAAAAAGTTTTCAATGTACCAGTATAAAGTTTTTAATGTGGTAGTACAAAGTTTTGTCAATATTTGTCAACCATATATCGGCAGGGAGTGCACCCCATCCAAAAATGTGTGCAAAGCAAAAGAACAAATGGATTGTTCAAACTGGTGTTCAACCACCAGACTAATCTACAAAAACAAGTTAATTTTAAAAATAAAATGAAAGTAACCCGATGCAAACATGTCCACAAAAATAAAATATATACCGACATTATGCCTCTTTGTCTCTTCTTTGTCCCTCTCCCTCTAGTACTCAATATTTTACCGCCTCTCTCACGTGTAACTCACTATCTTTATCTCCATCTCTAACTCCACTGTCCCCTGTCCTATACCTCTATCACTCTCTCTATGTCCCTGCATCCCTACTTCTCTCCCCCCCATCTCTCTCCATCTACCCTCTATATAAATCTCTCTAACTCTCCTTGTCTCTCTCTTTCTCACTCTTACCCCTCCTGACTCTAACTCTGTATACCTCTATTCATTAGTCTCTCTCTCTCTCTGTCTCTCTCTCTCTCTCTCTCTCTCTCTCCGTATCTCTCTCTATTTATTTCTATATGCCTATATCTCACCCTCTCAAACTCACTCTCTATTCTCTCTCAATATGAGAAACTATTCATAAAAAGAATTGGGAACATACTTATTATCCTGATGTGGTGCTGGCTGCGGATGATGCTTAAAATCATCTAGATTGGGCTTGTCATACATATCTGGCTCCCTCCCTCTCTGTCTCTCTCTCTCTACCTATGTATCTCCCTCCTCCTCTATCTCTCAACCTCCCTCTATATCCCTCTCTCTCTCTCTTGTTGTCCGTATCCATACTGTGGCACTCTCCCCCACTATTTCCAATCTACGTCCCTCTATCTCCATCTCTCTATGTCTAACTCTCACTATCTTTATCTCAAACTCAATCTCTATCTCCTTGTGCCTTGTCCTGTCCCTATCACTCTCTTTCTCTCTCTATGTCCCTCCATCCCTCGATCTCTCTCTCTCTCTATACCCCCGTCTCTATCAATCCCTATCTATATCTCTATTTCTTGATCCAAACATAATTTTTTTGGTGTGCATATCTCTTTTCAGATCATCTCTCTTTCAGATAATATACATGCGATTCTGAGTCTCGAGTTAAGAAAAACAAAACACTCAACAAAATGCTCTTTGGACATTTCACATAATATGGTTTCATTGTTTCAACCAATGCAGACTTTCATAACTTCTAGTTTTAAAATTACATATTATGCCTTTACATTGTCGGTGTGCCTAGCTACTTCCAGGCCTTTTTATAGTTGTAAAAAACCGAGAGAGATACACACTCTCCTCCTCTATCTGCCTATATCTCCCTATTTATCCCCTCTCCTCTGCCTATCCATCACTCACACTCTCTCTCATTCTCCCCCTCCCCCTCCCTCCATTTCTATCTTTTTTCTCTCTCCGGTATCCATATTTTGTCCCTCTCTCCTCCCTTCCCCCCCCCTCTATCTCTATGCATCCTCCCACCAAAAGGGCCATGATTGGTGGGGCGTATGACGGAGTCTTTGCTACTAAGACATAATTATGTGTGGGTGCATGGGAAACAGGATCTCTGGTTGCGAATCAATGGCTAAAAAATATCTTTGTCGACCCGTAGTAAGTATAGAAATAAAAAATGGCGAACCGATTGCCCCCCATATTTCTATTTCTCACTTCCACTCCCTCTCCTCTACCTCTCTCTCTCCACCCCTCTCTCCACCCCCATCTCTATGTAACTCTGCATATATCCATCCTCTCCTTCTCCCAACAACACAGCATTTGGAGCATATTTTTGTTGCAAGGTGATCATGCAAATACATGCTTTTTTATTGGGTTTTCACCGCTTTGGTGTTGCCTGCCGGGCTCTCAAGGCGCACATGCACTCGGTTGCAAAAAACCAACACAGCAGATTTCTCCATCTCCGTGAGATGAAATTCGATGCGCCCGGAAGCTACTACTAGCAGTACAAAAATGACCTGTTTGTTCATCGAATGCCTCCACAACACGTTTGGCGGTCTTCGATGGATCGACGCGACTGACCCGGCCATGCACGGATGTCAAAGCATTGCCTGCCAGCCTGCAACTACTCACTCAGAGTTGCTTTCTTGACGGACGTGAATGAAAAGCAATGAACCTTTTTCATCGGATGAGAAATCGAAAGAAAAAGCGGTCGTCGTCGCTCTCCGTCCACCCGAAGTGATTTGGCGATGAAGTGCTCGTCTCGTCTCGTCTCCTTTCCCCCTATCCCCATACCTCCTTCATGTATCTCTCTCTCTTCCTCCTCTCTCGCTAAAGCCTATCCATATCCCCTCTCTTTCTCTCCCTCCTCTCTCTTCTTCTCTATGTCCATCCCTCCCCTCACTACCTACCTCAATTCAAAAACCTCTCAGCGCTCAAAAACTGCTCTATGCTTCTACTTCTCCTATCTTACCACAGAATCCCACCATTTGGAGCATGACACAAAAAAAAATACACCCCCCTCGTAAATTGGTTAATGCAAAAATTGGCGTCTCATGCTAGAAAAGTATACTGCCATTATAGTTGGATACATACCTTTCTTCTTTCTTTCGTGTAGATAAACGTCTTGTTGCCAATTCATATAATTTAGTCAGAGAAGTTGACAACTGAATCTTCTCTTGTGCAAGGTTGAAGAAGAGATCTTGTGTACCCAAAATGAACCGATGGTTTTAGAGCACGCTTCATGCAAATTGTTCGGGATGACTTCCTCTCTTAATGGCCGGTTCAAGAAATACATGTTTCAAAAAATATATATATATCCGGAAGGGACGAGAAAAAGGTAAATAATCAA